>CM035814.1:9407899-10007899 GCA_020458035.1 Magallana ariakensis
GTTTTCATGTCTGATAAATTTAAAATACACAAGGGAAAATTATCATTGCAACATCTGAACAATTTGGCAGCATATTTTCATTTTTCCCCTGTAGGTGCCAAATTACTTGAAAAATGGCTCATATGATTTTTTTGATTATTGAAAAATTGTCAGGAAAGTTAAGACTTGAAACCTAAATACTGATTTGGGGCAAACGAAGAACTATATTAATGATTAACATGCATTTGCTAGTCCATAGGCAGTTCTCCCATTGGAGCCCTTACCCTTAGCTGTATTCCTAGGCAGCATAGCTGTTTTCGTTTTCTTTTTTAAAATTTTTTTTGCGAGGCAGAAACTAAAAGCTCGGCTTCATTTTCTTCAATATGATCATTTGTGTTTTTTCTAACTTAGTCCCTATAATAGTTGGTGTATGAGAAATGTGTAAACCCATGAATCATTCTTTTAGCTCTCGTGATCATTTTACAGTATATTATAGACATTTGTACGCATGACGTGCTCTGTGACGTCATTATGTTCAATCACAGAGTGGGTTCTCTTTTTCTTGTTGAGGCAGACGTTACCTTATGATTTCACTTACATAGTATTTGAATGATTCGTTCGAGAGGACAGTGTACCAAAGACAATGAGTGTATCTGAGAAAGGAGGTACTTCCTCACCAGGGTAATTCCTACTAGTGTGTTTTCATTAACAGTGAAACTTCGCGCTCATTTTTAATGTACGTCACGTGACATTTGTTCTGTGTTGTGATAGGTGGACGATGTTCTTAGTAATTTTTAACCCTTTCTGCCAGTCCGAGTACCTTTCTGTACTTAAGGTTTTGTCATGTGAATTCTCTAGATATGCCAAGCCAAGCTTCTGATCAATTTACTATACATTTTACACGTATCTCTATTTTTATTCATTTTTCGTTCAACTACTCCTAGCTTTGAATAGTTTTTCTTCCTCTTTGAAGGGCAAAGTCACTGTCAATTTTGACGCTTTATATTCTTGTATTCATTAAAGTGATTGATGAACATTTAAAATTATAGTGGGATTTATTGCATAACATTAGGGAGTCTGCTTCTTTGGTTATTCAGCCATGTTCTATCAACATTATGAAGTCATAAAACATAATAAATGTAATATTTTTACTTTCATGTCTTTTATCCAGTCAAAATTTTATAATATATATGGCACATTTTTGCAAGGTTATTCGTAATTCTGAAATTAAACTGTCTGGGACAGTAATTTCTAATAATTGCGCAAACAATAGGTCTGCAATTTTGTTTAGTAAAGAAAATTCTGCGTCATTTCGTTAACTGGGGGATAGCGAAGTCTTTAAAAAACCGACGACATAAAACATTCACCATTTAGAATTTATGCTGTAGACATAACAAAAGGTTTACCACCTGAAAAGTTTTCTCATTGTCACTGAATAATTCAAATACAGAATGATAAGGGACCATTGCTCATATATTAGATGTTAAAAGGCAGAATAAAACCAAATTAACTTTCCCTATCAAGTCTCCAAAGATCGTCTCTGATATCCAATCTTCGAGCAATACGATAGATTGTGCAAGAATATATATATCAAGCATGATTATTTTGATATTATATATGTAACGCAGAAATTTTGGTCATTTCATTTTGATCTGTAAAACTGTTTGTTTACTTGTAAACCTTTTCCCAATTTTGCATATTGTACTTATCAGTAGGGCTTCTATTTCCTACTATGGTTTTTATTTTTTCTCTCTTTTTTGTGATCAATTTTTTCTAGGAATCTCGTTTTGATCGACACGCTTATATCTGACACAGTCAAAACATCATGCTTAGTCATCGGCCCTAGCAGCTGTGCTTAACTAAGTTAAGACTTCATTCTCATTGTTGACATGCAAGTTGCTAAAGCAACTCTAAAAAGGACTGTGATTGGGCGACATCGTGTCACGTGTCACTTGGTGGTCAGTTGTGTTTAGTGCTATATTGTATCATCGCTTTTGTTAAAATAAATTGTAGAAAACATTCATTTTATGTTTTATCTTACGACGAAAGTCAGTTTCGGACACCCTTGGTGTGATATTGCAGAACGCTATCCAATGTGTTACTGGAACATGCAAGGTTATAATTTTAGACTTTCTTCCTTCAGAGTTTAAAATACATTTACGAAGGTTGTCCTAAAATTATGTAGACAGAACACGACGTAAAGTTCGTTCACTGCAATTTTACAATACAATGAGGTTTTGTTCCATGACACTTTGTCAAACAATTCCCAAAATATTAAAACTGTGCTTTATTTATTTAATGAGAAAAAGAAAGATTATTAACGACAAGTTTTGCCAGGCTTCCCAAATGTGTCGTTCAGCATTTTGTCGTCCATTTCTATCGGTCGTGGTTTCTTTTTTCACTTGATGTCAAGAATACTCGTTAATTTTATTTACTTTAAAATCGGTTTGGGATTTGTTTCAAGGTTTACAAAATTTTATTAGTTACCGATGCGCCGCCTCAAACCCTGACGAAGTCATTTTACTACGAGTTCACACTTCAGCATGTCACAAAACGCGCTTTAAATCTTTAATAATTTTGTTATAGCCAAATCATTTATTGGGTAAATAAAAGAATATACATATAAATGTATTTTTTATTTGAAATTTTTTATTCGAAAAGAACTTTTCCTTGCGATGTTATCTTCTTTCTGTTGATTTTAACTTTTTGTTGATCTAGGATGCTTTCATTTTACTAATTTAATCTCGCTCACTATTTGATATCAACACATAATCTTAATGTAAATTACCCTTTGTGGCACAAGTTTCACATTCTTGTGTCTTCCATTAACTGAAAAACACCACTTTTCTACGTAATTTTGAGACAACCCTCGTAAGCTGTTACCAGTCAAATGAATTGGGATTATTTACACAACATCAGAATCTTCTAATGTCATTAAAGACAGAACCATTACGTTGATGGGAAACCATCGAAAAAAGTTCTAAAAATTGAAACAAGACAAAACTTTGTCAAACTACACGCATCTGTAGAGTAATTTTATCACAAATCCACGAGACTTGTGCATGATTTGGAATAACCGTTGTACGGTACGAAAAATATGGAAAGAAGAATGTAAGATAAGTGTAAGTTTTAACTTTCATTTTTTTTTCTATTACATTAATTATAAAAATATAACTTTAATAAAAGCAAGTGTTTTTATTTCTTAAAGTTAAATAGGAACAAATTTTCTTCTTAAAAATAAAGTTTTGATATATTTTATGCTAGAGAAGCAAAATAAAAATATTTTTTATTGGACTTTTGACATTCATGCGTTTGAATTCGTTGTATATATCGTAATCCAAGACATAAAAGTAATGACAAAGACGTTAAAACGAAACTACTAACATTGTAAGTAAAACCAAGTGTAAGATTCGGGGTGAAACGTGCCAGTATTGTGTATAAAACAAAGATACCAGGTACAAAATCAACATTATAATGGTTAAAACAAAAGTACCAGAAACGTGTGTAAAACAAAGTAACAGTATCATGGTTAAAATTACCAATATCTGACATGGGTTGCACAAACTACCAGTGGATGAAACAAAATACCAATAGTATTAATAAAACAAAAATACCAGTTGTATGTATAAACTAAAAGTAAAAGTACCGTATATAAAACAAAAGTACCAATATCGTGGGTTAAACAAAAGTACCAGAAAAAAGTACCAGTATCGAGGGTAAAACATAAGTACAGTATCAAGTGTAATATATAAGTACCAGTATCAAGGGTAATGCATAAGTACCAGTATCGAGGGTAATGCATAAGTACCAGTATCGAGGGTAAAACATAAGTACCAGTATCAAGGGTAAAACATAAGTACCAGTATCGAGGGTAATATATAAGTACCAGTATCAAGGGTAAAACATAAGTTCCAGTATCAAGGGTAAAACATAAGTTCCAGTATCAAGGGTGAAACATAAGTACCAGTATCGAGGGTAAAACATAAGTACCAGTATCAAGGGTAAAACATAAGTACCAGTATCGAGGGTAAAACATAAGTACCAGTATCGAGGGTAATGCATAAGTACCAGTATCGAGGGTAATACATAAGTACAGTATCAAGTGTAATATATATAAGTACCAGTATCGAGGGTAATGCATAAGTACCAGTATGAAGGGTAATACATAAGTACCAGTATCGAGGGTAAAACATAAGTACCAGTATCGAGGGTAAATCATAAGTACCAGTATCGAGGGTAATGCATAAGTACCAGTATCGAGGGTAAAACATAAGTACCAGTATCGAGGGTAATGCATAAGTACCAGTATCGAGGGTAATACATAAGTACCAGTATCGAGGGTAAAACATAAGTACCAGTATCGAGGGTAATACATAAGTACCAGTATCGAGGGTAATACATAAGTACCAGTATCGGGGGTAATGCATAAGTACCAGTATCGAGGGTAAAACATAAGTACAGTATCAAGTGTAATATATAAGTACCAGTATCGAGGGTAATGCATAAGTACCAGTATGAAGGGTAATACATAGGTACCAGTATCGAGGGTAAAACATAAGTACCAGTATCGAGGGTAATGCATAAGTACCAGTATCGAGGGTAAAACATAAGTACCAGTATCAAGGGTAAAACATAAGTTCCAGTATCAAGGGTAAAACATAAGTACCAGTATCGAGGGTAATACATAAGTACCAGTATCGAGGGTAATGCATAAGTACCAGTATCGAGGGTAATACATAAGTACAGTATCAAGTGTAATATATAAGTACCAGTATCGAGGGTAATGCATAAGTACCAGTATCGAGGGTAATACATAAGTACCAGTATCGAGGGTAAAACATAAGTACCAGTATCGAGGGTAAAACATAAGTACCAGTATCGAGGGTAAAACATAAGTACCAGTATCGAGGGTAATACATAAGTACCAGTATCGAGGGTAAAACATAAGTACCAGTATCAAGGGTAATACATAAGTACCAGTATCAAGGGTAATACATAAGTACCAGTATCGAGGGTAAAACATAAGTACCAGTATCGAGGGTAAAACATAAGTACCAGTATCAAGGGTAAAACATAAGTACCAGTATCAAGGGTAATACATAAGTACCAGTATCAAGGGTAATACATAAGTACCAGTATCGAGGGTAAAACATAAGTACCAGTATCGAGGGTAAAGCATAAGTACCAGTATCGAGGGTAATGCATAAGTACCAGTATCGAGGGTAAAACATAAGTACCAGTATCGAGGGTAAAACATAAGTACCAGTATCAAGGGTAAAACATAAGTACCAGTATCAAGGGTAAAACATAAGTAACAGTATCAAGGGTAAAACATAAGTACCAGTATCAAGGGTAAAACATAAGTACCAGTATCGAGGGTAATACATAAGTACCAGTATCGAGGGTAAAACATAAGTACCAGTATCGAGGGTAAAACATAAGTACCAGTATCGAGGGTAAAACATAAGTACCAGTATCGAGGGTAATGCATAAGTACCAGTATCGAGGGTAAAACATAAGTACCAGTATCGAGGGTAAAACATAAGTACCAGTATCGAGGGTAAAACATAAGTACCAGTATCAAGGGTAAAACATAAGTACCAGTATCAAGGGTAATACATAAGTACCAGTATCAAGGGTAATACATAAGTACCAGTATCGAGGGTAAAACATAAGTACCAGTATCGAGGGTAAAACATAAGTACCAGTATCGAGGGTAATACATAAGTACCAGTATCGAGGGTAAAACATAAGTACCAGTATCGAGGGTAAATCTTAAGTACCAGTATCGAGGGTAATGCATAAGTACCAGTATCGAGGGTAAAACATAAGTACCAGTATCGAGGGTAAAACATAAGTACCAGTATCAAGGGTAAAACATAAGTACCAGTATCAAGGGTAAAACATAAGTAACAGTATCAAGGGTAAAACATAAGTACCAGTATCAAGGGTAAAACATAAGTACCAGTATCGAGGGTAATACATAAGTACCAGTATCGAGGGTAAAACATAAGTACCAGTATCGAGGGTAAAACATAAGTACCAGTATCGAGGGTAAATCTTAAGTACCAGTATCGAGGGTAATGCATAAGTACCAGTATCGAGGGTAAAACATAAGTACCAGTATCGAGGGTAATGCATAAGTACCAGTATCAAGGGTAAAACATAAGTTCCAGTATCAACGGTAAAACATAAGTACCAGTATTGAGGGTAAAACATAAGTACCAGTATCGAGGGTAATACATAAGTACCAGTATCGAGGGTAAAACATAAGTTCCAGTATCAAGGGTAAAACATAAGTTCCAGTATCAAGGGTAAAACATAAGTACCAGTATCAAGAGTAAAACATAAGTACCAGTATCGAGGGTAAAACATAAGTACCAGTATCAAGGGTAAAACATAAGTTCCAGTATCAAGGGTAAAACATAAGTACCAGTATCGAGGGTAAAACATAAGTACCAGTATCGAGGGTAATACATAAGTACCAGTATCGAGGGTAAAACATAAGTACCAGTATCGAGGGTAAAACATAAGTTCCAGTATCGAGGGTAAAACATAAGTACCAGTATCGAGGGTAAAACATAAGTACCAGTATCAAGGGTAAAACATAAGTTCCAGTATCGATGGTAAAACATAAGTACCAGTATCGAGGGTATATCATAAGTACCAGTATCGAGGGTAATGCATAAGTACCAGTATCGAGGGTAAAACATAAGTACCAGTATCGAGGGTAAAACATAAGTACCAGTATCGAGGGTAAAACATAAGTACCAGTATCGAGGGTAAAACATAAGTTCCAGTATCGAGGGTAAAACATAAGTACCAGTATCGAGGGTAAAACATAAGTACCAGTATCGAGGGTAATACATAAGTACCAGTATCGAGGGTAAAACATAAGTTCCAGTATCAAGGGTAAAACATAAGTTCCAGTATCAAGAGTAAAACATAAGTACCAGTATCGAGGGTAAAACATAAGTACCAGTATCAAGGGTAATATATAAGTACCAGTATCGAGGGTAATGCATAAGTACCAGTATCAAGTGTAATATATAAGTACCAGTATCGAGGGTAATATATAAGTTCCAGTATCGAGGGTAATTCATAAGTACCAGTATCGAGGGTAAAACATAAGTACCAGTATCAAGGGTAATGCATAAGTACCAGTATCGAGGGTAATATATAAGTTCCAGTATCGAGGGTAATTCATAAGTACCAGTATCGAGGGTAAAACATAAGTACCAGTATCAAGGGTAATGCATAAGTACCAGTATCGAGGGTAATATATAAGTTCCAGTATCGAGGGTAATTCATAAGTACCAGTATCGAGGGTAATGCATAAGTACCAGTATCGAGGGTAAAACATAAGTACCAGTATCGAGGGTAATGCATAAGTACCAGTATCAAGGGTAAAACATAAGTACCAGTATCAAGGGTAATATATAAGTTCCAGTATCAAGGGTAATACATAAGTACCAGTATCAAGGGTAATATATAAGTTTCAGTATCGAGGGTAATACATAAGTACCAGTATCAAGGGTAATACATAAGTACCAGTATCGAGGGTAAAACATAAGTACCAGTATCAAGGGTAATATATAAGTTCCAGTATCAAGGGTAATGTATAAGTTCCAGTATCCTTGGTTAAACAAAAGTACCAGAAACAAAAGTACCAGTGTCGTGGGGTAAACAAGAGTACCAAAACCGCGGGTTAAACAAAAGTACCAGTATCGAGGGTTAAACAAAAGTTCCAGTGAAAGTCGTACAGTATTTTCTGTGATATTTTATTTGCCTCGTGATGTTTCCATTTTAATGAAATTGTGCGTTTTAAGACGGTCAAACAATATTTTTTAATGAAACCGTACTTCGTGAAGGAGGTTAAATGGTCAACAAATTGCCTATCAGATCTACCTTGAAATTCAAATAATTTTTTAGTCATACACTATTACTAAGTCAGGAGATCTATTTTTTTTTTCTGTTTTTATTATTTACAATGCTTTAGGAATGCATTTCTAATGATCAAATGAATTTTGAGTGTCAGCCGTAGAGTTATAAGCAAGATACAGGGCTCACAATTCTTTGTCTTGTAAACAAGGCTCGTGTCCTGTTTTTGTTTACATAGGTTCAATATACCAGTAAAAAATCTTTTTCAAGGTGATTTGTCTATCTTATTCATTTTAAACATAAATAAACAGTACTTAACGTTTAACACATTCATTTTAGGTCTTAAACTGACATTTTCACTCAACATTCAAAAGCTTTGTTAACGTAGCAAAGAATTGTAAGCTCTGTTACTCGCTTATAACTCAATGAATGACACTGAAATTTTGGTTGCCTACTAAAAATGCCTTACTGAAGCATTGTAAACTTTAAAATCGGAAAATTATATTTTGACCAAAATCGTGACCAAGCTCCTGGTTATGGCGATTTTGTAGACTAGAAATGGTCACATAGATCCAGCTCTTTGAAAACAATTATTCAATTCTAAGGATCAGTGATTAAGAAAGGAATCTTCTCGTATTTACAATATTCAGAAATCTTTTTTTCGTATTAAGGTCAGGGTTATATCAAATATTATGTTTCTCGTATAAAATTTAAAAAAATAATACCAAAAAAGAATTATATGTTGAGACATATTATTTGGTACTATCGAATTGAAAATAATAATGAACTTAAATGGATATTGTGCTCTAATTTTACCGTATATACTTTCGAAGTACTTGGTTGAATTTTCTTTGCAACTAGTTTTCAAATTTTTTTTTCTTGATTTACACATGAAAACTTTTAAGAAAAGTAAATATTATGAGCTTTGAAAAAGAAAGAAAATACAGAATTGTGTAGGTTTTTACTCAGCTCTGTTTTTAGACTGAATTAAAAAAAAAATAGCAAGATTGTAAATTTGTTAGGAAATCGTATTTTATTAAAAAATTCTGAAACCCTAATTACATTAATTTATTTGTAATTTTAGATATTTAGAAAATTCTTTTTTTTTTTTTAAAAAATGTTAAATTATTCTGCGGTGATATTTTACAAAAACTTATACAAATGCCACTGTTTCGCAAACCGATTGTAACCTTTGGTAACTATTTCTATGTCAATGGCATGGTACAGTTGTAATAAAGAAAAAAAAATAGATATAACATCTAAATATATAATGTATATTAATTCTATTATACTTTCGATATATTGATATAATTATAGTGAATTGTGGAATACAGAATTTTTGTTCAATCCTTATTCACGTATTTTCATTTACTTTTCAGCCAATCCTCGTGTCCATTTCGAGTTATTTGTTTAACTGGTGTCATATTCGGGGGGGGGGGGGCTTGATTCTTCCTTTTTTTTTAAACCTACTTTTTTCTTTTAATTACACATAGAATGATAAATTTTAATGAACAGGTCCCTTAATTTTTTTCTGTCAGTGTTAAAAATATAGTATAATAAAAAAAATATATCAAATTTTCAAGCACGAGGTTTCCTGATTAGGATTTTGAGGATTGTTGGTGAAGTGTTTTCCTTTTATTTCAAGATGTTTTGATTTGAACATATTTTATTGCATAGACATATACAAATGGTTCGAACACAAGTTCTAACAACTTACGAGGTTCTTACCAAGTATAAAAAATTTACAACTGTGTAGTAGTTTAGAATGGAAAGTACATAGAAATGGATAATATTAAAATGATTAAATTATTGAACAAACGTACATGTATTTATAAACAGTTCTGTTTTAATTTGGTCTAGGCAGTAAGACTAAAATTACGAGAATCTACCACAATCTCTGATAAATTTTTGAACAGCTAAAAAAATACGTTGGTTTAAATTGACAGTCAGAGATTCATTTCCCCACAGAAGTAAATGACAATTGATAATGTTAATTTGATCAAAATTTAAAATTTAATTTGATTTTAAATTTTCAAGATGTCGCCTACAAAGACGATAGCCCCGTGTCAACTGTCATAAATTACTGGTGCATGTGTATACATCATAAAAAATAGTTTTAAATATTCATTTAGCAGTAGACTGTGAACCCTCTACTTTAAAAATCAATGAATTATTTATGTAAAAGAATGTTTTACTCTCTAAAATACGCGTTTTCCTACATAAGAAGGAAGCAAAAACAGAGAACAATAACCTTCTATATAACAGGTGGCAGAAAGGATTTAACTATAATCTGTCTAAATCATACTATAATCTGTCTAAATCATACTATAATCTGTCTAAATCATGAAACAAATAACGGAGCTATACGCAGATGATCTCTTCTTTCTAACTTAAATGTACGATGTTTGATGTAAAAAGAAAATGGTTCTCAAGACCCAATGCATTGGAGGCAATGTAAATATGAACCAGGATCACAGAGGATGTCGTAGAATATAACAAAGAATTCTAAATTCCAGCTCTGGGAACCATTAACAGGTGCAACAAGTGGAAGAAGATTTGATAGGGAAAACATTCTTTTCTGCAGAGATTGTATTTCAAATTAAAGAGAGGAATCGACAAATATTTAACCATGAAGAAAGCTATATTCCTTGTGTACTTGTATAGCACTGCCTGTTGTCCAATCCCTATATGTATTTATTAGGTCACCTGAGTAAACTCAGGTGACCTATTGCTATCTGTTTTTGTCTGTCGTCGTGCGTCGTGCGTCGTGCGACGTGCGTCGTGCGTCGTGCGTTAACAATTTACATTTTTAACTTCTTCTTAAAAACTACAAGGCCAATTGTTCCCATTTTTGGTGTGAAGCATCTCTATGGTAAGAGGACTGTAAATTGTGAAATTGGTGGCTCTACAACCCCAAGGGTGCCACAGGTGGGGCCAAATATGCAAAAAACAGCCAAATTTTCAAAAATCTTCTTCTCTACTCCCACACATGTGAGAAAAAAACTGATTGCATGGTTATGATGTCCATGAAGCCCTCTACCAAAATTGTGAAATTCATGGCCCCTGGGTCAGGGGTTCAGGCTATAGGGTGGGGCCAATATGGCCATATAGTAAAAATGTATTAAATCTTAGAAAATCTTCTTCTCTACTCCCATAGATATTTGTTAAAAACTAAATGCATGGATATGATGTCCATGAAGCCCTCTATTAAAATTGTGAAATTTATGGCCCCTGGGTCAGGGGTTCAGGCCCTAGGATGGGGCCAAAATGGTCATATAGTAAAAATGTATTAAATCTTAGAAAATCTTCTTCTCTACTCCCATAGATATTTGTTAAAAACTAAATGCATGGATATGATGTCCATGAATCCCTCTATTAAAATTGTGAAATTCATGGTCCCTGGGTCAGGGGTTCAGGCTCTAGGGTGGGGCCAATATGGTCATAAAGTAAAAAATGTATTAAATCTTAGAAAATCTTCTTCTCTACTCCCATAGATATTTGTTAAAAACTAAATGCATGGTTATGATGTCCATGAAGCCCTTTACCAAAATTGTGAAATTTATGGTCTCTGGGTCAGGGGTTCAGGCTCTAGGGTGGGGCCAATATGGCCCTATAGTAAAAATGTATTATATTTTAGAAAATCGTCTTCTCTACTCCCATATATATTTGTGAAAAACTAAAGGCCTGGATATGATGTACATGAAGTCTTCTACCTAAATTGTGAAATTTATGACCCCTGGGACAGGTGTTTAGGCATTAGGGTGGGGCAAATATGGCCATATAGTAAAAATGTATTAAATCTTAGAAAATCTTCTTCTCTGCTCCTGTATATATTTGTAAAAAACTAAAGGCATGGATATGATGTCCTTGTGTTAGGTGGCATCAAATAGTATGTAGGTCATGAGCCCCGGGGATGGTCCTGTCCCACCTCAAACAGGAAGTGCCAGAATATCTTGAAAACGGTTAATATCCCCACCCCTAAACCATATATATTCTTGTTCCCTGTGTTAAGGGCCATCAAATGGTATGAAGGTCATGGGCCCTGGGGCTGGTCCTGACCCCCTCTCAAACAGGAAGTGCACAAATATCTTGAAAACGGTTAATATCCCCACCCCTAAACCATAGATATTCTTGTTCCTTGTGTTAAGGGCCATCAAATGGTTTGTAGGTCATGGGCCTCAAGGGTGGTCCTGACCCCCCCTCAAACAGGAAGGGCCCAAATATCTTGAAAACAATTAAGAACCCCATTACTAAACCATATGTATTCTTGTTCCTTGTGTCAAGGGGCATCTAATGGTATGTAGGTCATGGGCCCCGGGGATGGTCCTGACCCCCCTCAAACAGGAAGTGCACAAATAACTTGAAAACGGTTGAGATCCCCACTACTAAACCATATATATTCTTGTTCTTTGTGTCAAGGGGCATCATATGGTATGTAGGTCATGGGGCCTGGGGGTGGTCCTGACCCCCTCAAACAGGTAGTGCCCGAATATCTTGAAAACGGTTTAATAGTCCTTTTTGAAAGATTTCAGGCAGGGAGGTGGTCGTCATTACAAATTTAAAAAATTTCTATTCCAGAATAAAACTTAATTAAATGCATATATGAGACTCCTTGACAAGTTTGTGTATGGGTTATGCTACTCAGGTGACCGTCAAGGCCTATTGGCCTCTTGTTTTGATGCTTGATTAATAATAATTAAACTAATAAAAGCTAGAATGCGCCTTTTGATATTCAAATATTCAATAGATATAGTTTTGCAATGTTGAATATATCATTATAAGATTATAAAACTAATTTGATTTTGACACTTTTTTGTATTAGAAAGGGAAAATTTGTAGAAAGTAAACCTATTAAACTATTGTTCTTTTGTTATCTTGGATAAGCACATAAGGAAATGATAATTAAATGAATATTAATGCAAAATAGGCACATTTTAATTCTAGAAGTTAGTAAATCAAACGTTAATCATTGAAAGTTAAGTCAAATATACATAACATGACATCAAAATTATATGGCAGATAGCGCAACATAAACCCAAAATAGCAGTAAATAAAAAGTGTCAGTTCTAGTGAACCTGACAATTTTTTAAATGTCCAATGAATACCATTGTTTCATTACTGGTGTTATGTAATAAAGATGGAAATTATTCCTTTGAACTTTAACTGGTACTTGATATCTTTGTATAATTGGTGAACTGGACAAGTGTCACTTCGAAGAGTTCTAAAGAAGATGCTGCTAATCACAGGTAATTGGCGTTAGAATATTTCCATTTACCTTAAGATAATAATATATTAATGCATTTCTCTTTTTGATAGGATGATCTCATGTACTATAATAATAAAATTATGCAATATATATGGTGATCTATCTTGACGTTGTGTGCCTGTACTGCAAATAAAGTTTAATAAGATAAGGTGAAAAACAATTGGGACTCGTGGGTGATGTCAATTGGAATCTGGGACAAAACGTAAATTATATAATCGGAAATTAATTGAAATTGCAATAAAAAGTTAATTTATGCAATTTTTTTTTAAGAAGGGAACGATAATTAAGTGTACAGGTTTTGCTAAAATTAATCTAATTAATAACAATTTTTTGTTTGTATGAAACATTAGGATTTACAGATTAATAGTTGATGGTCATAACGAATTTTTTTTTTCAATTTTGAAACTGTATTTAAATATTTACATTTTCCAGTGTCATTTGTCAGTGATAACACTACAAATAGATTTTGTAACGAATTGTCAAATACATTTCATTAATGACTATTTTGAGATTTAATCGTACAATGGTTGAAAATTATATAAATATTAATAAGTAATCATTCTTTGAATATTATGAGGTGATGAAATACGGTCGGGGTGATCAAATATATCATAAAGCCCTTCGGGCTTTATTGGTTTGATCATCCCTGAACGTATTTAATCACCTCATAATACTCAAAGAATGGTTCCTTATTTCTTAAAGAGATACTCGATCTATCAAGTCAACATTTGGTGTGATATTCGCCGTATGTTGTAAGAATAGTATTGTAGCCATAAGACAAGTAGTAACCTAATTTGAAAACAACACATTTTTATACTCGTTAATAAATTGATATAATCTCATGTAATTTATGCAGTTCGGGATGGTAAGTAACCCCTAAATTTTGGAATTGAAATTCACTGCGATTATACGTATGATAGTACACAAGTAATCGGGCCACGTAAAATCGCCATACCGACATTCCAAAGGTTTCGGCGGAATAACGAGATTTAAAGCGCTCTTATTTCTTTACGGATCCTACTTTACTTAATATTAATTACGACTTAAATGTTCTGATTGAATATTTAAAAATTTTAAATGAAAATTTCCGAATGAGAAAATAGTTGTTTTGTTCGTTATTGAGTGGGCGAAAGGTTTATCAAACGTGACTGAGAGAGTTCCTTCCATGTAGGCGAAACTTCGTGTTACTTATTTTTATAGTCGACATGAATTCAAGGGAATTGACGCAGCTTATGCCATCTTTTTGTTGAAAAGAAATTAAGTAGATGTAGGTAAGATGTGGGTATTATGTTAACAGCTGGTTCCTTTCATGGGTTTTTTTTTTAATGTTTCTTGCATTGTTTAGATAAAAGTACATGTGATCGATCGCAGATATGAAAAAATAAATAAGTTCACAATATTTATATCAAGATTTGACCGCATTCCACTGTAAATTCATATCAATAGTTGTAGTTTAGGTTCGTGGAAAATATTTAAAACATTTAGGGGTTGTTGTGTAATGAAGAGTTTTTGCATCATAACATCATAATGAAATAAATTGCGATTATTAAGAGGGCTGAGGGGGGGGGGTGTCGTGGTCATTTTTAGACTATATTTATCTCTGTGAGAAGAAGAGCTCTGTATAAAGATAAAGGGAATTATTCTCAACTCTTAAAACTGAGTATTTGGAATTTTTCTTTACTAAATGACATTTTATGATTCAATCTACCATTTCTAAAATATTGATTAAGGTAGATCTCTTGCATATGGAGAATTTGTTGTACATACAGCCTCCTCAACCTCGTTATAGGATTAGGCACATGTGATTTTGATTTCAGAGTTGTTGCCCGCGGCATCAACTCAAGAGTCGTGGCAACTTTAAGACAATACTTATCTTTGAGATATTTCTGTATAAAGCGAACGAAAAATACTCTGTTAGACCTAAAATCTTTGGGTTTTCTTCACTTAATACAGTGTGATATAGTACATAGCTTAAGCGGTGTATTGTATGGGTCATTTGTTGAATCGAACGTCCAGTTTCCTTAATCACATTTTTAAAATACAAAACATTTAATTAAGTACAGTTCTAACAAGAGGCCAAATGAGCCACATTTATGACTTGAAATGATTGCGAGTGGACACTTTGAACAATTTGAATCTAATCTATAAAGGATGATTCTTGCACACCTATTCGGATTTTCCACACATATGTATATGAAAATATTACATTTTCAGTTTTTCAAATGTTATCTCCACTCCCCAGGAAGCTTGACCTGCCAACTGAATTTTTTTTCCAAAAAGTCCTTCACCAAAGGATGCTTTGCGTTTAGTTGAAATTAGTTCAACATGTTAGATATACGGATATGGCAAGCATTGCAGAAAAAATGCAGAAAAATACGTAACCCATTGAAGCGGAATTTTTATAATGTTTTTCGCAATGATCACAATAGCAAAAATATATTTTGTGTAGAATTGAAAGGTTAAAAAAGGGGGTATTTTTAAGAATCGTGCATGCATTAGAATCAATTGGATCTCAACTTCCTGTTAAATGTTGACTTTGCTTATATTGCATATATTCACATCAGAGCGGGGGTATTACTAGTGAGCATTGGCTCACAGATATCTTGTTATTTTTAGTTTTGTTAGTTTGTGATCGATCAAAAGGCTTAGCCAACAATGAAACCACAGAATACATCATACAGAAAAAAAAACATCAACGTTACCGTTTTTTGGCTCTTCCATCTTTATAATGTAACTGTTTTAGATAGCTGACGTACTTTTTTGTCATTATTTTATAATATAAGAAAAAAAATCATCACAAAAATAGTTTGTATATACATGTACTTTATGCAATTATTATACCCATTGGCATTTTAAGACATGATTTTTTAATTATTTAGATATAAAAATGCCAAAGGTCTGTATATTCAGATTGTTGTATATCAAACACCAACTTCTTATATAGTTAAAGGCTAAAATACACTGGAATTATCCAGATTTCTTCTTAAAGATTGCAGGTTTTTCTATCGAATAAGGTGACCGATTTTACTTTCTAGTTTTGAGGTCATTTTCAATGATTTTTCTTAAGAAGCATGGGTGGCTAACATTATATACTTTGATTTTTAGATACGATTTTTAAGCTATTATCTAATTATGACTTGCAGACTCGACCACCTCGTCTTAGGATCCCGCAGATTCGCATTTTAAACAGGTGATCGTTTGCGCTGTGTCTAATGCTTATCAGTAATGGTTGTCGCAAATGATACTATATCTATATATGATACCACATGTATATCAACGTTTATAAACACTTCTTTTTTACATTTGTTTTCGAGTCCATTTTATAATTAAAAAAAAAGAAAAGAACAAGCAAGAAAACATTGATTAGGTAATAAAATGGACTGCCCAAAATGCCTGTTCGATGTTTTCTCTAAAGCAAAAAAAGATCGAAATGATTCAATCGAACAGACATCTACCATGCTTCGCTTGGGACCTCTCCAGATTAGAACGATTTGACAGTTGGAAATGCATGGGAAGCGGCCCTTGACTGCAATGGATGAAAAAGATTTCCGTTTCAATTCGATGTAAATCGGATGGACATCAAACATTTTCCGCAAAATGATTTTTTCTGAAATCTGAGCTCTGTATCTTGCGTATAACTCTACGACTGACACTCAAATTTTGGTGGATAATTAGAAATGCATTTCTAAAGAATTGTAAATAATAAAAATAGAAAAATAAAATTTGTCCAAAATCGTAAGACTTTAAGACACAATATGGAATTATTTATTTGATGTGATTCAGAATATGTTTGTTAGATACTTTTTTTTTTTAATTTACTTTTTCACATGTCGGAAATTCTGACAAAAAAAGCCGAAAAGTTATCCACATTTAAAATACAATACTTTTTAGGTTTATAGTTCTGGGAACAAGCTCAGATTAAAGCAAACTACTTATTTATCGACCTTTACAAAAATTGTTGTATTTTTTTTATTTCATAATAGAGAATGTTTTCTTTTGACAAAATATAAAAAAATTGTAACATTCAGAATTATCGTGATGTCAATTCGTGATTTCAAGATCTGAAAAAAAAAATTGACTCCTGTTATTTTGTAAATGTAATTTACATAAGTTAAAAAATCATACGCTCTTTACCCATACAGGTGTATGAAGTTTATATTATGTTGAATATTTAAAAATTCAAATTCTAAAATTTATACAATGTATCATTAAGGTTTTTTAAACAACATCTTTGATGGTCGATGCAATTATGAAGGCAGTGAAAATTGCTGAAGAAATACTGAACCCGTGTCAGTGGATAATGCAATCATTCTAGTGACTATGCTAAGAATAATTTCGACTTTGGTTTATTTCATTCCAATAATTAATGTGGTATGGTACATGGTGTATATTTCACATTACGCTTATTTTTTTATTTAATCAAAATCCATTGTACCTTTAATGCTTGGGAAAATTAAACCTTTTTTGTTCATGTGCCTCCGCATTTCTTAAGCCGTGTATGTGCATAAAATATTTGCTGTCATTGGCGCTTATAATTCAGCGAATACAATCAAACACCCGTTTAGTTTCAATGGGTTTCTTTGGATAGAATGGAGGATCTATTTTTCTTTAACCTAATATTATAAGGAGTCTTCTATTTTGTATCGCATGAATTCCGCATGGCCGTTCATCTATAACCTCTATTCTTTAACAGACTATACATGTGCTAAGGTTAAATATATTTAAATTGGTTAATAAAACCAGTTTAAATATATTTTATATTCATAAATGTTTTTAAAACAATGATATCATTTCAAAATTGTCCATACATACCGTGGTATGTCATTCTTAATCCTCGGTGTGATACTCTTTTGCAAACTTTGCATTTCGTAATTTGTAAAAAGAAAATAAGTTTCCGAAAGATTATCTTCAGATGCATATGCAAACTTATGATTGTCATGTTAAAGGAGCATGGTCACGATTTTAGTCAAAAATTATTTTTCAGATTTTAATGTTTAAAATGCTTCAGTAAGGCAACCAAAATTTGATTGGCTTTCGTTGAGTTAAAAGAGAGTTGCAGAGCTTACAATTCTTTTAATTGCAATGTAAATAAAGCCTTTGTTGTTAAAGTGAAAGCTCCAGTTTTATACCTAAAGTGAATGTTAAACGTTATGAACTGTTTATTTATGCTTAAAATAAATAAGAAGATTTACTGGTATATTGAACATATGTAAACAAAAACAGGGCACGAGCCTTGTTTACATGACAAAGAAATGTGAACCCTGTACCTTACTTATAACTCTACGCCTGACTCTAAAATTTCATTTGATCATTGGAAATGCATTTCTAAAGCATTGTAAATAATAAAAACAGAAAAATAGTATTTGTCCAAAATCGTGATCATGCCCCTTTAAGTCGAAATGCATGATAGTCCTAAATGTATCATAGCTTTTCAAATATATCTTACGAAAGCTTTGTGAAACTGGCCCCAGAAACACTATTTTGTGTATAAACATACAGAATTCTTGGTGGAATTTTATGCTCAAATTATTATATGCCCAAAAGATACAATAAGGAGAAACAATTATCAACATTTTAAAAAGTGCAGCTGGTTATACCAAAATTTTCGTCCCTTTTTATCCATCCATTCTTTTTTCCTGAAAATTAACGGCAGATTGTAAATGCCATTATTTCAGATCTCAATCAAACAAAGGTATTCTAATGAAGATAAAGATAGCAAGATATTGATATAACAAAGTCGTTACGACGGCGGTGTCATATTGAACGCATTATTAGATTGTTACAATGATATAGATGAAGTTGAAGACTAAAACCATTTTATTTTACACTTACGTTAATTATAATTATAATTATCATAATTATTCCTATAAATGTCCTCTCTGCTATAATTTGTTTTGACAAATACGTGTAGTCATACTGTAAATACTTGTACTTTATTTGTTTAAATAAATTATATAGAAAGGACACTAATCTAAGCCACCAATGTTTTAAAAGTTGATTTTACTTTACAACTGTGCAATCCAAACGCGAGATTTCTGAAAGGTGCTTACAAGTTCAAGTTCAGTTTATTCGCTTAAACCAAATCATTTGGTACAAGAGGAACATATATATACAATACACATAAATATAAATCGTCAGAGGTACATACATAATGGTAAATTTTCATACAGGAAAAATATATGAAAAAAAAGACAAACTATATAAAGAATCACTACTTCTTTAAGACTATGGTATAAAGGATCAAAATAGGAAAACAGCTAAGGGGAACAGACAGCATCGAAAATATTTGAAATAAATACACACAATTTTCTAAGCGATTTACAGTTGCTATTGGTCATGAGATCAGAGAACTTAAAAAAGTTTGGTCTTTTCCAATATTTTTTGTCTAAATATTTTTTTTTTACCAAACAAAAGAAAAAAAGGCAGAAACGGTAGTTTTTGTCCAAATAAATTTTATGTTTAAAAAGTTATATACATGTAAGTTATATATTTTATACTATAAGATCACTTTTTAATGTAATAATTCTTTGTGAATTTTGTTAACAGTTAAGAACAACAGAGAAACAATACAATTTTAGTTAAATATAATGTTTCATTCACTAAAATGTTTATATAGGTATATAGGAGATACCAAACTCACAATTTATATGGTGCGTAAATGACAGCTCTTTGCATGCTGAATTGAAACCTCATCTAATCTTGACCAATAAGATATCTGGTATTACATGCGCCTGACGTTAAAATATTTCTTTTTATGATAAGATTATATCTTGTAGTTATTATTATTATAGTACAGGTAATAATCTATTGATAAAAAGATATATTCTTAAAGTCAGGCGCCTGTGCCTGCAATTTGTGAGGACGGGATATAGTGATTTTAAATCCGGCCTAATTGCTTCTGCTGCTGAATCTTCGGTGACGATCGGAGAAATGATCCTGTATATATATATATATATATATATATATATATATATATATATATATATATATATATATATATATATAATGCAGGCACAGAGACTCGTTATTAGAACTACAATATAAAATTCTAATATTTCAGAACAAATAGCATGTCGTTTTATTATTCAATAACGTGTATGTCAGTGGTTTCAGTTTCATCTTAGACAAACATGGGGATGTATCATGGATACAAGGAGGAACCGGATCGAGGTCCCAACAGAAAAACAACCAGGCCCCAGATTTCGTTGATACACCGAGTTTTAATAAAATTGAAACATATGCTATGATAAGAAAACAAATAAAAAAAGATAGTATCACTTGCTTTATAAATTTTTTCGTTTGGTTATCGCCATTATATTTTTTCAATATCAATGCGCATATTTTGCTCCTTTCAACAATTTACAAATTTTCATCTCTAAGCATAATATTTTTGATAAACTTGATATATAAAGTTTGCTATTTTGAATATCTATATATAAATAGATAAACAGCTGACAGAAAAAAAAACATCTCATTAGAATTGTTAATTTTTCACTTAATTCAATCCGATTAGCATAATCCAAGAGATTTTAACTTGACAATTCAGCATGTTGCCTGTACAATAACTAGCATACAGCACAGAGAACTCTGTATATACAACAAGAAAGACGGGACATAACCACGAGACCCATGGCCATGGGCCTTATAGCTGACCTGAGCAACCAAGTCAACATGACTTAACTAGGTGAGCCATGTTCTACGGTGACCTTTTTCTGACCCCATTTGTTACTATGATCTTAAATCAAAAATGGATCAACTTCACTTGCGTCAATTTAATAATTACAGATAATATCTTTTATTTTCATAATAAAATGTATGAAAAAATGTGGATAATCACCCAACTTGTAAGCCCCACTTGCTGCCATTCTGTGACCTTTTAAAATGACGAAGTAGACGATTTGAAAATTCCTATAAACTAGCTTGATTTCTTATCAATTTCACAAATTATATCCTTCATGTTCTTTTTTTTTCAATGTACCCCTCCCCCAAAAAGCCCCTTTTTGTCCCGTTTGAAATAATTCACGGATAACTTTTAAAAATGAATAGGGTTTTACTTTTTATACGTATGCAAAGATTTATGATTGAAGTTTTCTTCATTTAAACTACCTTGGCCACTAAACATAATTGTAAATTAACACACAAACAAATCCACATACACACAGTCTGCAATATATACTATGTTTCCTCCGCAACAAGTTGCAGAAGAGTTCGCATTCGTTGAAAGTGGGGGACAAAAATATATATTATAACAAATTGCTTCTATTTTAATTATGTACTTTATTGTTCCCATATTCTTTAAAAGAATCTGTTGGTAAAATTAAACCTGTACACCCAGCTGGGACCATAGTACATACTTGGGTACATAGTATTCCTTTACCTTCAATTTCAGTCTTGATTTCATTATTTGTTTTTTTCATTAATTCTATACTTCCCCCAAAAAGGAGGAGGGCGGAGCAACTCCACTATAATTCAATTTTGTATATATGTATGTAACCCCCCCCCCCCCCCCCGAGTAAATCACATCCGCTGCCTATTTCCCTCAAATGTATATACTTTAATGCAGGCACAGAGACTCGTTATTCGAACAACAATTTAAATTCTAATATTTCAGAACAAATATGTCGTTTTATTATTCGATCACGTGTATTCGGTGGTTTCAGTTTCATCTTAGACAAACATGGTGATGTTACCAACGAGGTCCAAACAGAAAAACAACCGAGCCCCAGATTTCGTAAATTATACACCGAGTTTCAAGAAAATTGAAACATATGCTATGATAAGAAAACAAATGAAAAAAAAAGATAGAATCACTTGCTTTTTTCATTTTTTGGGTAATCAGCATTATTATTTTTCAATATCAATGCGCATCTTTTGTTCCTTTCAACAATATACAAATTTTCACCTCTAAGCATAATATATTTGATAAACTTGATAAATAAACTTTACTATTTTGAATATCTAAATATAAATAGATAAACAGCTGACAGAAAATACATCTCATTAGAATTGTTAATATTTCACTGAATTCAATCCGATTAGCATAATCCAAGAGATTTTAACTTGACAATTCAGCATGTTGCCTGTACAGTAACTATAAAGCAGCACAGAGAACTCTGTATATACAACAAGAAAGACGGGACATAACCACGAGACCCATGGTCATGGGCCTTATAGCTGACCTGAGCAACCAAGTCAACATGACTTAACTATTTGAGCTATGCAAGTTCTATGGTGACCTCCATGTATTTCTGACCCCATTTGTTACTATGATCTTAAGTTAAAATGTATGTAAAATTTTGGATATTCACCCAACTTGTAAACCCCACTTGCTGCCTTTCTGTGATCTCTTAAAATGACAAAGTAAACGATTTGAAATTTCCTATAAACTATCTTGATTTCTAATAAATTTCACAAATTATATCCTTCATGTTCTTTGTATTTCAATGTACACCCCCCCCCCCAATTTTTTTTCACATATCTATACTTATAAATTTAAAAGTGTTAATTCTCGCGGGATATCATCTAGTAACTTTTAAAAATGAATTTATTTTAATTATATACTATTTTTTGGTAAAATTAAACCTGTACAGTGTACACACAGTTGGGGCACCTCTCTAAATCAAACATATACTGACTAACTGTCATGTTACTTTCACAAGTTATAGCCTCCATTTCAGAGGAAGCTTTCTAAAAATTTATTTAAATGTGGGGTTTTGACCTCCTTGGCCTCTTTCTGATCCCAACAGCCATGGTTTGAACAAATTTAATCTACCATAAATAAAAAATGTTACGTAAAATATTTGATTTTACTGGCTTATTGGAAAAGTTTTTTTAAACACCTCCTTTTATATTATCATTATTTTCTGTTATCTCCTTATTTGATGAAAATTTGAGAAGTTAATGCCAAGGAAGACAACTCTAACACTGACAAATTAATGAAATACAGATGTCAGACAAATTCCCTAGCCTTTGGCTCAAGTGAGCTAAAAAGCAGGATATATCGGCTCATGAGTTATGTAATAAACAGGTTTACCCTTTGTATGAATGCAGATGAAACATAAAATATCACATTAGAAATCATTATTGCCTATCATTAAATTGCACAAATGTAAAAATAAACATTGTCTTTTTTCTCAATGTGCATTTGTTTGGTTACAAATTAACTTCTCTATACTTGTATATCTCAAAGTTAAATTAATTCTTTAAATCTAGGTTGCGAAGAAATACAAGAACAAATTTAGAATTCATTTGCTACTCCATCAAACAAATTGGTTCTCATCTGTTAGACAGAGAGATACAAAACTAGTCGACTTTCAGACACAGGAAAGGACACAAACATGGCGAAAATCAACTACCTCTCACTGGTCAACAAAATGTTTTATACTATCAAAATTATTATTTAAATATCACTTGCATTCAATAATCCAAATTAAGATAACTCTTAAAGAAATAAAATATCTTCATTATCATAGAAAACATAAATATTTCATAATATTAATGAACATGTATTAGTGTGTTAAAATGTCTCACTCATAATGCATGGACATTCTCTTGAAAACAGAGAACGTTGATCAGTTAAACATTCAAACCCTTGTACATCCACAATTAACGACTAATTTCTGAGAGCTGGGTACTAACTAGACAATGTGGTTAAAAGACAACTGGTTAATACCAGAGAGAGGATGTAGACGTACCTATCACTCAGGATGCAAGGTACAGAGGGAGAGAAAGCTAAAATAAATACATGTTATATAACAATCACATGAAGCATCACATCACAATTCAGAATAGAAGACAGCATATGACAGTTTGTTGTTTTGTAAATCAGCCGCTGTCCACATTAGTCTTTATTTGTATTGTTGAAGCAAATTAATGTGCTCTCGATAAACAGAAAATGGAATGCATATGAACAACATTTTCAACATCAGTAAGATATCAGATGGGCCAATGTAGAGAAATCCGGCAGGAGTTCACGCTCAGTCTGGTGTTTCTATAGAAATGACCGGCACCACCACTTTGGAGACATCAGGAAGTTTGTATTTTTTGGCGGTGTCTGTTGTGGTTTGTGTGGTAGACTCCTCCTGGTTTTGGCGGTTTTTGTGGAGGGAGTATGATATATTACCATACTCCTGAAGAAAGGGACACACTCCAAGAAGAAACTGACAGAAGTCCTTGCGCATTCCGAACCACCCTAAAAACAACAGTAACATTTCACTAATTCAGACCTATCCAAAATTTAGTTTATGAAATTTTTACATTGTTACAATTTTCTTTCAAACTTGCCCCAAAACTTGTGAACAATAACATACTAGTTCAACCACAATTAAATATGAAAAATGCTCTATCCCTTCCATAATAAGTTATGCAAGGTGATAATACTTACACTGGTTGCCTCCCTTGGACCCAAATGACAGACATATCATTGTTATGAGGGACACAAACAGCGGAACAGTTATGGCAGTGTATTTAAAATGATTATCACCATCCAGACGATTGGCTAATAGCACCTGTCAAAAAAGGTTTATGTACCATACTGTACTTGAAATAAAGTTGCATTTTGCTGATATTTAGATAATGAATAAACATGAATCATTTTCTTCCATGCTTCTAGGCCTATATACAATTCTAAAAATAGTTCTACAGGTTTATCTCATGTTCAGTAGTCTATCTTATGTTGATTTCAGTTGCTGTGTAAAAGATCTTTCAAATCACCCACTTTTTTCCCCAAAAACAACACAAAACAATAAAAGCACAAACTACCATCAGACAGCATTTACTTTGCCTTGATTTGTTAACTGCATGAAACGCCTATTTCAGGTATAACTAATGTATTTAAAATAAGTACCTCAAATATTAGTAAAGGAACAACAATGAAGGAATTCCCAATGGCTATTGAAATATTTCCTCGCCGATGTTGAGGAATGATATCAGGAGATTTCACGGTGATAATGGCAAAGATGATGACGTAGAGAACTCCAATCATAGCCGTACACATCACGATCCACATTGGAATAAACACAATCTGAAAGAGATTTAACAGCCATCAGTTAGGTCAAACAAAAACATAGAGTTGAATGTCACTGCAAACTCTTTACCTATATTTTTGTGTGAACTATAAGCCAGATTGGACAAAGGGAGAAAACTTATGTTCTAGACAAGGATTTCACAGAAATTTTTTCATCTTGTCTTAAGATCTGGAAAATGTGTTCATCACTGCACATATCTCTTTCCCAAAACCACTCAGTGGGTGAAATTTGACAAAGATTGGCCAATGACAAGTGATACTATATTCTAAACTAATTCTATTATTGGACAGATAGCTAGACAGACAGAGGGATGTACAGAGTGACCACTTAAAGTGTTTGCATAAGGAATGGCTGAAAAGTATTTATTAGTTTCACAGTAACTGATTTGAACTACAGTAGTACATACCACCCAACTCCAATCTATGTATTTATCAAGGCGCAGAGCAATAAATATAAACTGTAGAATGTTAACTGAGCAAAAGAACTCCATCTACAAATAAAAAAGACAATATATTAAAAAATATACAAGTATTTTTCTTAATTTTCTATGTAAACACACAATGAACATTATGGTATGTTCTTTTGGTTTCTGTTGCTGGGTCTCATGCATCACTTCAGATATTCATGTACATATGAACATTTCCAAAACACTGCATCATTACTTAATATGAATACAGATAACTCTCGATAACTCGAAGTCCATGGTACCGAGGAAAAACTTCGAGGTATCAAGAGTTCGAGTTTTCAAGAGTTCGGAGTTTTCCGGGTTGACCGACGGGTTTTAAAATTAGTCTTACCGGATGTTATGATTAAGCCATTTATTAAGTGCTTACCTTTAGGCACGTGCTTAAACAATGTTTTCTTTTCAGTTAAATATACAGACCTGGATGTTTTAAAAACTAAATAGAAACAAATATTGAATAAATTCATGATACACTGTAATTATTTATTTTATGCATCATATTGTGATCAGATTGCTCAGTACTACTAGACTGCGAGACGACATGTCGTAAATTAGATAATTGAATATCACCCATTGTTCCCACTTTACGGGTCCTTCGCCAGCTGTAAGAACTTGTTCAGCAATAATCATTATAATGACAATGATGCTGATAAGCATAATTTCTACAGTTTTATAATTCTAAAATTTTTACCATGGCTCAAAATTATCGTTCCGTCTCAATTAATTTATCATTTTCACAGCGCCTTCAAATTATCGTAAAACGGTCGGTGTTAACTATAGATTAGGTACTGGTATGGTCAATCATCAAACAATTATCACCTGGCAGGACAAGTGTCGCCTGAATAAACAACCTGTGACACGGGTCCCGCGTCTACCGTCCGCCTGGAGCCATTTAGATGACCAAGTAGGTGTTAATTAGGTAACGCTTGGATATACACAGCCACTTCGAGGTATCGAGAGTAATAAAACTATAGATTATGAATAACGGGACTGCAGTTTGACTTCGAGGGATCAAGGGTTTCGAGAGATCAAGAGTTCGAGAAATCAAGAGTAAATTTGCTTAGTTATATAGGGGAAAAAATCGGGACCCTAGACTTACTTCGAGCGATCAATAACTTCGAGCGATCGAAGTTCGAGCCATCGAGAGTTACCTGTATTTTCAACAGAGTAAATATACAGTAAAACATAGTTAAAGCACAATTTAAATTAAATGGATGAAACAAAGTATGTTTGTAACAAATCCAAAGTGTTCAGCCTTTGCACTATGCACTCAGTGTGTTTTACTGTATTTTACTTTTTGGACGTTTTGTCCACAGGCACCTGACGTTATAATTTTTTCTCATAATGAAAATAAATACCCTATACCTAATAATACACAAGATACCCATCGCTGCAATCTTAGATTTATTTCAAACTTTCACATCAGATGGAATTTTCGCTACAACTCATCAGTAAAATTATTTTGCGATCCTCTCTGCTTCCGATCGCCGGATCGGTCTTTCATCATCTAAGCTTACAAACAGTGCCTGTGATTTTGTCTCACCTCAAAAGACCGGTCATTTTTGACAGCCCAGATACAGATGCCAATGGAGACGAGGGACAGGAACATGAGGGGGATGAAGACCAGGATCCAGGAGTGGGTCTCGGCCTCCAGGTTGTTACAGGCCAGGAACTCAAACATCAGCAGCAGCAGGTGCATTCCCGTACAAATCACCATCGCCTTGAACTGAACATGGCTGTTGTGTTCCATCCTACAACAAAACAC
This sequence comes from Magallana ariakensis, assembly GCA_020458035.1. Lineage (NCBI taxonomy): Eukaryota > Metazoa > Mollusca > Bivalvia > Ostreida > Ostreidae > Magallana > Magallana ariakensis. The sequence continues at coordinate 9,435,280 of CM035814.1, forward strand.
AGACATTGTGATTGGCCTAGGATTACAGTACAACAAGGAAACAGTATGGAGGCTTCTTCCAGCTAAGTTTGTCTCTCAATCTCCCTAGTCTTAAAATGTGTTATAAATTTATTGTATTTAAAAAATCATGTTTAAAACAAAATGTTTGTTTGTCTCTAGCGCCTTTGCTATATGTGTGCATGTATTTTACTGTAGCTTATCATTAAAAGTGAACATTCAGTCAATTTTAATTAAGATGAAAACTATCAACTTACCAGTTTATTTATCATATGTATCTGACTCTCAGCCACAGAGCTTTTGACAGTATAAAGTTTTATGTGTACCCTACCTATACTGTGGATGTTTCCACCAAATGTAGCTTCCTAAAGAAGCTCCAACTATGACAAATATTTTCCAGATCCAGATTGGAAGAAATATGACCCAGTAGCTCCATTCTATAGTGTTGTCCAACCTCAGAGCAAACAGCAAGGAAAACAGCAGCAGGCATGTGAAGACCAAGAACTTACTGAAAACAAACCACAGAAAATCATTGACTGGACTATGCATATTCAATCAAATATTCAATATATCTATTGACATCATCCATGTAAAATTATTCATGTTGTATTTTGGCATACAGAATGCAGTTTCTGGATTGAATTTGAAAGTATCCAGATGTTTATAAGTGCAATATGCACATAATCATTTCTTCAAATGTCTTGATATACGGTAAATGAAATACTGGATTGGCTCTCCTATCAACATGCAACAGTCATACCAGTTTGATTGCCACTTAGCAAGATAGATCACTTAGTTCTAGGGGTTTGTCACTGTACCAATTTAATAGGATGGTATAAATAATGACAGACCAGACTGGGATTCGAACCTAGGCCTCTTGATTATCTAGTCAGAGCATCTGACTTCAAAACTTTTGGAACTTACTCCTGCCAGGGGACATCTTTGCTAGCCAAGGCTTTATGATCTGCTCATTTACTCTCCAAACTTTGGTGAATTTAGTATAAGTTTTGTAGCCTTTAAGTAGCACCCACTAATGAATAATGAAATCACACTAGTTTCCATTAACATCATTATTAGCTAATAAGATTGTGCGTATCGCTTATAATGAATTGACGCTTACAGCGAAGGGATTTTCATTCCCCATGACTTGCAGACTTTATTACATGTTGTAAACTTGACGGATATAACGAATTACGCCTATAACGAAGTAAAATTGCCCGTCCCTAGGACTTTGTTATAAGCGTGTTTTACTGTAGTTGTTCACAAATTCACTCTTATTGCACTTGTTTGATGTGTACAATCAAATACAGATAGCTGATGAGACCAAACTCTTACTAAATCTGCCAAGGGTTAGAGAGGAGAGTATCAGATTTTAATAAGCCCTTAGCTAGCAAAGATAGCCAAGGATATGAACCTGGGATGTTGATCTTTGAGGGAAAAGATCACTAATGTGACACTCACAGTTAGACTGATTTGATCTCTGGCACCAGATAGCTCAGTTGGTAGAGCATCTGACTTGAGATTCAGGGGGCCTGGGTTCAAATCCTGATCTTGTCTGTCATAGTTTCTCCCATCCCATATAAAAATTAGTATTTTTACTATTTTAGTACATAGGTTTTAAAAGAAATATGTAAATATAAACGGTAAAATACTTTCTTTGATGATTCACATGGGTAATAAAGGTAGCGATCACTATAGAAAAAAATTACATAACCCCCAAATGCTGGTTATGTATATTTTCTGCAATGTTGCTGCCTTCATATCCTGCATGAATCACCAAAGAAAGCATTTTATTGTTTAAATGAATCATACACTTATCAACATGAACATGAGACACTATTTTCTTGCAGAATTAAATCTCCGTTATCTCGACTGTTAATTAAATAGAAGAAAAAGCAATAGTTGCACCGAATGCATATGTCCTCTTTAACTCATTAAAACAGTAACATGTTTTACTTCATGCTCTGTAAATCTGACTGTAAGAGCAGAGACCACATGCCATTATGGAATGTAAGCAAATGTGTAAGTAGGTCTTTCTTATTTACAAAACACTAAGTTTTATTTTTAAATAAAATGATTACAACCTCTACCAGACTCGTTATTTTACCTGGGGTTGAAATCCTGGAAAATGTTTTTCAAATTCATCTTTGTTCCTCATCTCTGTGAATGTTGTTATTATGTGAAACCCACACATCAATGCAAAAAAGTAAAGGTCTTTGCGTAGCGACAAAAAGTTATCTTTCTATGAAACATTTCGAAACAATAACAATATTATTTTTGCTCAGAATAGCTGCCAAAAATTCGGTTTGGCAAATAAACATGATAAATTAAGTCTTTGTTACTTCTTTTTTTAGTTTGATATAAGCATTTAGATTTATTTGTTAAGTAGGTTAAAATTGATTCGCAATATAGCCATGTTAACATTTTCCAGACATAACACGGTATTGTAGTTTCAACCATAATAGACATATTAATGTAATTCAATTATGTTCTTATCCTGATATCAGCTCGCCTACTATGACATAATTATATATTATACTTCTATAATTACGAATATCAAATAGAACGACTGAAGTATAACAAACAGACACTCGATTTTCGCGTTGAGATGTCAGAATGTGATTTTGGTGCAATGGAAGCGGCAAACACTATTGTGGAAGCTGTACAGAACCAAAACGTATATGAATTACATCTTCTTGTTGAAAAAGGTGGAGTTGATTTAAATGAAAAGGATCAGATGGGTAGAACTGTATTATTTCATGCCGCGTGTAGAGGAAATTCGGAAATAACTAAGTTACTATTGGAAAACGGCGCAGATGCAACTGTATTTGACAAAAATGGCAACACGCCTTTACATTTGAGCGGTTACTGTGAAATTATAGATTTGCTTGTTTCTTATGGGGCTGATGTACATGCAAGGTAAATAATATTTTTAACATTGACCATTACGTATACCAGGTCCAATAAAATCTACAATCACTAAATTTAGCTACATAGATTTAATTCCCTACATAGCATTATTTAGTCGTTTCAGATAGACAAAGTCCAAGAATTATTTTTATCTAATATGGACAAGTTTGCAAATGAAATTCAAATAAATAAGTTAAGATATGAAATTAAGATAAGATTATCAGGTATAAATTTATTTTAAGAAATGTATAACCAGGTCCAGCACAATCTCCTGATTTAGCTATATAGCTTGAAAAAGCTACATGTATATAGCTTAATAAAGCTATCAGAATAGCTTGGTTTAGCCATTTTGTCATACAATTTTCATAAATGTGTATTTTTTTCAGCATGTAAACAAAATCGCACTTTAATGCAATGATAGTTTTCAACTCTGAACTGTTCTGTAAACAATGCATATAAAGATTACCCATCAACTTGTGTCTCTACCAAAGATTCTGCTACTCAATGGTTCAATTATAGGATTTTACACAGAATTCTCCCAGTTAAAATTATCTGAAGAAGATAAAAGCTACTGATAACGATGATTGCACATGCTGTGGGAATTCTACTGAAACTATTGATCATATTTGTATTAGTTGTTCCCATTCATTAGCTATGTGGAATAAGTTTAGTACTCACATTTATAATACTACTTCAGAAAAAAATTGGTTTCAATATATCAAATGTTATTTTTGGAGATTGTCCTCTTCTAGACACAAACATGATTGTGAATTTCCTTATTTTATATGGAAAACTATTCATTTTTTATTGTGCTAAACAAAACAAACTTCCATGTTTATCTGGTTTATCAATTATCATGTTACTTAAAAGTGAAATAGGAAATTGAAAAAAATATATCTTATGAAAATTCTGAAATGAAAATATTTGACAAAAGATGGGCTTTGTGAAGAAAAATTTTTTAAGAGTAGACTTGTATACATTCTTTTCTGTACACTGGTTGTATCAACTATATTGCTCAAGTTATTGTATATTCCTGTTATGATTGTATGAGTGTGTGTATGAATGTGTATGTGAAAAATTTATAAATTGCAAATAAAAAAAATTGTGTCTCTTTTTTTTGTATATTTCTGATAATTAACATTTTTGTGAAAAACTGCATATAAATAGCTTTATCAAGCTATATAGCTTTTTCAAGCTATATAACTAAATCAGGAGATTGTGCTGGACCTGATAACCCATTGATCTATTAACCCAAATTCCTGCACCAGAATCAAACTGCCTATTGCCAAAAAAGAAAAGATCCATATTCTTTCCAGTAGCAATACATATTCCACCTACAAGTAGAGTTTTAGAATTTTAAATATTTATTTTTCATCTTTTTAGAAATAAGGCAGGATTGAGTGCAAGGCAGATGGCAGAGAAAAGAGGAGTTGCCACAGACGTTATTCATCACTTCCGTAGATTAGAAAAATCATCCACAAAAGAGAGGCAAGAGACTCTGTCTGTGATCGTCACATTCTTTAAGGAGATCCACCAGGAGCTGGGTCTGAGATACACCCTCCTCTTCATCCTTGGATTGCTCTTTGTTGTTTTATACATAACATTCACCATTACAGGAATGTCTAGACATTTTGAGACCAGAAATCCTGTCATTGTTGAGACAGAGAGCATCAAACTCTGATGTTGAAATTATCAGTATCATTGAATTATCCGGACATTGTCAAATACTAGCTGGTAACCTTAATTTTTATCTCAAGTTTTGCATATGTAAGTTTTATTTAAGAAGACTGGTCATTTTATGTGTACTTACATTTATGCATTTCATAAAATCTACTGCACATAAAGAGATGATTTTAGTTGACGATTTTTGTGTTATTTTTGTATAAACCAAATAAATTTTGCTTTGTGTATATAATGTGAAATAAAATTTTGCTTTATATATGCTATTTTTTTCTAATCATTAATAATGATATAATCTAATGAAATAACTTTACTTTTTAAGATTAACTCTGATGGATTAATTATAACATAAAGTTAAAATTTAAAAATATAAAGGAAAAAATACCAAGCGGAAGCTAGCTGGCAATTCTTATAAACCTGCACTTGATGAGGCATTTGAAGTTTTGAAGCTTGCTCTTTTTTATCAGTCAGAAGCTGATAAAAAATTTGATCAAAGTATTGAAAGTACTTGGAAGAATAAAAAGACTAATGAATAATATTGCTTGAACAAAGATTAACAATGAGTTCATCCTAATTTCATTTTAGCTTACTAAACAAAGAAAAGGGGGAGGGGGGCCAATGCTATACCCTCAGTTCAAGTTGTGGCATCGATGCAGTGCTAATGTAACAATGTACGTGAAGTACAGAGCTGACTTCAAATACAGTGTTTGCTCTTAATTACTCTATTCAGATGCTAGGACAGGTTAAATTTTTGGACAGTTCAAAGTGCTTAATTCCAGTAATAACCACGAGCAATAATACGCTTAGATATGGAACCTGCTCCAGAAACTTTAACAGGATGCCAACCTTAATATTAAAACTATCAATCATCAAAGAAAACAAATTTGCTAAATATTTCTGATTGAAATTAATATTTTGGCGAAGACAGAGTATAATATAGTTCAGGCTTGTCATGTGCAAACAATTCTGACATATTAAATTCATATATTAAAGTATAATAAATACAAATATTTTATTGGCACAAACACAATTACAATAATTGGCAAAGGCTCAGCATATGCAAAAACAGAAGTACATGTATACTAAAGTTACTATTAAAAGACTCTGTCCTCCCCCCCCCCAAAAAAAAATTATTCTGGGGATATGCACTAATATTATCAGATATGTATTGACATATACATGTATAATGATTTACTCATGTTATTTCAATTTTATATAAACATCAAATGCAGATGATAAATCTTAGTATAAATAATATCTCGGCAAAATGAATTTCATCCAGAGCGAATGGTCTTGGAGCGAAACGTTCCTTAGTGTCGAAACAACCCGATGCCTAATTATTACCTATATCATAAGCGACATTATGAAAATTTATTAAATATGGCAAAGTCGAGCACGCATAAGTATATTTTAAAGAAAAGTTAGACATCACATAATTATATCACACTATAAGATACAGAAGTTACTAAAACATTGAAAAGATATCGATTAAATATGTTTAGTGATGTAAGCGGCTTTACCATTATTATCAAGAAAAGAGAAGTCTGTCACATTTTTTGATTTAAGTGACATGTCATCTGCAAGTTATTCAGGTAACATATGAGATCTTTATTATTGATAAAAATTTGTAGTGATTCGACTAACAGTTAATCACTGGGTTTTACGTATTCTTTTACTTTCTCTGTACTGGAACCATGGACAGTCTGAAAGGCTCAAAGAACTGGAATATCATCTTTTGAAGTATTTGTATCGGCATTTAGAATCAACCAGAGTGTTTAAGACTTATATGAGGTTATCCCCAATTGAAACAGACTTTCTTATCATATAATTTTATTGATTTCTAGAATTTATCTGCATAAATGATTGTTAAAAGGTAAATAACTACTGTATATTTGGCATTATTCTGTTGGGAGAGGTGGACAGGCATAGCCTTTATCCACTTCTCTTAACAAACCCTCATGTTTTGGTTCTGGAATATGTGTCATTGTATGTAGAGAGATTTTCTATGCTTTGAATTATGTTTTGACGAAATTGTACATCTGTACCCGAATTCGCAAAGAGAAGTGCATGAAGGCTGTACTTTCCTGTCCAGGATGCCGATCTTTAGCGCTACAGGAAAAATTTGAGATTGCGTAGAGCTACAGTGCCTTACATACAAAAATTTGCAATATATGGCGCACAAACACTTTTGTTTTGCCTCGGACTAGTATGTCTCGATGTCATTGGATGAAATGCGTCACGTGATTGCCTAACAAATTTTTTAAAATGGCAAGCGTCAAAATTTATACGGCAACATGGCGGAGGTAACGTTATTTGAACTGATTTTTTACACAAACATTCGACCATACCCAAATTATTTAGAGTGATCCCCCTTTCCCCATGACGTAATATTACGATCCTACGATGGCATCCAGGTTTGTGCAGACGAATGATGAGGAACGAAAAAAGAAAATAAGATAATTAAGCTATGAATTTAATTGTTCTATTGTCTTTTGTTTGTTTACATATCAAACTTTAGGTCCTTAAAACAAAAATCTTATTAGGTTTGTTACCGACTGCCTCGCCTTCTATGCAATTTAGCGACCCCAAAAATTTCTGTAAACAGTTGGTAACAAACCTTATAAGTAAAAGTGTTTGTATAGGACACAAAGGTTTAATCCGCTCGCTCTAAGACTATTCGCTTTAGATAACTGATTCAATTTTGCTGAGATATTATTGTAGTTAGTCCAAAGTTATTCTTTTCGTTGCTTTTTGACGATTTTTAATGAAAATAAGCATACCTGTCAATTAGTACAATTAAAATCGATGAAAGGGAAAAAATTCAAGATTGTTTCATTGACATGTCATCTGTTTGTGGGTACTCGGAGAAACTTAAAGGAACGAAAACAAATTTTTTGCAGAGATTTATGATAGGAAATGTTTACATCTTTTATCCATTAGGAAGTACTCTGTACACCTCCCATTTTTAAACATTAATATCTGGGGTACTTTCATGTCGTGTGCTATGTAAAATCCCAGTTGACTTTTTTTTTAGCTGTGTATTGAAACCTGACAAGCTAGAGAGTGGGGGGGGGGGGGGTTCAAAGGAGAAATCTTGGGATTTTTTCATACTATTGCATGAACATCATTTGAGCCTTGAGGTCCACATCTGCAAGTTTAGAAAATTTCACTTTTATGTTTATGCAGAATACTGTATAACATTAATTTACCGGTATAGTACATGTAAACCGCTATGTTTTTGCTGTTTACCTGTGGCAGTTAATACAACTGAGATTTTACCGTTCATACAAGAATATGAAATATCTAAGATGAAATATTGCTAGTTTTCCAACAGATGTTTAGATACAGTTGCATAAATATATATTTTATAAATAAATATAATTTTATTCCTGGGTAACAAGGTCGATGGAATAGACTATAATAGACTCCAGTATAAAGTTTGTTAATTTTTAGTTTTGTTATAATTTTGAAGGGTGTCATTTCTGTTTCAATTGAAATTAGTTCAAATATAAGATAAACAATATTTCTTAAATTTTGCAATTTTATTTCTATTTCCTATGTAAATAGATTTTGATATTTGTTTATATGATTTCAATTTAAAAAAAAACAGACCAAATCTGTGTAAATTGACAGACTGAAAAACTCATTGACCCATGGATTCTGATAGTTTTGAGTTATCTTTCTTTGACTTATCTATGAATACCCATGTTAAATTTAAAAAGAAAAAAACAATGTGTTAAGATTTTTATCCTTTGTGTGTTTTGAATTTTTATGTTATATAATTAATCTCAGAGAGCCTGAGATTGAAATAGAACTCGGAGTTGTTTTGTCATGTCTTTAGCAAAGGACATGGTTCAGAAAGCATAGAACACTGTAAACGTATTACATGTATAGCATGTATGATATTTGACCGAAAGTTATTTTTAATTATACCCCCACAAACAAAGTTTAGGGAGTACCGGTATATAGGAATCACGTTGTCTGTCTGTCTGTCTGTGCAATCATGTCCGGTCCATATCTTTCTTATGGAGCCTTGAAGGAACATTTGAAGTTCCTACTTCACACAAAGATTGCTTATGACCTGAGGGTGTCTTGATTTTGACCCAAGGTCATTTATGCAAGTTCAAGGTCACTGGAAAGAAATGTTCATAATTCGTGTCCTGGGCTGCGTTCAAGATCGTAGCAGCTAGTCTAGCTGCTAGGTCGTAGATATCTAGGTCTATTGAACGGACTGCTAAGTTAGCCGATAGGTCTCAGATTTGAAGTTGGAAATATTCAACTAAAGACTAATTACTGGTACATGGACATAATTTAATAATTTAAAGCGGAAGTATACATGTTAAAATTCATTATATCATAAAGGATGAACAAAATATCACTTTATAAATAAATAGATTTCATGTTTTTTACAAACTGGTAACAAAGGTGATCATCTTGAATTTGATGCTTAGCATAAAATATTTAGGCTCCGAATATCTATGTAGCAGCTAGGCTAGCTTACCGTTCAACTACGTAGCCCTACGTAGCAGCTACGATTTTGAACGCAGCCCTGTCCTTGTCTTTCTTATGGAGAAGCATTGGAACATCCTACTTCACACAAAGATTGCTTATGACCTGATGGTGTGTCATGATTTTGACTCAAGCTCATTTGGGCAGGTTCAAGGTCACTGGAAGGAAAAGTTCATGTTTCATGTCCAGTCATATCTTTCCTATGGAGAAATATTGGAAGTTTATACTTCATACAAAGACTGCATGCTTATGACCTGATGGTGTGTCATGATTTTGACCCAAGGTCATCAGTGCAAGTTCAAAGTCATTGACCCCCCCCCCCAAAAAAAAAATGCATAAATCCTGTATAGGCCATATTTTGTAATGAAATATGATTAGAAGCTAAAATTTGGCACAAAGATTGCCTGTGACCTGAAAATATGTCCTGACCTTGAGCTTTGGTCATTTGTTCAAGTTTGTGCAAGGTCACTTAAGGAAAAACGTGCATCCATTTCTTTCCAGTAGAGAAATACTTGAGTTGTTATATTTTCTTAGCGGGTGGTATTACCGGTAATTGTGTGCTTGCTCACAGTACATCTAGTTTCAACAGGTTAGCATGGATTTGATTTAGTCCATTTCTCAATTTACCTATTTATCTACATATATGTTTGACATTTGGCGATTTACTTGATTTTGTGTAATCTAAATTCCACAGTGAAAGCCGAATTCTGCCCAAAATGCTAAATGGAATACACAGCCAAATGTAATGTTTACAGTAATGCATGTGATATCTTGAAACTTCACTAAATTATATGTTTACTATTTTTTTGTTTTCTAGAATGACTTGCTAAAAGATTTGAAACCATTCCCAGACCACTTTTGGTAAGTACCCGGTACTAAAATAGTTGAGCCTTAAATTAATATACCAGTATTAAACATAACTAATTATAACATTGGCTTTGAAAAAAGCGATATTTGAAAGTTTTCCAAAATTCCCTAAAATGAGCATAATACTTGAGTCATTTCGATGAATATATTGTAATTTGGGTTTGTCAGCATCTGTCTTCCAGGAACATTTTGACATTTTCAACTTCTTGACTGAGCCAGTCTTAACCAAATTTGGTATACCCGGTATATCTGTTAAGTTGGAGGAATTTTATGACGGGTCTTTGCATAAAAATTGATGTAATTTTTTAAAACTTCTTCTCTACTCTTAGGCATCAGGTAAGAAAACTAAATATATACATGTAGTGGTAAACAATTGACAGGGGTCTTCTACCCTAGGTTTAAGTTTCATCATCCCAATTAAGGTCAGGGGTTTTTGTATGTGGCCAAGTATTCATTAGTCTTTTATTAAAAATATGTTTTTTTTTAAATCTTCATCTACTCTCCTAAGTATCAAATAGTACTAATTTTTTATAGTAATGGCAAGCAGTGAGGCCTTTACCAAAATTTCATGGCAAGAGTGTGCTAAGGCGTGGCTTCTTGGCCATATTATGGTAGTGAATATGCATTATTTAAGGATATTCTTCTCTGCTCCTTGAGATTAAGCTGACAGATTAAACTGCATATAAGTGTTAATGGTCTTGAATTGTGAAATTGTTTAAACCCCACTCCCACCCCCACCCCACTCTTAAGCTATTTATTTTCTACTTGCTCATATCAGGATGCATTGAGTTGTGGGTTTTAAAAGTAACCCTTGGGTCATAGACAATTTTCTGTACATCAGTTAAAATCTCAACCCATTTGTTCAAACCACAGATATTCTTGTTGCATATGTCTAGTTTCATGCAGTGGTTAGTATGTTTATTACCCCTAGAGTCATCCTTGTCCTCATACCCCATCCAAATTTTATTTAATTGGTCAATTTATCTTGAAAATGGTTGAGATCCTAGCCCATAAACCCCAATATCTCCCAGATCATTTTACAGTGCATATATAGTGTAGTCTGTTAGGCAAGTGCTCCAGAGTTATTTCCTTGCCCCAGACTTCTGAAATTCATGATCATTGGTTAGGGATACTGATGCTATGGTAGGGTCCTGATGTGGTTGGAGGGGTATTAATAAGTTAGTTGAAAAGGATTTGTACCCTACCGGTCTCTCTATGAAAAGAAAAATTGATTCGTGCATGGGCCAGTATTTTACAAGGATGAGGCAGATCATCTACCACACTGCCCACCCACCCTCCCAATGGACCATGTAGGGAAAATGAATTATAGTTTTAAAGAATTCTTTACTTATTTTGGTGTTAAGAAAACTTAATTGTAGGTAGACCAACTTTTTAGGAGACCTGAATAAACTCAGGTGACCTTTACTCAGGTGACCTATTGCTATCTGTTTTCGTCCGTCGTTGTGCTTCGTGCATCGTGCATTAACAATTTTACATTTTTAACTTTGTCTTAAAAACTACAAGGCCAATTGTTACCATTTTTGTTGTGAAGCACCTCTATGGTAAGAGGAATCTAAATTGTGAAATTCATGGCTCTACCACCCCGGGGCGCCACATGCAGGGCCAAATATGCAAAAAAACCAAAAATTTCAAAAATCTTCTTCTCTACTCCCACACATGTGAGGAAAAAAACTGATTGCATGGTTATGATGTCCATGAAGCCCTCTACCAAAATTGCGAAATTCATGACCCCTGAGTCAGGGGTTCAGGCTGTAGGGTGGGGCAAATATGGCCATATAGTAAAAATGTATTAAATCTTAGAAAATCTTCTTCTCTACTCCAATATACATTTGTCAAAAACTAAATACATGGTTATGATGTCCATGAAGCCCTCTACCAAAATTATGAAATTCATGACCCCTGGGTCAGGGGTTCAGGCTGTAGGGTGGGGCCAATATGGCCATAAAGTAAAAATGTATTAAATCTTAGAGAATCTTCTTCTCTACTCCAATATATAATTGTGAAAAACTAAATACATAGTTATGATGTCCATAAAGCCCTCTACCAAAATTATGAAATTCATGACCCCTGGGTCAGAGGTTCAGGCTCTAGGGTAGGGCCAATATGGCCAGATAGTAAAAATGTATTAAATCTTAGAAAATCTTCTTCTCTACTCCCATATATATATTTGGTAAAAACTAAATGCATGGTTATGATGTCCACGAAGTCTTCTACCTAAATTGTGAAATTCATGACTCATGGGACAGGGGTTTAGGCCCTAGGGTGGGGCCAATATAGCCATATAGTGAAATGTATTAAATCTTAGAAAATCTTCTTCTTTACTCCCACACATGTGGGCAAAAAACTGAATGCATGGTTATGATATCCACTAACTCCTCTACCTAAATTGTGAAATTCGTGGCCCCTGGGTCAGGGGTTCAGGACGGGGGGGGGGGGGGGGGGGTGGAGGGGGGGGGGGAGGAAATGGCCATATAGTGTTAATGCATATAATGCATATAATGTTTAAAAATCTTCTTCTCCAACTATTCTCACACATCTGTAGGAAAAACTGACTTCATAATTATGTTTACCAGAAAGTCCTGTACTAAATTTTTAAATTTCATGTCCCCTGGAATATGGGTTTTGACTCTAGGGCAGGGCCAAAATGGATGTATAAGTGTTAATGCATATAATGTTTAAATTATATTAACTCCCACACACTTGTAAGGAAAACTGAATTCATGATTTTGTAGACCAGATCTTAAAGTTTTTTGCTAAAATTTTGAGTTTCATAGTCCTTTTTTAAAGATTTCAAGCAGGGAGGTGGTTGTCATTACAAATTTATAATATTTATACTCAGGTGACCGTTAAGGCCTATTGGCCTCTTGTTTACTAACTTCAAGTATATCATTCCACTTTCCACCAACATCCAACAACATTTCTTTTCCTGGATACTCCCTAGAATATTTAGATCTGCCAATATAACCATATGTTAAACATATCCATTTGATAAATGCAAAGGACAGTATATTCAATGCATTGTTATAGATTCATCACAGGGCTAGATTATACTCAGGTGACTCTTGTTACAAACAAATCAGGGGATCTATTTAAAGATAACTTGAATTATTGAATAGAGAACCAATATTGGAACTAATTTTAGATGACTTTAAAATTTACACCATCAAAATACAACAACAAATGATTCCTTAAAGGCCATAGGGAAATGAATTTAAAACTTTAAAAATGTAAAACAAAACTGTCCAATCCAATTGAGATGAAAATAACCCCTGTAGGGATATTTTATATAAATGCTCTCGATACCTGTACGTCTCCATACAGGTGAGAACAGGTAAATTGAGTGACATGTGTAGAAATATCGGTCGTGTAGCAGCCCAGTGAAAACATTTAATCTAAATAGCTGTCGCTTGGGACAATTTTAAATTGAAATGTACATTTTCATAAAAAAAGCATCACTCAAGCATATAGAATGTCTATTTTCAAGACGGGGAGTGAGAGAAGATAAAAGCATTTTAGTGGTGCTACGGAGTTCAGGGTTTTGTTTAGTCTCGGAGATTCATCTTTTTTGTTTCTCTTCTTAAAGCACATGACAATGAGCTGTCACGTTAAAATGTGGAAATTATTCAAACATTTGATTACATAATATGGAGGATTTTTCGTATACTGTTGAGATGGTGTCTGAATATTTGTGTGTCTTAGTTAGCATGCTGATCTGCAGTGCTATGCTCTTAATCGAAGTTGAAACATGCATTCAGAAAACTGCACATGATCTAGGAAAAAATTGATTTGTTCAAGTTTGTGTGTTAGTCGACAGGCTGTCAAAAGAAATAATGGAAGAATGTGCTTCAAATTTTGTATTATGTAACGTTTTATCCTGCGATGATATCAGAAAATTCAACTCAAAATTTGAATGCTGTAGATTTTGATAAAAATAGACTTGTGCACAAGATGAATTTGATGGAATGTGTATGATTGGGAAGCAGATTCGAGTTGTTTCATTAACAGCAGATGGCAAGATTTTCATTTCTTCCTAATGGAGAGGATCTTGGTGTTTGAAAAAAAATTTCTCAATATATTGCACAATGCTTGTCATTGGAATTTATCACAGAAAATGTCACCGGTTTTGATTAAAAAGAACTAGGAAACAATTGTGTCAGTTTCTCTGATCGATGAAGTAAAAACAGGATTAATTGAAGCGAGTGATCAATTAAAATGCAAGTTTTATGGTGTTATATAATATTGAATGGAAATTTATATCCATGATCAATACACAAGCTTATTGCATCAGGGCTTATAGACAGAAAAAAAAAACCAAGCACTATTAAAAAAAAAAAATAAGGGACGTTGTGAATCCATTTCATTTTCTTTGCCAAGAATAGTCAATGATTGATGTGTCAGAGTTATGTAATACTTTAAAAAAAAAAACTGGCTTGTTCTCCCGAGAAATTAATGTGTAAAAAACAGGAATTATCAAGAGAGGAAAAAAGTGAGGATATCGGATAGAAATGATAGCTCATTGTATATGAGTGAAAAATCTTAGTTTTAGTCCGATCGTACCGATGCCCTTTGTGAGACCAGGCCCATGAACTAGTATAGAAAATACATTTTAGAAAACTCCTTATTCACCTGGTATTCTTAAAAAAATACGAGTGAAAGGGAAAAGAGGAGAGGAATCTAAAGAAAACAGTTACCGCCAAGTGAACTGAAGTCTATTTTTTCCCTTGGATTACGCCTTTGTCCTGCATATGATGGACCCATGGTTTGAGAATTTTAAACTGTTGCTAACTTACTGGTTAATGTCTACCAACAGGGACAACATGTCAGAGGCCGCTAGTGCTGTGTCTGCTCTCCTGTCGTATGGACAGACCCCACCCCCTCAGTCCCACCCCCCGGGCCGACCTACCTACAGCATGGCCTCCATGACCGGTGGAATGTCTCTGCCTGTGGACGCCCACCACCCCTCATCACAGTACATCAGGACCCCACAGGGTAAGTTACAAAGCTAATGGGGGGTGGGTGGGTTAATTATTTATTTCAGGTGTAACGGTACACACATAAGCCTATTCACAGTAAATATAGTTGATTGGGTATATGCTTACTTATATCTTCCTATATCATAGACAACAAGTGGGTTTTGATCTAGGCTGTAACAGAATTGTGGGTAGTATTTCTGTGTTACGTGTTTGTAGCACATGGTCAAAGATTTTAGGGTAATTAAATTACATATTGAAATTGTGCTTGGAAAATGTTAAACTAATATGTTTGAATGATGGTGCTAGTTTTCATCAAGGGATATTATGAGAATGATTCAATTTTCATTTTCAAGTGTTTTCTTATCACAAATTGCTTTATGTCTGTGTGAGAAGTATGTTATTCCATCCACAGATATACTACCCAGTATCACAATTATAATAAGGCCCTATTTTGCAAAATTTCTGACACACTAAATACATGGAAATACATATACACCTTCAAATATCATATGTCTACAAGGAATCTTATAACGTTACCTGCAGATATAAAGAAGATTGATAGGGATATGGAAGAAATATACATTTTAACTAATGGAAAACCTATTTCTTTAGAAGATTCTAAGTTGCAAATTGATTCTTTTTTTTCTTTGAATTAACTTGATTTTTAAAAAAATTTCATGTCTGACATTAATTTTCCTTGGTTCAGTCAATCAGCTGACAAGAATCGGAAACCTGTTCCCAATATTGGCTGTGAAACCACCATGCATTGTCTCGAGGCATGTCTAACTAGACCCTTCATTGGTTGCTTGAATTCCACAAGTACCAATGCTGCATGTAAAGAATTCAATCTTTTATTAGGTACAAGTAATTCATAAAATTAAGATGGTTACCATAGAGATGCATGCCTAATGTGAAAACTTCAGTGAAGAATTGAATTTCAATAATGTTTCATGGAGGGAAAAACATGGATTTTTTGGTATTGAATTTCTGCAAACATTGTTTTAAGAATGCAAATGCAGATATTGAATTTTATCTTTAAGTTTAGTTTTGTTTTAGAAAAAAATTCAATAAAATGAATTAAAATTGGGAAATGAAAAGTAACAATGCACACAGACTGAGCCCTTTCCTTTATTTATTTTATGCTTGCAGATTCTGGTAGGCTTATTTTTAATTTTTTAATTAAAAACAGAATGAATCATTTTGCAGTATCAGACATTGTACATGTATTGTAATTGTTATCATAAGTTTATTCATATTGTTGGTTACCATGTTAATAATATCAACTTTATTGAACGGATACACAAGTTCCAGAATTTAACAATTGTGATGTAAAGACATAATAAGCCAAAAAAACATGTATATACAGTTGAACTTCGATATCTCGAACACTAATATCTCGAATACAATGGATATGTTGAAGTGATTTGTAAGTCCCAACCACTTATTTTTTAAATATTTTACCCTTGTTATCTTGAATACTCTGATATCTCGAAGTTTTTAAACAGTCCCATCTAGTTTGAGATAACGTAGTTTGACCGTATATAGATATACAGACTGTAAATCATGTTCTTAATCAAGAAGTAAATTATGAAGATTGTAGGCAAACCCAGTAACATATTTTTTTTTTAAATTGATTACAAAGGTTTTTTCTAGCTGCCACTATTAAGCATCCCAAATCAAAATAATTAACTTACAATTGGTAGTTCTGTAAAGTTATTTGTTTTATCAAAATAAACAACTGCTTATCGTTCGAGTCATTTCAAACCTATGAGCGTCAGCAACAATGTATAAAATTATTAATGTGATCAACATTGTCAAAGCAATTCTACAACATTACTTTTTAAGTGATAAAGCTTTAAGTACGGTAATATATTATATATTATTTTGATGTCTTTTTCATTGATAATTCATTTTAAAACAGTGAAACACATACAACATTGTATTGCACAAGGTCACAGTATTGGCACAACACAGGGTTGTATCATCAATTAAAAAATATCAAATCATGTCTATTTAGGAATGTCAAAAAATGAAAATGACGGAAATCATAATAATTGTTAGTTTAAGTTTTGTTTTTTTTAAAACCTGATTACATTATTTCAGACTTGAGCCTGTCTCACCCCACAAACAACTCAGACATGACCCCTGACGACCCCCAGATGACCTCCAATGACCAGCACTTTGTGGAGGTCAACTCCACTGTTCACCCGGACCGCACCCACCTCTGTCCAAACTGTAGCAAGGGCTTCAAGAGCAAGCAGCAGCTCGCGCAGCACAGTTTGGTGCACACTGGGATACGCAAGCACATCTGCTCATTCTGTGATAAGGGCTTCAAGCAACTTTGTCACCTACAGCAACACCTTAGAATTCACACAGGTAACTGAAAAATTGTTAGAATTTTTTCTGGTTTTAAACTGGAACATAAAAAGGATTTCATTCATCGATTTGGGAAAAATGACCATGCCAAATTGTAGATATGTTTGTATATTTGTATATCTTGGATATTTACATGTAACATTCATGAAAATGGTTTGATTTTACTGTAGCTTGTGAAATTAGTTCTATCCCTAATGCCCATACAGTTACATCAACTTCTTTTAAGCCGAGTCAATCTAATAGTTTGCTTTTACTGAGAATCATGTACCGATACATGTATTAGACTTCACAACCCCAACCCCAACCCCCCAACCCCCCAGCCTCCATAGCTTTTGACAAATCTTATTCTTAATTATCTTTGGGTATTTTGAATGTGAAATGAAGAATAAAAAATTATTTTGTTTTGTGTACTTCAGCTGTCATCTCTCTTGCTATTTTATGTGTTTTATACTTACCGGTAGTAACATGCACCTGGGGCTAGTTGACAATTTGTTTGTCAAATAAATAGAACCCATTAAAATGAACAATTTACAATATATATGTTTATACACTTCCAAAAACTTTTGAATTTTCACTTGGAAGATGTGATAAAACCCTTGGATGAGCAGATACATCTCTATCTGATGTCAGAAAACTCAAGTACCGGTGTATATATAATTTGAATGATAAAGAGTTTGAAAAATGTTTAATACCAATGTTTTTACTATAGCTTTGTGTTGTTCTATTTGTTACATGTATGTCCAGGAGATGAGATTATATCCCCAGAAACACTCTGCAGGGAATAGATTTTATTTTTCTCACCGCCATGTAATAAATATGTATTGTTCATTCAGTCATAAATCATTGACGAATCTTGATCAAATACAACATCTTAATTTTGCTTATAATATCCACATCACTTCAGATCCTGAAATTTTGGAGGGATGGGGAGGTTACATGCTCTTCATGTGTTCAACCCCCCAAAATCACTGATATTCTAAAACAGTTTGGCATATTTAATTGTTAATTAAACAACAAAGTACATGTATATACCGGGAGATCAAAATGCATATGTATTATCAAGAAATACATAAAATTGAAGAGATATTTAGTCATAAAAATGTATGACACTGCAGTAAATACTACATGTATGTAAATATCCCCAATTGATATGGTAATTAGAGTTAAAAGAAACAATTTGGTTTAGATCAGGTATTGAACAGACTATTTTCAATTTGGTCAAATGATTACCAAAGGATTGCTTGATATATGACCTATGATGCCTGTCCCTATACTTATTGTCTGACACATTGTAGGGGAGAAGCCTTACCGCTGTTGTTTTGATGGTTGTGACCGGGCTTTTGCTCAGATGGCCAATCTCCACCACCATATGCGGAACCACGAGGACCACGTCAAGAAGGCAGCCAACAAACAGTACCAGTGTTCCATCTGTAGCCGCGCCTACACCAACGAGAGCAGTCTCAAGAACCACACCATCAAGGTTAGGAATAGGGGACTCTCTCTCTCTCTCTCTATCTCTCTCTCTCTCTCAATAACCACACCATCCTGGTTTGGCCATGGGAGACTCTCTCTGTCCGTCTCTCTTCCTCTTTCAAAAACCATACCATCAAGGATAGACTTACAGAAGTACTTAGGTAACCCAAATAAATGAAAACAATTCAATGTAATGTACCAGTATTGATACTGAATGGAGATCTTGTGTCTATTGGAAAACCCTCTACTACTTAAAGAAAATATGAGTAGTTGTCTTTTGGTACATACCATAGGAAGTTTTGTTTCTTTTTCTCTGTTTCTAAAATCTCTTTCTCTCTCTTTCCCACAAACAAACACATAATATTGTGTATAGAAATAATATAAAATATGCTGAACAATACTTTTAACTTTTATTATAAATCACCATCAATAAAACGCATACAATGTATCAATTAGTTCATTTTAGCTGTCATTTGTCTCTCTTGTAGATGCATGTCAATGTCCGACACATGGATGGTCAGTTCACTCTTCCATACAAGCCCAGAAAACCCCGACAGTCCAACACCAACAATTCCATGACCAACTCAGTGGACCGAACCAAGGACAAGGACTTCTCCGCCACTACAAGGGGGAGCTCTGTTCCGCTCTCCTTTGTCAGTGACCCACGGACGTCTAATTTCAGTCGTTTACTTGACCTTCACAAGGATAGTATGTCAAGGCCACTAGAATCGGATCAAATGTCCTCGGCCATGTCTGCTGAACAATCGAACAATATCTCGTCCACCACACTTTTACCATCGCCTCATCACATGCAGAACGCATTGCTACCCCCGCATTCTCTACCCCCGCTATCTTTGATGTCCTCCAACATCCCCCACTCCCTGATGTCACCTTCGTTCATC
Source organism: Magallana ariakensis (assembly GCA_020458035.1). Taxonomy (NCBI): domain Eukaryota; kingdom Metazoa; phylum Mollusca; class Bivalvia; order Ostreida; family Ostreidae; genus Magallana; species Magallana ariakensis. The sequence goes on from CM035814.1 coordinate 9,454,988, forward strand.
TCTCATCTTCAACAGAATGTGCAGAATTCTGTGGGACAATTCAATCATCTACTGCCCTCCACCAGACCCACCCCCCAGGAACTGAGGTCCTCGCCCCTCACCTCCCCACCCCCACAAACCTCCAGCAGCTCCCGTCTCACTCCCTCCTCTCAAGAACAAAGATCCACCCCTCGGCAATCTCCATTGTCCTCGGGCAATAGCGACTCGAGCACACCGCGAAAGGAAGCAGCAGAACCAACAACCAGTCACGGTGTTCTATTCAACTCACTGCCCCACCCCCTCTCTCACACCTCCTTCCCCCTTACCCTACCCCCAAGACTTAATACTTATTAGTTGTAATCTTTCAGAAAGATTTTTTTATTGCTTTGTGTCATTATGTATCAGCCTTATGGAATAAACCATATCGTTTATTTTTTTTTTTTTTTTTATCAAAGTGAAAGCTTAAGCATTTAAATTTACCAAATTGTATATATTTATTTTTTACTACCAAGTAGTATGGATTGTTGTTCAGAAGTTTTTTAGAAGTATTCTAACTGCTTGTAGCAATCATTATGTAACTTAAAGATTCCTTTTTATACATATACATATAGTTTTTTACAGGCATGTATAAATGTACTTGTGAATTTCTTATTTTTGATTACCTAACATGATTTATATCCCCTTGTGAAGGAGTTATTGTACATGTAAAACATATAGTACTATTGCGGTGAAGTGCTTCAAGCCTTACAATTAATGTATACATGTGATTGTGTTTTTTAAAAAACATTCATACTACAAGTATAAATTGGCTTCTTGTGAAGCCTAATCTGAACTGCAGCTGATGTATAGGGGTTATCTTTGCCCTTTTTTTTTTTGCCTCAACTGCACACATCTTAGATGGGCAAATTAAAAACTAGAAAATTTCTAAAATGTTAATCACATTAAGTATTGAAAATTGTAATTATGTGAACTCAATTTTTTTGAATGAAAATGGGCAAAATTATGACAGAGGCAGATATGATTCTGTACACTAGCTCAGACAGTATTGGTCCTATATATACACTGCATGTGTAATAGAGTGATGTGAATGTTATGCTATGAGTGTAGATGTCCGTTATTGTACATTCAACGTATGTGTTAAACACCTGTCAGACTTCATCTGTGCTGAACATTGGACTGTTGTGAACATTGTCTAGGTTCTTATTCTCTGTGTTCTCATAATCTGTCTAGTCTAGCGAGGTGTAAACATGTGAGGTGTGAACATGTAACCGCTGGTCAATTTGTTCACTGGAGAAAATTTTGTGTATTGAATACAACTGCTATGCAAATTTCATACCATGTTTTCTACTGATGTACTAATCTCTATACATAATTGAGTACAAAGACTAACAGTTGTTCAGAATGAGCTGTATTTTTGGGTTCACATAACAATACACAAGACACTGTGTATTTGATTTTTCAAAGGTGTCAGATTTTACATTTATAAGTGTTACATGTGCAATTTTGTAAGCTGAGGTACAATTTCCATCTTTGGAAAAAGCAATATTTCACAGGGGCCTGACGTTAAAAATATTTCTTTTAATAATAAGATTATCCCCTGTAGTACATGGATTTATCGTTTTATTAAAAGAATATTTTTAACGCAGGTGCCTGTGCGATATCTCTAGCTGATATACACCGAGTACATGACAATGAGTCTTTTCTACTCTGTCAACCAGAAAAGATGATTTCGGACAAAATTTGTCCCACAACATACGGTAGCATTTCAATTTTGTTTAGTACCTGTTAAAAAATCATTAAATTATGTAAGAAAGTACAGCAAAATTTTAACTTATTGAAATGGAAGGATGGTGTGGATTTAACCCCTGTGATAAGTGATTCTGTTTGGAATACTGTCAACCAAGTATTGTGTGTGTGCCAAAAATATCCAGGATATTAAGGTACAACCTTTGATTTTGTAAACATGTATTTTTTGCAGATGGATTCAAAATGCATTTCTAAAAGTTGAACAACTTGTTTTCTGATTTGTTCTCAACTTCGCAGATAAAAGATGACACATATACTTGGTTCACAGTAGTGATGCAGGGGGAATAACTTAGTGAGTGGGAACAAAAACTGATGACAAGTGTAAGGTCAAAATATATTTTTTATAGTTTTATTTGGACTCCACTGGTTAAGGTCAGCAGGTTTTTGAATTTTATTGCAATATTGAAAAGGAGCAAATTGCCATTTTGAAAAGGGGCAGTTTTGCAATTTGAGGTTTTGAAAATATGAAAATTGAGTTATTTCCCTTTTCAAATTTTGCAACAGAAATAATTTGAAGATACTTGGTAGTGGGTACCTACCAGTTACATTATTATTTTGAAATTTTTGACCAAAAAAAAAATTTAAAAATTATTATTTTGAGCTTACAATGTACAATGTACCACTTACAGGATTTTAATTTTTTCTGACCAAGCATCCTAATGTAAAGTTTTGTTTCTATTTTACTTCTCGAATGTAGAATTTTTAATATACAGTATTCATATTTTACGCATGCATAATAAGAAATTGATCAAAACCTCTATATAATAAGACTGTATATGTGTGTGATACCATGTTAATTTCAGCATTTGTTGGCAAAAAAAAAATCTATTGATGTTTTATTTTTATGATTGTTGACCTTTTTTTTGTTTTGTGGAATCTCTTTTGTTTTTAGCACAACAGGGACAGGGGTGAATAGAATATACATGTAGCTTGAAATAAAGTAGCATTAGGCATCTAATTTTCAAAACCTTTCATTTAAGGAATATGAATTCAATATTAATTAGTTTTATACGATATAAAATGGTTTGGGGCAGTTTATGCTTTATAAACTGCGAAGCGGTTTATATAAAAGCGTAAACTGTTCCAAACCATTTTATATCGTATAAAAGTAATAAATATTGCATTCATTGCTTAAAATTTTATTTTTTTTTGCTATTAATTGTAGATAAAAACAGTCATTTGACCTTTAAAATGACATTAAATCATAAAAAATTCAAACGTAACGTCAGGCGGATTGATATGTTTTTGACGTTAAGACATACTATGAGGTAGGCAACATTCTTTATATGATATAAAATAATGTTTTAGCCAATCAGAAAGCGCGTTACAACCAGAATTAAATTATTTTGGAATAACTACCGGTATTTAGTTTCAAATAGACTTTAACAAAACAAAGTATGTAAAAACACTCAATTTTTGAATGTCTAAAGCTATACAGGTTCAGTTTTATGATAGTGAATATTGTTCTGTGTATATGAATTTATTGCTTTTTGTCTAAGTTGGGATTAGTGTGTTGATGGTGAGTTAGGTATGACATTGAAGGGATATTGAGAGGGTGGGTGGAGTTAGTGTGTTTTTTTTCTTTTAGGTCCATCATGCTTGTCCTTCAAATTCAGGAACTGAATTGATTTTTCAGGATGTCTATAGATAGCATTCTAGGTTACTTTGTTTATTAAACTCTGTAATTTCTGAATGGTAATTTAAGTGTTATGATATCAGTACACCAATTTATACATAAGAAGAACTTTATATTAGTATCTCCATCTGACTTGGGATAATGAAGGGAAAATTTGAAAAGGGGTAGGGGTGGGGTGTTTATTGTGAACTGGTTCAAAGATTTAGGACATTCAGGATGATTTTTGTTTGTATCATGTGACTCTGCTGTCCCTGTTGTGTGATATGTTGAATGCTTCGTTTCAAACTTTGTTGTACAAGTAGAATAAATGAGACACTTCTTGTTTTTGTATTTTTGTTTTGGATTTTCTCCAATAAACCTATTTTTGTAGGTTTACTGCGGTAAATAATTTTCTACATCTTAGAAATGTATTAATGTATTGCTGCCCAATATTTACATACACATGGAGAGTTTAACAAAGCCAAGTATAATTCAAATATGCTTGACTTAACACAGATGTAATATATGTTCATTTTCATGCATTCATTGGTGTAAGGTTATAATTTTTTCCAGTATTGTGTTTCAGATACAAAATCAACATTACTTGTAATGCTCATGTGCTTAATTAAGATATCAATCGAGTAAAATGCTATAATGACAAAATTTTCTGGTATTACAATCAATGCAAGTAGTGGAAGAATAAACAATATGACTTGGTGGTATATTTGAGGTGGCTATTTGCATTCCAGTAAGAATGTATTGGCAGACAATCATATTAGCTACCTGGAAAAGTTTTATTTCATTGCAAGATAATAATTATATCCATTTAATGAATTTATTTCACAAATTTGCACTGGTATAGTTTCTCCCTGTTTTCCTCCCCATGACTGCTGGGTGTGCTCAGACCACTGAGGAGCTACACACAGGCATCAGACACAGAGGTGTTGCCCACCCTCTTTTATTTACCGGTACTTGCTTAAAAAGTAAACTTTTTACAGATGAAATAATGTAGTAGTTAAAACACAAATTTTACCAGCACACCGGGTCCCAGCATGCATTTATATAGTGTCACTGTTTAATTAATATTACAAGTTTATTGATGCACATCGAGGAATTAAGGCATCATAACATAGGTTGTAAAAGGGTATCTATTGCCATGGTAAGAGAGACTAGAGATATAGTTACTGCTATAAATGGGATACTGAAAATTTTATATTCCTATTAAATTCTTCACAACATGCATATAATTATATGAAAGTTAACTACCACTGCTATGATTTAATAGGAGGAAAACCCCCAGATTTAACGAAAACTTTATGGATCGAGATAAAAACTATGAAATATGCATGAAGAAATTCAATGACTATGGTAGCCACCAAACTTTAGTACCAGTATTAGTAAAGAATTCATGTTTAGCAAAATGTAGTTGTTTCAGTTTGGGTTGACAGTAAATAATTAATCTGAACTGAAAAAAAAAATTTAAATGTTTATTTTTAGTTACTTCACTAAATTTTCATACAAAGTCAATTTCTGTATTTTTTTTTTCACAATTTGACAGAAAATTAATTTATTAATAAATGAATGACATAAACAATGAAGGCCAAAATATAATACATGATTTTCATGTTTACAAACATTTTGATAAAATTTACAAAACTTTTTAAAAAATTTCACACTTTCTATGAAATAAATTCAGTCTTAAAATGTATAAATATGTCTTTTAAAAATAATCATATATAATATCACAGATTTCATCACAGACTATATTGTATGTCGTTGATGTTTAAAGATAATTAAATATAAACACACAAGCATATTATTACGTCAAGTGCATGACTGGGCAAAATTAAACAGACCAAATTTCTTTATATTTTGTAATAAATGACACTTGTAAGGATTTCTTTACTGAACTGATTGAATAGTCCTTTGAGCTTTAAATAATTAAAGTACAGCAAGGAGTTTTAAGGATCGCACAAAAAAATTGAAAAAAAGAAGAACTTCGCATCTGTGGAAATTGGGTTGTTCAAGTATTTGTAATAAAATGATAAAAAATAAACACTAGGCCAAAATTAAAAATATCTATGTTTCCCCTAACGCGACCGACCCAATTAAATCCCGCCGACTGAATTGTTTTTTTCACCACATTGAAAAGACTTTTTTTTTTTTAAAGAAACCTAATTTTACCTAAATTCGTTTTTAGAAGACCCACATCTTTTTCGTTTTACAATCATTTTGATAGCCTCGATCATCAACATGGGCGAAATAGGTAACTTCGCCGGAATTTCCTCCGAAAGAGAAGTTGAAGTCGCCCTGTATTCGAGTTCATGATCGTGTAAATTAACCCCAGAGACATTAAAATGATAATCATTTAATTCAAAAGACGTTTCCACAGCCTCAGTTAACCATGTTGTGATTAATTGATTGTCTTATCTTTTATGGGTATAAATACGAGTGATGCAACATGTAGCCAACTGTGCATTGAAAATTACAACCGATGTTTATTACTTTTAGTGTTGATATTAAAATTAGTTGGTAACTTGTAATTAGTTAATAACACTGCCAAATTAATGCTAAAATAATCATAAAACCATCTGCCAACAGTTATCAGTTATCAATTAAAATGATCCTCTACACAATGGTTGTAATTGGGTCTAAAGGTTGGACTAATACCGGCAAAATACACAGAAGTACAGAGACTGATTTTATTTGTCATTTAGCTAACACAATTACAAAACATGTCATCTATAAAATGTATGAATACATCAAATAAATTAAATTTAATAGATTGGATAAGTTTTTAAAACTTTTAGAAGCTGTTTTATTTTTTATTAACTTGCTTAAATTTTAATCCAATTAAGGTTGAATCTGTGTATATCATTATTCCTGTAGGTTATGCTGTATCAAATATAGACAGTCTCCCTGATGTCAAACTTCTTTCTACTTTTCTGTTAGGGAGAAATAATTCTCCCAAAAATTAGGTTGGTACCTGTGAAATGAAAAACTCTTTAAGTTTTGAAAAATTTAAACAGTTCTCTTAACTTCGTCAAATATCAAATCAACAGAAACAAAAGAGTTGATTTTGGTTATGACTATAATTAAAGTGAAATTGGGTAAATTTACAAAAATCTTTCGTATCTAAATATTTTTTTTGTCCCTAGCATTATGTTTCATTAGGTTAAAATTTCCTTGTCAAATCTGCAAGTGTAGTGATTTATTGTAGAATCATTAAATATGACTTCACAAATATTTACATTTATTACATTACCTTAAGTTTATCAAATATTATTGTTTTAATATAGTTTTAGACATTTTATAAACCAAATTTTAAAAAATTAATTGATACTTTGAAGTAGGTACATTATGATCATTAAAATGATATTTAAATATAGGTTTACATGTACATCAACATACAAATGATAATGAATGTATTCATGCACATCTAGTCATTGAATCAAACATGTTTAAATTTTAAAAGATGAACAATATCAAATTGTGAATTCGATATTAAATTTGTTTTACATTTCATCAGGACAAGTATAAAAATTTGTTTTACAACTGGTCATATTTTTTTTAGTTTTGTAATTAAATAAAGAATTGATTTATTGTTTTCATTTTTAATCTATAATGTATTTTATAGCCCTGGCAGAAAAAAAAATCATTTACCTACCTACCTACCCAACTTCAAAATTTAGGGTCGGGTTAGGGGAAACATAGATATTTTTAATGATGGCCCTAGCATGAAATTTTATAAAAAAAAAAATAATAAAAATAACCATGCATGGTTCAAAAGTAGATTTTAAAAAAAGTAAAAAAAAATCATGATGTAAACAGTAAAGGCGACATTCAAATTTACAAGATATATTTAACACTAAGAACATTACCACTTAGAGTGGGAGTTTTTAATCATATTAAGAAAAATATGATAAATTAAATCTTGCCATCTAAAAATAACTGTCAAATACATGAAATTCATGGATTTCTCTAGTATAAATAGACAATCAAAAATTCATGCATGAACTGCAAACTGAATACAGACATTTACAGGTGAAAGACAACGGCATAATAGTGTGTTCATACTATAATGACAGCCAATCGCAGGACAGCTATTTACTGTAGCACTCTGAATAACCAATTACTCATCAATACATACCACTGTGGACATACAAGCAATACACAGAATACAAAGCACAATTATCTTGGACCATCCTAGAATCTCACAAGCACCATATATAATAATTTGCCATTTACGCATTAACAATAGTCTCTCTGACCTTAATTTTTGAAACTTAATTGGCATCATTTGTGAAAAAGTTTATGAACTCTTACCATAAAGTTAAGCCATATCAAAACATATGCTTAATAAATAATAAGTGGCCCATGGGTCACATCACTCACCTGGGCAGAGTTCCTAAGTTAATTTTGTTTTAACCCTTTAAATATTTTGTTACATCCTACTTTGCACATTGTCACTATTTTTCTAATAAAGAACATTACACCTCTCATATGTCCTAACCATTGAGTCAATTATCACAATTAATTTCAAAGCTTGTAGTGATTTATAATCTTGCAAAATGTAGAACTCTGTTTCAAAAGGTGTTTATCTAGATATATTTCCATGTAGAATAGAAACTGGTTCGTGTCGCCTAATTATTGCATTTAAGCCTTAACCACACCCAGTTTGTTATTTACATCCATCCAGCAAGGATTAGTTCGCGGCGAGAAATATTCGCGACAATGAGGCTCTCGCATTAACCTCGAGAAAATTTCTCGCTCACAAAAAAAATTGGTTTCCAGTAATTTACTTTAAAATAGGATCACATGAAGGAGCTTTCATAAAAAAGGATTAATTCCAGTGCAGTTAAAATTTTTAGAAAGGGAATATTTTTAAAAGACACCAAATCTTTAAATAAAATATAATTTAAAATTATCTCCCCTTGATGAAGGCAAAGTCGTTCATTAAACAAACTTAAAAGCCACAAGTGCTTTCAACCAAGAGTGATTGAATTTGGTCAAATGGTTTGAGAGAAAGTTAAACCTGATGTCAACAATGACAATGACAGATGCTGGACAAATCTTAATTAAAAAAAACAGCTCAGGTAACCTAATACTGGTAAAAAGTGATACATGTACGGAGAGAGCTTGAGCAATTCTAGTAATCAATTTACAACATGTTGAGATTCACAAAGCAATACTTTGTCAAGATACAAAAAATATCTTAATACACATAACATGAACTTTGCCTGAAGAAGTTGGGATATAGGATTCCACTCATGGCACTGCTTGCAGTGATATAACTTGTTCCCTGATGCTTACGCCAGTTAATCAACACACTTGACTAGGCTAGTTTGATATTACATGGCTTCCTTCCATTTTGCACTGATATTCCTTTCCTTGGAAGAGCATCACCTGTAGACTCCATGACAAAGACCATGACATAAAACGCTTAGGACAGACTAGCGCAGGGAGTTCTTGTCGCACACAGAGATGGACTGGTTTGAGGGAGACAACCACTCTAGGAATGCCTCAGCACTATAAGGACACACTTAGAATAACAAATCTATACAAGGAGTACTGCTATGTTATACTTATTCCTTTCTTCTCACAAAATTCTCTGAATCTCTTGTTTTCTAGGTCTGTCATTATTTTGTTCAGCGCATATATCTGAAATAAAAATTTCATACTATAAACATCTGATACGATAAATAGTATAATGAAAAGGAGAACATTCCTATGATGTTTTGTATGAATATAACATGTAAGTATTTAACAAAAGCAATACTTTGTTACAGGCTTTGAAGCCTCTGACCCCCACTGACCTCTGCCCTTTGTTTGACCCTGAGGTCCTTTTCCCGCTCTTTCTGCTGGTGTTTTTCCTGTTTGACATGATCTTCTCTGCGTCTGGCTGACTTTCTCTGAGCTTCCTTCTCCAAGACCTGTAGTTTCACCTTTACAGCTCTCTGTGACTATTAAATATTATCTCAAAAATAATTGTATGTATTGACATGCAATATCTCTCTTTGCCTCTCTCTCTCTCTCTCTCTCTCTCTCTCTCTCTCTCTCCACATACAAACTAATTTTTACTCTCTCGCTCTCTCTCTCTCTCTCCACACACAAACTAATTTTTACTCCATCTATTTACTCATATAAATATTGATGCAGAGAAAGAACAGAAATTGCTTACCCTTATATCATTCATACATGGTATATATTCCACCTTTTTAGAAGGATCTTGAAAAAATAGAATAAAAACATATTGTATTTTCAAAATCAACAAAATATATTCATTGCAGATACATTTACAAGACATGCAGAAGCAGGATAGATATTTTAATCAACTTGAATACAGGTACGTAATAATAGTAGTGTAAATTTGAATTGCAGTGTAAATTAATACAATTTTCAGTGATCCGTTCACAGTAAATGAGCCTCGATCAGTAAATGACCTCAATGACCATACCATATAACTGGCTTTTTCTGCAGGTGCAATTTTTTGTGTTTTGATTCCAAAATAGGTACATTAAATTTTTGCAATTTTGTAAAAGAAGACTACATGCATTTTTTGCGTTTGAGGTGACACCACAAATTTTGCAATTTACCACCTGTAGAAAATTTGATTGGCAGTGATATTCATGCAGTGACATCTTTTTTTCACTTTGGCAATCAAAGTGTTAACCCAAATATCATACCCATGCAAACCTTTGTGGTCTTATTCAATATAACATCATTTTAGCAGTAAAGACTGCTTTAAAGTGAACATGCCAAGCATTACCATTCTTGTTGGTCTGCTCTGTTGAATTGTGAATATACCGGTACATGTATATCATAATAAAAAGTCTTTGTTACAGGTTTACAGGTTTTAATTTTAAAAGTCTTAAAAAAAGAAATCCATTTAAAAAAAGATTAAATAATTTAATTTGAAAGTTTGAACATAAAGTGGAATAGGAAACATAAAATTAAATCAAAACAAGAAGTATCATACTATTTGTTTCTGTCTTTCCCCTAAGTTGTTACCATACTTTTATTTGGCTATAATTTGGTTGTTGGTAGGTAATTAAAACTCAAAATTGTCAAGCATTTAAATTTTAAGTCATATTGTTAAACCACTTGTTGGCCATATTTTCTTGAGTATAGTGATTGAAAATATGAACCTTTAAAGCAGAGTAAAGGAACAAATTATTATAATCTAGGCTGTATGGTAAGTTTCGCTGAAAGAGAATATCCATACTCATTGATTTCAGTGATATAGTGTTACCAAAAAATTTTCTCACTTCATGGGAGAAATTTTAACAAATTATATACCGGTATTCATGCATATTGAAAAAAAAATCTAAAATTATGGGTAACAAATTGAATTCAGAAGAGAATGTAATATTAGGTCTGTATAGTGTCATCAAAGGAAGTACTTTCTAAATCATAAAAAACCATTTTAATTTATCAGTTGCTCTAAGATTCTAAGCACAAATTTTAAAATTATTTGAACCTTACTTAAAATATATGTAATGCCTTTCAGATGACCACAAGACTAGGGACGTTAGAATCATTAAATGCTGGTCATTGAAATTTATCTCAAAACTATTCAATTTAATTTTCAAGTCTATCTTTTCAAACTAGATTTCTTAAATGTTTTACGGTAATTTTTTTTTTTTAATCAGAGTTACATAATATTATTGAACGCAGATAACTCTACACAGGAAGTATATAACCAAAGTATCACAATACCAGTGGGACTAGATGCAGCCACCATTACGACATCAGTGTGAGGTTTACTGCTGATCAGGCCACACATTTTAACCATCGATCTATAACGCATTATCACTGCACCCTCATTAATAAATATATGCAGTTTCCATGCAGTCCTCCAACAAACAAACAGTGTGAAAAATCCAATGAATGAACAAGCTTCAATGTGAAAGAAAAAGCAAACCAGTGAACAAGCTACACAGTAAAGAAATATGAACACAAGATTGTCAATATGTCCAGTCATTCACCCTGTTTTTATTTTTTGGCAACAGTGGGGTCTCAAATAAATCCAAATTCCATCTCAAACAAGTATATCCTACGATGATTGCTTACAGTACGGCTTTAAAGTCTTACTTAAATATTTTTCCCCTTGCAGATTTAATCTTCAATCTGAGATTTTATAGGACTTTAAATTTCATTTTGACACTCCCAATGAGCAAGTGCAAAAAACACCAAGAGGCCCATGGGCCACATTGTTCACCTGAGGAAGTTTGATCTAAGTACTGATAATAAAATAACTTTACTATATTGTAGCCCCTCTCTGCCACTATGGTTATTGTACAAATATAAATATTACATTCTTCATATCAATATTTTGCTTCTGTATCAATTCTGAAAGTTAGGCCATTTTTTTTTCATTAGTTGTTTTACGGATCTGCCGACCCTATTTTTTGCAATAATGGAAAAAAAAATAAAAATTCCATTTAACCCTCTTTTTATTACCGCTGATCGAATTTTTAGTCAATCATTAAAATAAAATCTGGAAATGTCAGTTCTTGGTTTGAATTTTACATATTGTTGATCAAAATCATGTACGGTAAATGCTTTTAGCAGGGACTTTCAAGCTTGATTCTGATTTCAAACATCTTATCGAATGAGATTAAATATATACATTGTCTGCAACATTCTGGGAACTGTAAACCATGTTTTATTAGAACATAATCTTTAAGTGTTTCAATGAGAATGGTAAATATAGAACAGTTCAAAGGAATGTGGTGGAGGAGTATATGGTGCTGGTACCTACATCTGACACACACGTGTCTTTACTGCGGGCTTTTGGCATCATGGGCACAGCACAAAGTTTTTGACAGGTTACTACATTTTTTAAACATAAAAATTAAAGGTTATTTCCAATTTATATTGTGCTCCCTTATTTTAAAAAGCAAATGTTCAACTGTATTTCAAAATTCAAAATTAATTGTGTCAGAGATCGTTAACTATGTTTACATCTGTTATAAATACCGGTATACAATGCATTATAGATTGAGAATTGGAGATTGATTGATGGGAGACCTGGATTAGATTTTTTACTGTTCAAGCTGTTTAGTGGTTAAAGAAAGTTGCAACCTGTCAAAACAGGACAACCTATGAACAGGAGAGACTGACCAAATGATATTTGAATGCAGGTAGGCTGACATAAAGGCTAGTGATAGACTTGTTTAATAATTTCTGTGATATGCAAAGTTGTTAGATAAATAATTTCTGTGATATGCATAGTTCTATTAAGGGGATGTGGTGACGTACAAACCTGTGATTTATCAAATATCAAATTTTTACACAATATCCTCATAATTTTTATATCATATGCAAAGATGAAATTTTGAAAAATTTTGGTGTTCAAAAGTAAATAAATCAAATTAAAAAGAGAAATTTAGAATTAAGCATTGGGCCAACACATAAATATTGACTTTCCCTTCCGTTCCATAGCCACACAAGTGCAGGGGAATATAAATACTGCAGCGTGGGCCTCTCTGTGAAACCTAGCTGATGTATTCAAGAACTACATGTATACCCCAGTATATATTTATTTAGATGCATTCTCTGTGAATGAACAGACATCAATCAATAGCTTCAAATTATAATTAACTCTTTTCTCAGTTAATTTCTATTTCAAATTAAAATAAATTTGTGTCTTAATGTGCATAGTATTTCAGTATATAAAACTAGCTGTTACTGTTTTAGATAAGGCACTATTTAATTGAATTTAATTTTTTGCAGATGTGTGTTATTTTTGTGGTGACTTAGATGTGTTAAAGGGAGATGACACTCAAATACATGGATAATGCATGTGTAGTAGGAAAGGAGGAATTAGCATATAGATACAATGAAAATATAAAGCTGGACTGGGAATCAAACCTGGGACCCCTGCAACTCAAGTAAGGAGCTCAGGTCGCTATCCACAGTCCATATAGCCCCAATTACTACACATATTCCTCTGATTAATGTTCCTCCTGCTAGGATGATCAGCCTTCATCAGTGGGAATTGCCCCCCAAAATATGAAGAAAAATATCTGTACAATGTTTTTAGACGCATTTGTCACTTGTATATTAAAAGTTTGAAAAATGGACAGTTTTAGGGGTTTTTTTGTCACCACCCAATGGACATTTTCCATAAGAAATCTGTATAAAAACTAATAAAAAAATGGCATTATGGCATCTATTAAGGTATCCGATCCATAATAGCCCAAGCTTCAATGAATCTGGGTGCATAACAGATATGGGCTTATTACTTAGTATAATTACCGGTAGACATAAGTTTAATGTTTAAGTATCAGTATGTAAGTGCTGAATGTGTCCTAGCTAATAAATGACCTTTTCCTGTTCTTAAAGAGTTGTCCCCCTTTGCTTTTGATCTATAAAAATCAATTCTAAAAAAATCTATCTGGTATAAAATTTGTTTTCAATAGTTTTTCTATTCCTAATGATTGAATACATCTTTCCACTGAAGCATTTATTGATATTCTTAGTATTTACTTTTTCATTTTCAAAAATTTGCTTGTCCCTTTTGACCTTAAAACAATCTTCGATCATTAATTAATTACTGCTTAGGTAATAACATTTTTGAAAATTTCTCTTGGTAAATCCTTTTTTACTCTAAAATGCTTCGAATTAATATCACAGTATTTAATACATGTTGGATATTCAAGGTTAGAAAATAAGATCCTAACATGGATCGGATACCCAGTACCTTAAGATTCATTCGGCATCAATTTTTTAAATATTTTTTCTAAAACTTGACCTTTCTCTTGGAATGAGAAAACTTGATAATTCTGTAAACTTCAAGCAATTTCTATAATTTATGTTAGTTACACAAATTATTCTGACCTCTCTTCTGATGGTGGCCCCTTTCTGACCTCTATGAATTGTTTTAACTACACCAAAAATATTTGTGTACTAGTTTTTTTTAAATTAATTCTAAAACCTCCATCTTCTATGTACATGTAAATCCGCTCCTCTTTTTGGATTTTGTACACGTGATAAATGTTACCATACTTGTCAATTTATCATAACAATCAATGAGATATACTGGTAATTCTTTCATTGGAGTTATAACCAATATATCATATCTTCAAATATATTATATAAATACATCTTTCATAATAAGAACTGTTTGCCAAAATGTTCAGTGGTATGAAAACCAATTGTCAGTCACACCATACTTGAGGAAAAAAATGATACACAAAATATATAAGCACTGTAAGTACCTATAGAGACTGAGATCTATGTTTATGGGGGTTTTTGAAGAGAGAGAAAGAGGAGACTCACCTGGCAAAGGAGTGGCAGGAGGTGCACACGGAACATCCATCCCACAATCCCTCACTACCCCCGACTGTTTCTCCGACAAGTAGATCTTGGTGATCTTGGAAATATCAGTATGGTTGACTCGACTAGGAGGGTACACAAAAGATTTGGAAGATTGCAGTGGGTCTTGGCCTGAGGTTCTTTCTTTGACATCGGTTTTAACCATGAAATTGTTTGTCATCTGAGGAAGTATTATCTGTTTCGTGCTGACTTGGGTAGTCTGACGATTCACGATACTGATGGTTTTTGTCTCATGTTTTTCGGAATGTTTGCGCTCTGGAGTCTTGTGAAGAACCATTGGTTTACACATGTTTTGCAGGACCCCCATCCCTGCCACACCATTAGAGATATCCTGTACATCATTCTGTATCACGCTGGGCTTAACCTTGGTTGCCACGGGAGTGCATTGCTTGGAGACCCTGCCATCTTTACCTTGTTTGGATTTATTTCTTGAAACTCGTCCAGATTTTCCCCTCTTTTTTCTTTTTCCTGAAATTCATGCATTTAATATATAACAGTATTTAAAAACAGTAAGTGCATCTAATATGTGTAACACATTAACCTTGAACAGATATTGTAATAATTAATATATTGATATCCAATATTTCAGTTGCTTAAAACCTCTTACCCGGTAAGCATCTACTGTATACATGCATGGAAATATTTGCTCCCATTCTAATTTTGCCCCTTTCACCCTCATTGTCAGTTCGTGAATTTAAGACAAATTTCTCATTATCTCTCTTTTAGTACAACTGTGTCTGGGGAATTCATGATAAGGCGAAACTGTTTGCAAGTGTAGAAGGGCGAAAATTACACCGGTCGAAAATAACCCTGTATACAGTATTCTAAATCTAATTAAGGCAAAATGGTACCAATTTATCTTCATTATAGTACCAGATAATTCAATTGTAACTTTATATTTGACGAAAACCTACTAGTCATCAAAGGTTTTGAATGCAGACCACTTTTGAAAATGGAATTGGCTCTGAAGCACTTGGACAGAAACCCAAAGAAGGAATATGTCAATAAAATCATTCTAATGATGGGCCTATTATAGAAGATCACTTAACATAGACACAGAGATGAGAAAGTACACCCTGTTACAATACTGTTATACAACACAAGATCATATGATTATGTAAAAACCTGTTCAAAAGAGAATACATGGGTATATATATTGTCCATTAATTAGTGGTTCTAAATTTTAAAAAAAAGCAAAATTGATTTGATTCGAAAAGTCTACAGCTAGAAATTCTATTTTTATAACAAAACCATTTTCCTATAGCTATTCATTTTTATGTACACCAGTTTCTTATATATATACATATTGCAAATATATTAATTGGGCTTTTAATACTTCACCTAAAAATTATGCTAAATACATACATGAACGTTTACCAGACAGTATATGTACCGGTACTCAGATTAGTTTATTAACAATTATACATATATATATACATGTGCAAAAAATGTGGGAATTAGAAATATCAAATACAAATACATATATTAATATAAATGAAAAAATACTAAATCGTTTTGTAAAACAATTAAGATAATGACATGACGAAATCCAAAACCAGGTAAGGCATAAACCTGCAAGAACATTATTAAAAATTGATAACCCCAAAACGGCATGCATGAATACAATGTGAAAATTAAACACACTTAACGCAATTACTCTTTTTAATATCACCTGCTTTCCTCTTTTTTGAAACTTTTTGCAGCGTTTTGGGAATTTTTTTCACTTCTGAAAATTAGTATAAACTATTAAAGACCTATATTTTGCCACTTAAATTAATCCTTCAAGTCAAAAAGAATTCTCTGACTTAGTCACATAGACTGAAGATCCTGTTTTTCATACCTTAATTAATTTTCTAAACTAAAGCATAAAGTTTGCTACAATGGTGTAGTCCCTTTTTGATGTCTTTTAACAAAAATACACATGCACCTGATAAAGAAGTACAACTGAATTCAATGAATGTGAAAAAAATCCAAGATTTTTGCATTGACACATATCATCTAATTTTACCAAGAGAAATTCAGAGAATCAAAAACCGGTTTCTAACAGAGATTTACATGTATAATAGGAAAATGACACCTTTTCTATTTGGAATTCCACTGGAGGGCTATTTTCAAGTTTTTTTGTGATAAAAAATCCCCATTGACTTTTTCATTCTGGCTTTGTAATTGTTATTGAAACATGACAAGCCAGATGGTGCATTTCAAAGGAGAAAATTGGGGGTTTTATTCATCAAACTTGAATACATGTCATTAAAGAAAATGTGCTGCATAATATCTTGGAACTGAGTATAACAAGCTTGATAATATATCTATACCTACCTTTTCTGCTGGAAGACTTTGAGCTGACATTATTACATTCAATCTGTTGCAGATGAACGTCATCTTCACCTCTCTCCCTGTCATTTTGAGGACTGGAAGCCTGCGTTGCTCCAAGATCTATCTTATCACTTATACCACTCGATGTTGGACGCACGTTCGAATCATCTGTGAGAAGTCTAAGATGGGAGTCTATCTTATTAATAATGTTGTAGCCCGTATCAATTCTATTAGCCGAATTTTCTCTGCTTTTAAGTTTATCGACATCAAGTTTTTCGCCAATTAGACTGTTGTGTGTGAATCTAATAACAGCAGTATGTGGCGATTTATCGATGTAGACGGACATGCGATTGCTTATTACTCCACCGAATTTCCTCGAATCTGTGTAATACTGACTTTCCTCGAAAGTAGCTGTGCCAAACCCCTCTCTCATTTGCGCATGGGTTGTCATGCTGCATCATTTCAATCAATTTGCCTTACATATTGACAAGATTGATGAACGATGCATTGTGACATAATATTACGGAAAAACATCAAATGTACATTTACTTGTTAGCGCGCCCATAGCAACCATTCGGAACACCGAAGTTGTACTTTGATCTCGACTGTAAAAGTATTTTATATCGGGATCGCGATTTAGAAAATCTAAAACCACGTAAACACGTGTTTCAAGCAAACGTTGTTTTGAGATGTGATTATTGTGATAAATTAATATCGTTAGCAAATATGAGGCCATTAACAGACGAAGAGACGAAATCGTTCTTTGATAAACTGTCAAAATAGTAAGTAATTGTATAACACTTGATAAAACCCAAGTTTGATAGATCTCATAACTGCATATTATAGAAAGCACAAATTCTTATATTCTATTTTTGTATGTTTAATTTTAGCATTGGTGAAAATATAAAGTTGCTTTTAGACAGACCGGATGGATCTTATTGCTTTAGGCTTCATCGGGATCGAATATTTTATGTCAGGTAAGTACTTTAATATTACATGCTTAAATTACATGTATATACATGCGTACATGGTCAGGTCCAGTACAATCTCTTTATTTAGCTATATAGCTTGAATAACCTATATAGCTTTATAAAGCTATTCAGAGTAGCTTGATAAAGCTATTTTGTCATACATTTTTCTAAAATTAGTAATTTTTCAGCACGTATAAAAAATCGCACTCTAGTGCAATGATAGTTTTCAACTTTGAACTGTTCTGTAAACAATGCATGTAAAGATTACTCATCAAATTGTGTTTCCTTAAGAGACTTTGCACTTAAAGTTCTACAAGTTTTGGGGCAATTGATTCAAGAAATCATACTTATCCACGCCTCAATGCACACAAAGTGGTGGACAGTTACCCAAACAATGGAAATGTATTTTTTTCTTAATAGTGTTTAAAAGCTGCAATGTTAAAACTATCTTTAAATAGGATTACTTTTCTAATAGTCAATGGTACATATATGAGTAGATAGTTAATTGCGATATTTTGTCTATTTCTTATTATAAACATTTTAGTGAAAAACTGCATATAAATAGTTTTATCAAGCTATTCTGAATAGCTTAATAAAGCTATATAGCTTATTCAAGCTAAATAGCTAAATATAGAGATTGTACTGGACCTGATGGTTTTATGTGCACATACAACTTTTAGTTTATGAAACCTTAAAATGAAAGTGTGGTGTCATGAATTTCTTAAAATATTTCACATCAGAGAGGACCTGATGAAGAAAGCTGGCAATATATCCAGGAAAAACCTTCTCAGTATGGGAACTTGCTTTGGAAAAATGACAAAAGCTGGAAAATTCCATCTGCAGATTACAGCTTTAGATTTTATGGCCCCTTATGCAAAGGTCAGTAAAGTGTTAATAGGGTTTTTTTCTAAAACTAAAACTAGTTTTGTTTCCATTTACTCAAAAGACCTCCCTCCTCTAAATCTGGTTATATATACACAGTGTATAAGAAAATTCTGTTAACAATGAGCTGTGTTATTGGACTGCAGTCTAAACTTTTCTGTCTTCCATTCCTATATCATGGTAGTACATGTAATACATTAGTTGTGATGTAATATCATCCTGTAGCACAAAATCTGGCTGAAGCCCAGTGCAGAGCAGCAGTTTGTGTATGGCCACCATGTCATGAAGTCTGGTCTAGGACGAATTACAGAAAATACTTCACAGTATGAAGGAGTGGTTGTCTACAGCATGAATGATCTCCCCTTGGTATGGATGTATCTACTTACAAGAATTTTGTTTTTTTCAAAATGCTTCATAAAATAAAAGTTTCTGATTCACATATTTTGTTCATCAATACATGAATATAACTGTATTTTCAGGGTTTTGGAGTGGCAGCCAAATCCACACAAGACTGTCGCCATGCCGACCCTATGACCTTGGTGGCCTTTCATCAGGCTGACATAGGAGAATACATCAGAAATGAAGAGGCTCTGTTATAGAATACAGACAACATGGAATCATTTTACAGACTTGTTACATATGGCCCTCAAGACTTGTGAGATCCTTATATGAGTATTTTATTGGAAAATAAATTTTATTCCAGCCCTTAAATGTCAAAAATCATGAAGACATCGTTAAGAAGTGTACATTTATTCCATTACCATTGATACATTTCATTTACCGATAGTACAAAAGGTTGGATTTTAGCATGTACAATGCAAATGTTGAGCAAAGATCACGTGGAACTGCACAAAAAACTGTTGTTAAACAATTAAAATTGGTTGTTAAAAATAAATTTTGTTAAAAGTTTCATTCATTTTGACTTTTTATGAGGTAAACATTTCATTGACACATTTCTAGGCCATCTCTAGTCTTAAAACAAATATTGTAGGCTACGTTTGTCTCCTCAACCCCCCCCCCCCCCCCAGCAAATCTGCTGCGCAGTCTCAGCCTGTTTGCACACTGGCATCTTCCTTGTGGCAGTTTTAAAGAACTAGCTCAATGTCATTATAATATCTCTAGTTGCCCATCGATGTCTGATGTTCCAAGAAGGAATTATTTTTTTTGTCTCCTCAGAAAGGAAAGAATTGATTGCATTCAGGGTCTGTCATGTCTTGGTAGTTCTACAGGTTATTCTTTTCATACAAGACCTTTTACACAAAGAACATTTTTATCTTTCTCTTATTCGTCTCCTACCCCTTTGTCTGCGATTGGAGGAAGGTCTTTCACTAACCCCTCGCCTTGCCTGGCGCCTAGACCTCTGTGTTTCTGAGGAACTGTTCACAACTGACCACTCTTCATCTGAATCTTGCCTAGAGCTTCGTCTCCGATTACCAGTCCTTTCACTAACATTCTGAGTATCTGACAATGTCCTTTCCTCATCTATTTCCCCATCAAGGTTTTGTCGACTTCTACCTGAACGACGAGATCTTCGTGTTGATGGTCGTTCCACTGGGGACCTGGTGTGAGCTACAGAGTCTGTTTCCTGGCTTTGTTCCCCTTCTGTTGATTGCAGTCTGTACACAACACAAGCGAACTCACTGTTATATGAGCGAACTGTCTGTACTATTGTATCTAAGTCTACATACAGATTATTCTCTTCATGCTGAAAAAAAAGAATATTCTTGTTAAGTTTTAAAACATCAGGCAAACAAACAAAACTATACAAACAGCTCTGAAAGATTAAAACTGCATTTGGTAACAAGTAATGATATCACTTCAATAACCCCCTGCTTACAAAGGGAGGGGGTATAATTGAATCTCTAGAGCATGATTTTGTTCAGACTAGAAATATTTCTTACCATTGACTCTTCAAATGGTTGTTTTAGTTCAATTTTCTTCAAAGTTTTTCCTGAAGCGATGTCATGAAAACGTAGGTAGCTCTCCACTTTGTCTTCTGACACAGAATAGTCAACACTGGTCCAAAGGAGATTCAGTTCATTTTCATAATCCACATTGTGAATATACTACAATGTATAAAGTGCATTATGGAAAGTGCTAAAGCATCAACACATTGATTGTTAAGCCATTGAGAAAAATTTCTACCAAATAATAGCCATTTAAGAGGCAAATGCCTGTTGCTACATTTAGTTTCCTAGATCTATGTGGAGCGTCCTAATCTGACACAGGGATGGAGTGACTTGTATAATGAATCATGACAGATAAAAATAAATGCTAATATATGTGTCAGAAATTTATTACACAAGAATCAAGAGGCACCCTAAAATATCTACTTGAAAGACCATATAAATTCTTTTTATCAACCATGTACATGTACCAAATTAGGGAACCCAGAAGGCATCCTAAAATATGGTATGTACATAATTATGGGGATGAAAGACTAAATAACTTCCATTTATTAAACATTTACCAAGTTTGGGAGTTCAGCGTCCATCTGAAGCATAGAACCTAGGCTTATCCTCCGGACGTGTCGACCTGAGGCCGTTGTAGTGACCGTGCCTGTGGGAGGTACCTGACCTTCCTGGCCCAAGTCAATTGTAAAACATTTCTTCAACTCTGAATGGGAAGAGTCTGCCTTATCTAGTTGGTACATACTAAAAATAAATACAGTAACCCAATAATGAAGTTGAATTTTACATTCACCTGTGTTAAAAAATTACTGAAAAAAATCATTTGACTTTACAAATTTGGTTTTAACATGACTGCTTCTGAATCATTGGTTTACATTTCATCGTAATGGCTAATGCATTCCTACCTCACAAAGCCTCACTGTTAAACATCTGCTTTGTCTCTTTCACATGTTCTTTTCACTTCTTACCTCAGTGTTCACCTCAATATTTCCCTTAAGTAATGAGTTATATGCTTGCCTCACTTTCTCACATGCTAACCTCACTGAGGTACTGTCAATATGTAAAATTCTTCCCGATTCATCTGCACAAAACAGTGCTCTGTCTTCATCTAGACCAATTGTTTTTGAATCAAGGGTTCCATTCTTCACCTGAAACAGATCACCATTTACCGGTACATTCTATATACTTCTATATATTCGTACGAGCAGTTACAACATTCAAAGGCTGTGCCCGTGAAATGCGAGTCTGCAGTGATACCTCGGTCATCAAACTCACCAGCTGTTCAGAGGATAGAGACTTGACTTGGAAAGACCCTCTCTTGTTAGGGGGAGTGTAGATGAAGTGCCAGGGACAGCCCCCCACCTCAAGACTGTTCTGATAACATCTAATTTGAAACAGCACTGGTGGCTCTTCTACAAAAGACATTATAGGGTATTAAGCTTTCATCTCTTGATTCTTCTACATGTATACAGCTTAATGTGCACAAATTTGATGTGAAAAAGCAATTACATAAATTACATATGAAATACCACTACACTTCACATAAATTTCACAAGACAAAATTTAAATTAAATTTTGCACTAGGTATATCATATTATGCACTTAACATGGAATTCGCATTTCGTGAGAAACTTTTTCACTTGAAATTCATGCAAGTGCTCTTTTCATCTAAGTTTCACATGAAATTCATGTAAGGCACAATTGCCTATGTAAAGAATGTTGAGTTGTAGAGTTGGATTTAATTGATTAAATTTGTAAAATTATCCATTGTACAATGCGTACCTTTGATGACAATGTTTAGTGGTAAACCATTAGGCTGCTTCCCACAGACATAACCAAGGTCTGGGGTCAAAGTATAAAGGTCAGCCTCAAACTGCTTATACTGAAAACATATCAGGCAAAAATCAGATTAAACTGAAGCTATCAAACATTTAAAAATCACCAGGCAACAAACTGCTTACCTGGTATACTGAAGTTATCAAAAAATGTAAACATTAGGAAATAAAGCCTGCAAAGTATGGTAGAGAAAAGGACCAAAGAAAACAGTAAGTACAATGTACCTACTTTCTTGATGATGTACTCTAAGCTGTGGAGCTTCACCATTCCTGACCGGTGCATGGTAGTCAAAAACCCACTGGAGGCCATAGCATCCACTGTGTCCTTCCCAAACACCTGCAGTACAAATCAAGAGTGAGGCATTGTAGCTAGCAAATCTACAGCATGCAGACAGCAAGGAACTCTGGTCAAGTACAATAATCAGTACTTATATTTAGCGATTTTGCTATTTTGTATCATATTGCAAGAACATGAAATTGAAAGCACAAAAGTTTTGTTGTAATTTCTTATAGTTAAAAACTACGAGAATAAAAAGAATTCCTTGCATTTAATTAAGAGTTTAGAGTATCACAGAGAGAGAGAGAGAGAGAGAGCATATATGATTGTAGAGAACCCGTACTTACACTTCTAGTGATTTCAAACATTCCGATGAACTTTAAGGGGAACACTTCAAACAAAGCCGAGACACTCACAATATTTGATTGTCCTGATTCTGCCTACAAACAAAAGGTGATAAATAAATAAAAACATTCACCTGAGACTGTTAAAATACATTAGTTTGTTTCAGTATCTATGGGGTAAACACAAAATGTTGCCTTTTGCTGTGTATCAATTCAAATAATCAAATGCTATTTACTGATTTATGGTTATGACAGTAGCAAGCACTGCAGAAAAAATTCATTAGCCGGTAGAGATGATGGCTTGTACTAACCGGTCGGATGCCCCCCGCTACATTGTGTGTGGACTTTACAACTATGGATTTACCCGGTTCATTCCAACTCAAATCTCTGAAAGGAGAATCTGATCAAATGACTCTGGAACTAAGTTAGATAATTCCACTTTCTAAGGAATACATATCAAATCAAAATCTAGAGAGTAAGGATTAAGTCCTACAACAATTTGAAGAGTCAAATAATAAAATTGAAAGGTAATGACAGACTTACTTGAAACTACAATAGGATTTTGGAGACAGATAGACTTCCTCCAGTAAACGCCCTGTTAACAGGTCGTATCGCATTAACCAGGATTTACCTACAATGCAGAGGAATGATGGCCGTTCTCCATGATGTGGTAGAGATAATGTCTCCTGTAAAATAAAATTTGACACATAAGCTTATACTTTTATTTACAAACACAAAAGTGTGTGTAAGGGGAGGGGGAGGGAGGCTTTCCTATTATAGATTAAATACACTATTAACAACTATTGTAGCTAGAATTTCTATTTTATGCAAGTAATTAAATCTGAGATTCTGTTGTTTAATTGCATGCTTTAAATTGCAAGACAAAAAATTGCAAGTGCCTAATTTTTGCTAAACTTACATGTAGTTCACAAGTGTCAGAAAAATAAAATCAAGATTTTAAAAGGGATGCATCTTGCAGTTTTACGCAGAAATTAATTCCTCACATTTAATTAGAAATCTACAGTATCTAAAATCATCATACCAATATACTTGTATATCTAATTACTGGCCGTTAAAGCATTTGAATTTAAGAAAAAATATGATTGACACTTATTAACAAATTTACTAGCATTGTTGGAGCTACAAGTACCGATAACTTCATATTAAATTATATCATGATATCATATTATAAAAATACTCTGTTGCTGTCACAAGCATTATAATAATATCTACAGCTTAGTGTGTATGTCATAAGTAATAGTAGTATTACACACTGGTTGAATGGCAGCTTCTAGGGCTGTCTCAATCTTCTGGTCCTGTGGGGTCTGTAGAGTGTACAGATGAACTGGCTTATTCCCCTTTCCATACCTATTAAATATAGACAAGTAGGTTCTAGGGTTACTGCATAACATCCGTATTATGAACATGTGCATAAATTTATACACAATATTCTTTGACAAAAAAGTGAAAAAATAGATTTTGGAGAATTAGGTCATGAAAAGACAAGTCTCAACTGGGACTCAAACCCATGCAGGTCCTCTGGCATGGGCTACTGACACCCCAATATATTGAATATTAACAATTACATACCTGTTAACTCAGTGACATTAGCATAAAGCATATATATCATTTCAAAATAGACAAACAAAATTTATGAGACATCTGATTTCCTTCAATCTTAAAACCCCAATCCTTCAAATTCTCTTTCGTACCCTCCATAACACTCCTTGTAATTTTCCAAGAATATTCTTCCCCTGAAAATAAATTTAAAGTATTAAAATACATGTAAACATCAACTTTCTCCTAATCTATAACATGAAATAGTATTCATAAAACAAACTATGTAATTTAGATATTCTTATCATATCTTATTTTACATATCAAAGTTTGTTGGGTTTTTTTAATTAAGAGAATCAATGGTCATGACCATTTTTAGGCTAATTTAATCTTCTTGAGAAGAAGAGCTCTGTTTGAAAGTATAAAGGGATACATTTAAATTTTAAAACTTTAATTTTTCTTTACTAATTATTATAGTTTAAACATATTAAAACTCATCTATTTCAAAATTTAAGGTAGATTTATTGGGAAATTTGTTGACCACCCAGCCTCCTTAAGAAAAAGTGCCACATTACCCTTCAGTTTTTATGTGTTTGCTGGAATACACCCTCCATACATCTTTGTAAACATAGTTTTCCTGATAACAAAATCAAAGAGTAAGAAAACAAGTCATAAAATTCAGAACAATCAAAACCATCATATAATGTCCCATGAGGACCACTGATTACTAAATAACACAATATATCAGTAGATTATTACAAGTCTGATTTATACAATTAATTAGTTCATATCATGCCTATAAAAAGTAATGCCCAGGTTGGGCCATTGGGACCAATAGCCCAATCAATGGATTATAAAATGCCAAATGGGACTCTCTATTATTATGGTTATATCTATGTATTTGCTAGTAATTTTTATGAATAGAACAATTTTCCTCGACCATAAAAAGTTATTAGGCCTAATGAACTGTATATTGATACATGTACCAGGTATATTTAACGGTAACTGTAACAGCAACATGTACATAACAAAAGTGTCTGTATGAAAATTGAGAAACTATATTTCTAAAGTAGGAAAAAATAACAGTACTTACATATAATAAGAGAGTCTTAAGGATTTCAAATTTTGATCTCGGGCCTTGCTTTATGCCATATTCACGTCTTCTAATTTGCTGGAACACATTTTGACATTTTTCTCTTTCCATACTTCTTTCACTTTTAAAATGAAAGTAGGACTAACTACCAAAGACTTTTAAGTAACGATAAAGTTCCCGGCTTGTTTATGGTTCTTTACCTTATTTAATTTTATTGATGTTTTATTTTATGAATAGTTATATCAGAAATTGTTTTCCGTTTCATATTCTATATTTAATTACTATTATCCACCTATACAATGAAAAAGACCGTGTTTCACTGACTACTGGAGAGAGAGAGAGAGAGAGAGAGAGAGAATTGACAATTCGCTGTATTTCTCTCTCTCTCTCTCTCTCTCTCTCTCTCTCTCGTGGATAATTCATATTCTATTAATAATTCTGATGAAATCCTAGGGTGTTTTTTTTTTTATTTTGTTTAAAGATTGTGGTCTTGTTTAGTATGTTTACGACCGTACTTTAATTTAGTCGGGGGGGGGGGGGTGTCTGTACGATTAAGAAAATCATTTGTATGATTAGAATGTTTTTTTTTTTTTTTACTATTTAGAAAATCGTTTAGGCCTTCATAAGAACGATTTTTTTGGACAATTTAGAAGGGCGTTTTTCATGCACTACTTAAAAAATCGTTTTTCGCTTATGAAAATTGAGAGAAGATTTAGAAAATTGGTTATCATTTTTAATAAATTTTTTTTAATCGTTTGTACAATTAACATAGTCGTTTGACCGATTGAGAAAGTGATGTAATTTCGTTCCAACGAATCTAATTATTTCTTGGCCACTATTTTTAACTTAAAGACGCGGCATTTTAATTTATGGTCACAAATAATTCTTAGGAAGGTATTTCATTGCGTGACCACATATTTTATTTCGCGGACATTAATTTCGTGGGAAGAAATTTTATTTCGAAAGAAAGAATTATATTTCGTTGTCACATCATATTAAGCATATATTTACACCCACTGAGAATTTTCTCCTCTTTGTCTAATGCAAACATATGGTGATTCATAGCTCTATAGAAACTCTACACAATCCAGTTCTAACCAGTTCATCGATTGGTCGAAACCTTCAGCAACCTAAAACAACTCGTGGACTGCACGAAATAGTCATGCTGATGTCAAACTTAAATCCCCATATACATGTACATGTATAAGAAGAACACGATGTAATAATAATCGGGGCGATTATCAAGTCTCCCAAACGAACGAGGCCATCATTGGGAATAGGGATGACCCACATGGGTCAAACTTTACAGACAAAAAGATTTAAAACTTGATTATTTCAATTTCTGAAATTTCATTTATTGTATACCAGGTGAACCAACATGACCCAAGGAACAAGAATATATAATATGGTTTAGGTGTGGGGATCTCAACCGTTTTCAAGATATTTGGGCACTTCCTGTTCGAGGGGGTCAGGACCACCCCCAGGGCCCTTGACCTACATACCATTTGATGGCCCTTCACACAAGGAACAAGAATATATATAGTTTAGGGGTGGGGATCTCAACCATTTTCAAGATATTTGGGCACTTCCAGTTCGAAGGAGGTCAGGACCACCCCCGGGGCCCATGACCTACATACCATTTGATGCCCCTTAACACAAGGAACAAGAATATATATGGTTTAGGGGTGGGGATCTCAACCGTTTTCAAAACATTTGGACACTTCATGTTCGAGGGGGGTCAGGACTACCCCCGGGGCCCATAACCTAAAAAGCATCTGATGCCCCTTAACACAAGGAACAAGAATATGTATGATTTAGGGGTCAGAATTCTAACAGTTTCTGAGATATATGGTCATTTCCAATTTCTGTGGGGTGGGGATGACCCCAGGGGTCAGATCTAATAAACCCTATATATTGCCTGTAACTGTCATTATATGATTCTGAAAACCCTTTATTATTATCTTTGTCCGTTTTCAAGTTATAACCATTAATAATAAAGTCGACGATTTTCCCCATTAGGTTCAATGTTAGACCCCACACCACTTTGACCCCCCCCCCCCAAAAAAAAAGCGGTTGGCCAACCCCAAATGAGAAATCAAACCTGGGTGCACAACTAGATATGCAGGCTTATCATATCCTAGAGTTTTGTACAATTCTGATCAGCCATCTCTGAAAAACGCGATGAACAAGTTCAGAGCGAGAAAGAAGAAGAAGAAGAAGAAGAAGAAGATCAACATCATCAATGTTGCGTGCGGAAGAAGTGCGCTGATCAAACGGCAAAAACAGGATCACTTTAAAGCATTTTAGCCAAAAAATAATATCTTTACTACAGTACTAAAATTATGGACTTGATTTTTTGTGCTTTATTATAGGTACACTACGGCCAACGCGGGTCCCGTATTTTCCCGCGACCCCGTGATTGTGTTTTAATCCTTTCCGCGATACACCGTCGCGGTATTGTCATCGCGGTGATCGCGGGGCCACGAGTTTACCGCGATGGTGTAAAGCACCGTAACAGGTGTGTGTTTGGTCTCAAGGATAAAATAGAGAATAAGAAATGGGCGCTTTTTATTTTATGGTTTAATTTTTGTTAGAATTAAGATATGGAAAACAAATTACATATATTAGTAGGGGGAAAATACATCATTTTCTGGGAATTATCTTTAACTAAAACTTCTAGAAAATGTTTTGCTATTTTTAAAATATTGTACAAGAGCCCCAAACATAGCAATGACATACAATCCATGCATATACCTAAACACAAAAATTATGAATATTTTAATGTTTAATGATCTTATTACGGGTTGAAAATATGCCACATATTTTAAGAAGACAAATTTTCAAATGAATATAAATGGAAAGTCTACATGTATACCTTAGATTTATATCCTTTTAATGATTTCTAAGCCATGAACTCGAACAAATAAACATATGTTTATAACTGCACGTTTTAATGTATCATCACTTAATTAAGTCTTCCATAGAACAGATGTCGACTAATGGATTTCTCTGAAAAAGACTCAAATGTACATGTAAGCAAACAAGGAGCTCTGATTTGAGTTTGTTGGCTTCTTTCATACACTGCCTTCTGCTTTAGGGCTGTTTGCTTTGTTTAGTTTTTTTTCAGGGGGGGGGGGGTGGTGTCATTTTAGTCATGTTTTGCTAACGCAAACATAGCTCTATAGAAACTTCACACAATCCAGTTCTAACCAGTTTATCGATTGGTCGAAACCTTCAGCAACCTAAAACAACTCGTGGACTGCACGAAATAGACATGCTGATGTAAAACTTAAATCCCTATATATACATGTATAAGAACAAGATGTAATAATAATCGGGGCGATTATAAAGTCTCCCAAACGAACGAGGCCATCATTGGGGGTAGGGATGACCCACATGGGTAAAACTTTACAGACAAAAAGATTTAAAACTTGATTATGTCTATTTCTGAAATTTCATGATGTTCCTCAGGGGTCATTTACTGTATACTAGTATCAGGTGAACCAACATGACCCAAGGAGCAAGAATATATATAGTTTAGGGGTGGGTATCTCAACCATTTTCAAGATATTTGGGCAGGGTCAGGGCCACCCCGGCGCCCATGACCTACATACCATTTGATGCCCCTTAACACAAGGGTGGGGATCTCAACCGTTTTAAATATATTTGGGCACTTCCTGTTCGAGGGGGGTCAGGACTACCACCGGGGCCCATAACCTAAAAAGCATCTGATGCCCCATAACACAAGGAACAAGAATATATATGATTTAGGGGTCAGGATTCTAACAGTTTCAGAGATATATGGTCATTTCCAATTTCTGTGGGGTGGGGATAACCCCAGGGGTCAGATCTAATAAACCCTATATATTGCCTGTAACAGTCAATATATGATTCTGAAAACCCTTTATTATCTTTGTTCGTTCTCAAGTTATAACCAATTTATAATAAAGTCTACGATTTTCCCGATTAGGTTCAATGTTAGACCCCACATCCCTTTGACCTCCCAGAAAAGTGGTTGGCCAACCCCAAATGAAAAATCAAACCTGGGTGCACAACTTGATATGCAGGCCTATCATATCCTAGAGTTTTGTACAATTTTGATCAGCCATCTCTGAAAAACGCGATGAACAAGTTCAGAGCAAGAAAGAAGAAGAAGAAGAAGAAGAAGAAGATCAACATCATCAATGTTGCGTGCGGAAGAAGTGCGCTGATCAAACGGCAAAAACAGGATCACTTTAAAGCATTTTAGCCAAAAAATAATATCTTTACTACTAAAATTATGGACTTGATTTTTTGTGCTTTATTATAGGTACACTACGGCCAACGCGGGTCCCGTATTTTCCCGCGACCCGTGATTGTGTTTTAATCCTTTCCGCGATACACCGTCGCGGTATTGTCATCGCGGTGATCGCGGGGCCACGAGTTTACCGCGATGGTGAAAGCACCGTAACAGGTGTGTGTTTGGTCTCAAGGATAAAATAGAGAATAAGAAAAGGGCGCTTTTTATTTTATGTTTTAATTTTTGTTAGAATTAAGATATGGAAAACAAATTACATATATTAGTAGGGGGAAAATACATCATTTTCTGGGAATTATTTTAAACTAAAACTTCTAGAAAATGTTTTGCTATTTTTAAAATATTGTACAAGAGCCCCAAACATAGCAATGACATAGACAATCCATGCATATACCTAAACACGAAAATTATGAATATTTTAATGTTTAATGATTTTAATATCTTATTACGGGTTGAAAATATGCCACATATTTTAAGAAGACAAATATTACGATGTACTCTAACTTTTATATAAGATCGCTACTCTAGGCATCAACTCAACTTGTATGGTTTTTTCACTAGTAACGGACTTTTTCATAAAAAAAAAAAAACAAGACAACGAGTGGATCTTCCGTCCGATTTTTGAATAGATGAGATGAAACCTATCATTTTAAAGATAAAAATCGTTAATCTAAAATTTGGCCCTTTTTGTGCTAGATATAGAAAACAGTAACGAAGCAAAACTTCAATCTTTCCTCTACCAACCGTAGAGATTTAAGCCCGATATTCTTTATAGTTTAGGAAAACGCCCCGACAAAATACTCATATAAAAAATGGAAAAATCTCAATATCTAAAAAACGGATGTGACGTCATCAATGCAAAAAAATTAGCTATAAGATTCAGACCAATATATATAACATCTGAAAAGATGGAGATCGGTCGAGCCGTTTCTGATTATTCGCGTGCACAAAATATGGGAAAATACGGAAGACCCTAATAACAATAAGAAAAGTAAAAAAGAAACAATAGAATAATAAATAGGTCTTCCGCTGAAGACGGAAGACCCTAATAATAGGGAAAAAGAAACCAAAGAAAAACAATAAGCATAAAGCATATGTATGGATAATTCACAGATAACTCAATTGATCCTTGTAGTTTTTGTTAGTATTAACTTTGTTATGCCCATACAAATGATCTTAAACATAGTACATGTATAAATCGTTTGGTTTCGTTTTCTTTTGCTTAAAATTCACAATGTTCAATTTTCAAATGAATATAAATGGAAAGTCTACATGTATACCTTTAATTTATATCCTTTTTAAAGAAGATAATGATTTTTAAGCAATGAACGCGAACAAATAAACATATGTTTATAACTGCACGTTTTAATGTATCATCACTTAATTAAGTTTCCCATAGAACATATGTCGACTAATGGATTTCTCTGAAAAAGACTCAAATGTACATGTAAGCAAACAAGGAGCTCTGTTTTGAGTTTGTCAGCTTCTTTCATACATTGCCTTCTGATTTAGGGCTGTTTGCTTTGTTTAGTTTATTTTTCAGGTGGGTAGGTGTGGGGGGGGGGGGCTCATTTTAGTCATGTTTTGCTTATGTTCGTTATTCAATTTAATTCAATTAAAAAAAAAATAAATAAATAAAAAATATATAACATGTATATCTTTGTAAAATCTTAAGCAATATATACTGTTGTCTTGAACAGTTACTTTTCTTTTTTTTAGCGACGACTTTAACAGCTGTTGAATAATACTTCCCCGGTAGCCCTGTTTTGGGGGTCGTGCAGAAGAAAGGAGGTGTTGCTTTTAATATAGACTACAAGTCAACCGTATCAAAACATCCCCCAATCAACGCTAAGAGAGTTTAGGTTCCAACTGGGGACGAGGACTATGAGAAATGGAAGGGTAAGTTACACATAAAGCAGATACTAATATAACTAAAATTAGCGTAAGTTTTATAAGTTTTAATATTGAAGGTACATGAACATCATCTGTCAGTCAAATTATATATTATATGAAACAATAAATTTTGTGTGTATTATTTTTCACCTGAGAGGGCCAAGCTTAGAGGGATAAGCACGAGACCAAGGACAGCCCGCTCTAGAGATTTCACTGATGCCACTCCTCTAGATCTGAAAGATTGAACGGAAAACCGACAATTTTCAAACTACTCAAAGTTTATCAATTATACAACAACAACAACAAATCAGAAAACATAGAGACAAAATTAAAGAGAATTACTCGTGCTCTTTTTACATCAGTTTGAATAACATGTTTAGATACATGATTACATGTAATTTCATATGAAGGAAAGCTTTAAAATTTTGGACCATTTTTGTGATTAAGATTTAGGTATTAGAAAATTATAATTTTGAAATATCCAATTAAAGATTTGTTGTTGGCATCAACAACTTTAAAAATGATTTGTATGTTTGGACTTTTTTTTAAAGTCATGTTTCTCTATGAATAACAGAGTTTTAACTAGCTCATCATAGAAAACTCATACATCCGCACTGAGTACTTAATTTTTGGGGGGTGGTTTTATAAGAAATACTAGAATGAAGGTAGCGACCATTTGAACATAAAAAAGTACATGTATACAATCACTGATATGATTAATGTAGTTTTTCTGCAATGCTCGATGCCTTCATCCCTGCATGAACCACCAAAAAAAAGCTCAAAATTGATAAATTCACAAACGTAACATTACCGGAAAAAGGCCTTGGAACCCGCGCATGTATCAGAAGGCATTGCAACCTTACCCCACATCCGTCTTCATCTCAAAATAGTCGGATAATTACATGTATTTATAATTGTAGGTGTATATGTTCGACTAGGGAGGTGTGCTCCTTTAGCTGAAGATGAATTTAGCTGAAGCAGTTTATTACACTTAAATAAGAACTTGAACACAAATTATTTCACGTCAGTTTATTCAATGAGTGTAGCAATGAGAAAATGAATGAAGACTGACTGAATTTATTTCACAATGTCATTCAAATAGAAATCAAAAGTCAAATATCCACGAACAGGATGCGAGTTTTAGACAAGATTTATGTGAAATTGTCTCACCTGATCGCCATTTTATAATTAAATATAAATAAAAACTGTAGAGTCTCACGTTTTGAGCTACAGGGTGTGGGGAGAGTTACACGTATCTCCCTATTTGAGTTGATTTTTTTCTTACAACATACAACAAAAGTAAAAACATCCATTTTGTAACAAAACTATGAATTTCACTATGATTACATTTAATTATGCTTAATTGCCTTTTCATCGATTACAGTCACTTAATTTCTAGTAAATAATATAAAATTATTTACTTGAATTATTAATTTTACAGTTCAAAATTGGTGAGTCACAACACATAACGATATTTCGAATGATTTAAATTAAGGAATAAGGAATCATTCTTTGAGTATTATGAGGTGATGATTTCGGTCGGGGCGTGGTCAAATCCAATAAAGCCCGAAGGGCTTTATGATAGATTTGACCACGCTCCGACCGAAATTATCACCTCATAATATTCAAAGAATGATTTCTTATTACTTATATTTATATTATTTCGAATTTGTACACTTTAAAACATCATTATTTTAAACCACTATTTTTTCATGTAGCACATGCTATGTATTACTGCGCGGCGCATCCAATACCGTTTCTCGGTTATGCTATAAGACACGCCCATTTTGTGTCACTCATGTCTTATGAAGTTATTGGGTTTTAGGGTTCAAAATTGATTTGTTATGTTATCACAGACAAAGACAGTTGAAAATGTAAATATTTCGCGATAAACTGTCGGCATTTTGATACTTGGCCCCTCTGCGGTATCGCACTCCAAACTCATACATGTTTGCAGGAAAGTAGAACCCTTTCCCATCCAAATAATATGGCTTTAATACAATTACAAGTAGCTTGTTTTGCCGATGTAGATTACTCTATCATTCATTGGCTGAGAACTGCACCGATTGTGTATGGAATGTACATGTATTTTCAAAGTATGGTGCAATAAGAAGAACAGGTGCTGTCATAAGGACCTGCTGTAAAATTTGAATGCTGACAAACTTCAGTTTTTTCTTAATATGCATGTTGGTAAGAGCTACTGATATTTCGTAATGTTATATATACACGTTTATAGCCGGTATGTCAGACCATGCAGGAACGACTTCAAATCTTTCATACTGGAATTGGAAAGTCCTGAATAACCTTGACTTTACATCGGTCCAGAGTGATGCTGCCATATCCTACAATATGCGCCAGGCATTCAATTGTACTAAGTATGGTGGATGGTAAGGATTGCCTCCTGTAGTTTCTTGAAAATTTCTCGATATCTTGCAGGTCTCACAACACTATTTTTCCGAAGGTTCACGTCAAAACATGGCTGAGGCAAAATAATTCCCGAATTTCCCTTCGTTTTTAGGGGTTTTCCGCCAGCAACATGAATCCAATATAACCTTTGAGATATCGATGTTTCAGCTTTGGTTCTGATACGATGTTCTTTAAGCGTCAAGTGACCAGTTTATTTGTGAAAACGTAGTTCCTGACGCTGAATTATCCCCCAAATTGAAATTATCGAAATTCTCATGTTCACTGCATGGAGATGCTTCTTCCAATCCACCAGTGTCCTCTACTGTGACAGCAACAAATAGTGTAGAGCGTTTGTATACTCCCTCAGTAGGTTAATGTGGTAGACCACTAACCCACAGGTTCCACCAACGTTTACTTTGTAGTTCACATCATTGATATGCTCCGTCACTCGGAAGAGTTTTCATTCTGGATGTATCTGATAGTAAAAGTACTAGCACTTAATCTCCAGGTTATAATTCCCCATCCATTCGGAGCTAATTTATTCTACCATTACTTTATGAACTCCTATTTATTCTTAATACTTTCTTTCACTAATATCTTGTAACCTTTGGTTGACATTTGTATTTCTTAGCTCTTCTCCTGCCATAAATTCTTTGATGACTTCTGTTGATTTTCTGATGGGATATCCGTAAAGGAGATCAAAGGGTGTGAATCCCGTCTCCTGATGAGGGACTTCAAGATATGCAAATAGTGCGTACGGGAGTAAAGTATCCCGTTCCATCTCCTCTGTTGTTCAAAGATCTCTAAAATTGACTACAGCGTTCCGTTGAATCGTTCTGTTTTCCCATTCGCCTATGGATGATATACTCCATTACTTACAGGTAAAGTTTGTTTGATCATATTTTTTTGTATGTATAATACTAGTATACAGTGGGTTTGAACACAAGTTCTAGCAACTTACTAGGTTCTCACCCTCTAATACAAATAATTTACAATGGTTATAAAACATGATATATCTATAGAAAAGGAAAGGTAAAGACAAAATATGAAAACACACTATTATACTTATATGTATACAGGTAAAGTTAGTTCCTTGATAAGTCAAGATTACTTTTGGAATGCCTATATGGCTGAAAAGTTCAATGAAAGCTATTGTTGCCACACTCTCTGCAAAACAACCTTTCAATCCAAATGCTTCGGGGTAACTTGTTGCATCACTCACAAGGGTGAGAATGAATCCTTTCTATGTTTCAGCAAAGGGAACCCACGTACATGTATCTCCATTGATGTTTTGTGAAATAGCGTAGATGTGATTGGTGTGTTGTCCATTGGAGTTTTCACATTAGTTCTCTTTAGCACCATCTGACGTCTAATGATGAACAATTATTACTTACTTCATGAGATATTCCTGGCCAGTAGAAAGAGTGCAAAATGCTTTTCTTTGGGGTTTTTTCTGTGCCGAGGTGCCCCGCAAGTGGCTGATCATGTGCAAGTTTGATAATCGACTCATGGAGATTTGTTGGAAGAACAATTTGGTTTCCATGCCGCTGTTTATCTGTGGATGTCCATTTTCCCAACAAGGATGCCAGCGACCTAGTGCATGCAGTTTCCGAGTCGTTGCCTTTCCCGGCATGATTTTAATTTTGGATCATTTCTTTGAAACTTAGAAAGTTATTCCGCATCTTCAACAAATCTAAGTACATGTCTACTCTTGAGATCAATCCTATTAACCTGCTTTTCCTTCGAGTTTTACGGTGACAAATTTAGCGAGATATTCATGAGGTCGTTTTTCCATATCTAATTTAAAACCATGCAGCGCTATATTTTAAAGCTAAAATAAAAGGAGTTTTGTTTATTACTAAATGATATTTAAATGATACTTAATTTGCCTTGTCTCACGTGACTGTCTGGAGGAATGTGAGTTACTTTTACTTTTACCCTCAACTCAGCTTGTTCACTTATCTTCATCTTCGCTAGCCAAGGGTTTTCGGTCCACTCCGCTCCCCATTAACGTGTATGGGGAGCGAAGTGGACCGAAAACCCTTGGCTAGCGAAGATGACTTATCTTTATCTACATTGTCTTCAGTCCTTTGGGTACCGGCTAACGCTGGGGGTTAACCTTCGATGGACTGGTGTTTGACCTTGAATCGCTGATGCAAACATTGTCTGTTCTTTATGACATGGTCTACCACTCTATCCCTCAGGCACGTAGCATTAGGGGGCGGGGGAGCAGGTGGGGGCCTACCCCCCCCCCCCACAAACACACACTTTTTCCCGCAGCAAACAGTTTTCTTACATGTAATTTGCTTGACAAGATTTTTTTATTTTTTGGATGATTCGCCCCCCCCCCCCCACTTTCAAAAACGTTGCTACAATATTGTACGTGCCTGTGACTTTGTATGATGTGGTCTTTTCAGTTGCATATCTTTTTAGCTCACTTAAGCCAAAGGCTCGGATGAGCTTTTAGCTTTTCTGAATGATATTTTTTCTGTCGTTATAAACTTTAAAAATTTTCATTTTCTCCACAACTGCTTGACAAATTCCAATCAAATTGCGCTAATCAACAGTAACGATAAAATTGACATTATATTTTTTTACTCACATTTTTATTAATGCCTAGGAATGGCAAGCGATTGCAAATTTGCCAATCGGTTAACTATAATTCGTTGTCGACTGATTAACCGATTAACCGTATCAAAACAAACAATATATTTATATTGATATTTTATTGATATTTTTTTAAAAATTATAAATAAACACTAATAATTGTTACAAAAAGACAATAGAAAACAAAAGAGAACTGTTCTGTTTATGTTTATCATGGTTATTACTGAACCCATAAACAAGTAACAGAAGGGCGTGAAAAAAAATCTAATTTTCTTGAAATATCGTAATTTTGATGTCAGTTTTCATTCTACTTTCCAACATAATCAATCAATAAACAATGATAATTTCCTCTGCATCTACCGTTTCAGCTAGATATCTTTCGTATTTCGCTGGTAGTTGTCCTATGAAAACCAATATAACATGTTATATGGCATCTTCGCTAGCCAAGTGTCCGATTCGTTTTTCTCATCTCCCCCTTGGCAGTTTAGCAAGTCCATTGCTGCCATGGGGAGATGAGAAAAACGAATCGGACACTTGGCTAGCGAATATGGTACGTTATATTGAAAGTACCAAAATTGCATTTTATATTAAAGTAGAAACGTTTATAATAATTTAACGGCACTCAACAGTAGTTTCATTATCATTCTGAATTTCATTCTAGATTAAGAAAAGCCAAACAGACACATGTATGTTATTTTTACGGTAATAATAACGAGATACTAACCAGTTACATAACAGGATATAACATTAAAATATGATTAACTCTTTTTAACTCGTTAAAACAAATGAACTATATCTTGTTATAACTAGATGATATCTTCTTATATTAACTTATTTATTTTACTTTTGAAAATACATGTATAAACCTAACCGTCTTTTGCACTACTAACATCAATGTATTCCACACATTTGAGGATCGAAAGTTTCTTAAACAAGCACAAGTTGGTAATTGATTCTGAAGGTACCCCATATTCAAGGCTTGAAAATGACTGAAAATAGGAAATAGGAAATTTTCAGAAAACAGGGGCCACATCGCTCACCTGAGCAACAATTTTTTCTATATATTCTTATGTAAAAATTTACCCCCACCCCCCCCCCCTCATTGTGGTCCAACCCTACCCCCGTGGACCTTGATTTGAACAAACCTGAATCTACACTACCTGAGGATGCCTCCACACAAGTTTAAGCTTTTATGACCAAAATGTTTTTGAGAAGAAGAATTTTAAAGATTTTCTCTATACATTGTTATGTAAAACTCCACCCCACCATTTTGGCCTCAGCCTACCCCCAAGGGACCATGATTTGAACAAACTTGAATCTAAACTACCTGAGGATGCTTCCATTCAAGTTATAGCTTTTCTGACCTAATAGTTTTTTATAGTCTGTCCCAAGTTATTGCTTCTATCACTTTTTGAGGATTTTTAATAAAAATTCACATACCTATGAAAGAAATGCTGTTGAAATCGATAAAAGGGAAAATATCCAAGATATCATCATTGACAAATTATCATTTTTCACTCATAAAAGTTCACAGGAACGAAAACAAATTTCTTACGGAGATTTATAATGGGAAATGTTTACATATTTTCTCCATTCGGAAGTACTCGGGACACCTCGCACAATTTTTCAACGTTATTATCCGGGCTTAATAATGGCTGATGCAATGCAAAATTTCCGTAGACTTTCTATTTTGGGATGTGTATTGAAACCAGAAGAGGTAGAGGGGGCGTTTCAAAACAAATAATCTGGACATTTTTCATATTAGTGGATGAGCGTAGTTTGAGCACAAAGGTATTTATGATTATCGAAATATCAAGCAAAAAGTGGTGGAAGCAAAAACTCGGGACAGAGTATAAAAGAAGATTTTTTGAAAAATACCAACAAATTTTCAATAATTCTAAATTATCTCCCCTTTAAAGTGGATGTTGCTCTTCATTTGTACAAACTTGAATCCCCTTCACCCAGTGATGCTTTGTGCCAAGTTTGGTTGAAATCTGCGCAGTGGTTCTGGAGAAGAAGATGAAAATGTGAAAGTTTACAACGACAACGCCAACGACGACAGACAAATTTTGATCAGAAAAGCTCACGAGCTTTCAGCTCGGATGAACTAAAAAAATGAAGATATTTGTGTTATATATATATATATATATATATATATATATATATATATATATATATATATATAAACAAACAAGAGCTTTCGAACTCGGGACCTGCTGGTCAGTAGTGTGATGTCATATATTCACCACTCTCGAAATCAGACGAAATATTGTTCGAAATAATCAATTTTTAATTTATCATCTTTGTGACGTTATATGGTGTGCATGGAAGACCAATACATTAATGTTGTTTAACATTCATAAAATCCAACGAGTTTTTGCTATGAATATGGCATGTCAAACGTTGCAATATTCGATCTTTTCCATTTGTATTATAAAAATTTTCATTTGTATTGTATAATTTTCTATTTGTATTCTATAATTTCCATTTGCATTGTATAAATTTCATTTGTATTGTATAATTTTCTATTTGTATTCTATAATTTTCTATTTGTATTCTATAATTCTCCATTTGTATTCTATAAATTTCATTTGTATTGTATAATTTTCTATTTGTATTCTATAATTCTCCATTTGAATTGTATAATTTCTTATTTGTATTCTATAATTTTCTATTTGTATTCTATAATTCTCCATTTGTATTCTATAATTTTCCATTTGCATTGTATAAATTTCATTTGTATTGTATAATTTCTTATTTGTATTCTATAATCAATAATTTTTCATTTGTATTGTATAATAATAGAATATAAATAGGAAATTTTTCAATACAAATAAAAAGATATACAA
The DNA here is from genome assembly GCA_020458035.1 of Magallana ariakensis. Taxonomy (NCBI): domain Eukaryota; kingdom Metazoa; phylum Mollusca; class Bivalvia; order Ostreida; family Ostreidae; genus Magallana; species Magallana ariakensis. The sequence continues at coordinate 9,494,968 of CM035814.1, forward strand.
TACAAATGGAAAATTATAGAATACAAATGGAAAATTATAGAATACAAATGAAAACTTATTCAATACAAATGGAAAATTATAGAATACAAATGGAAAATTATAGAATACAAATAGAAAATTATACAATACAAATAGAAAATTATACAATATAAATGAATATTTATACAATACAAATGGAAAAGATCGAATATTGCAACATTTGACATGCCATATATGAATGAAAGTTCTGGTTTAAAAAAATTACCGATATCTACATGTATAGGTTTTGTTAGATCATGACAACAATTTGGATTAAATGCATTCAATTTGATATATAGCAACAAGTCGGCCATTTAACGGCTGCGTCATAGTATTTTGTTTATGGGATCGACATAAAATAGCGTTGGATTATTTAAAATGGATGAAAATAAATAAATCAAACTGCTATTCATAAGTTGGTTTCGAATGAACTATTTGATCAATATGGAAGTAAAAGCCATATTGTAGCTTAATTTTAAAAAGATATCTTTTTTTATTGGAAACCATGTCAAAAATTGGGCAAAAGTGAGACCAAGCCAAGACCAGACAAGTTCAATTTTAGAATAAGCCATGTACGTACAGGGGCCCAAATAAAAAGTGCAGGGTCTAATTTTATCTCTTGATGTATATACTACCGGTACGTGTAATTAACATTGGAGAGACTCCATCACTGCCAGATTCTGAAGTTTAGGGGAAGGGGAGGGGGTTAGATAATATAGAAATGTGTAGGGCGGAAAAACTGTGGAGTTGTTTCCCTTCATTTTGGAAGGAGTCAGTGTATCGTCCTTTACTATTTTCCAATTTGTTGTGTAATAATTTTGAACTTAAGATTAAAAATTAAAGCTGCTTGGTCCGATTTTTGGGGTTTTACAGTATCAAATAATTTTCCATGCAAACCAATTATCTTAGAAAGTTATGGACTTTCTCCTATTTACACCAGCAGAATCGGTCTCCTTTCAAAGTTAGAAATATTCAAAGTTAATAAAATAATTTTATTTTTGGGCAAACGAAAAAACAAACCAAAATGCATCACGGGAATGTTTCGAAACGGGAACCGTTTGGTTTCGTCCCCCGGATGATTGGGTTTATTCAACCCCATGTTTTGCATCGATTGTAAACAAAGCAAACTTAAGAAATATTAGCGAACAAAATGTACACATGTTTTTTTTAATTTACCTGAACATTATGACCTTTATTTATAGCGATGTCGAAGTCGTAATACAACTATATCGGTCTATACGTCAGGGGCGAATTTTAACATGAGGCGAAATAACGCGACTCCCTTTTTTGTCGCTTGTTTTGTTCATATTTTTTTTAAAATTGAAATTTGGCTTAATTGACCGGGAAAATTACTGCAATGTCTATTATTATACACATACTTAGTATAACCATCGTTTAAAAGCGTACCCAAAATTTGATATAAAATCGGACTGGTCAAGCAGCTTTAAATCAAAAAAATATATAGCTCGCAGACGTTTCCGATTATTCTTCTCTCTTTTTTCTTTGCCTGGAAGGAGATTGACACAATACTGGTATATTTTTTACGACAATTTATAGCTCTATTAGTTCTAAAGATAGCTAGCAGAATTTACAATGTATACTAGTGTTATCATAAAAAAAATTCACTGTAAAATTCCCTACATATTTATAAAAAGGAAATTTTCAACACATGAGAATCGTGTTTTGTTTTGTTTTTTTAATATAATTATCATCCTACACTGTATACATTCTTATGAGTAACCAATTGCATGCTCGGGTCAGTGAATTCATGACACGTGATGCCTGGCCACTGATCATTATTAAGTCGGTCAATCGTCAACGTTCATGTGTACTGTAGATATGTACATGTATACCTGAAATGTTTACGAAACGGTCCATTCAAGTAATGTTTACCTTGCCTTGCTATCCACAACTTTGCACAGTGAAAGTAACTTTGTCTGGTGGAGAGAGAGAAAAAGAAAAAAATTTAAACACCTTGTCATTTAACGTTATATACTACTAGTACCAAAAAACAATCTCATATTTGTGTTTACATTGCGAACTGAAGAGATAAAAACTATTTAAGGAATAAGGAATCATTCTTTGAGTATTATGAGGTGATAATTTTGGTCGGGGCGTGATCAAATCCAATAAAGCCCGAAGGGCTTTATGATAGATTTGATCACGCCCCGACCGAAATTATCACCTCATAATATTCAAAGAATGATTCCTTATTACTTATATTTATATAATTTAGAATAAATATTTAAATTTAAATAAGCAAACCCCGCTGGCGCCTCAGTTTGGCGTCATTTGAAGTTATGGGTTATACAAAATCGATACGTAGTGTTATCACAGACAAAGACACTGGAAAATGTAAATATTAATATATATACATGTACCCATTTATATATAATGTTCAGTGGGACTTTGCCAATTAAATATTGTAATTGTGATTGTGCCTATAAAACAGTTGTATTTAATAGCCAAATATATGTTTATTATAATGTCTATAAAACAGTTGCATTTGATAGCCAAATATATGTTTATTATAATGATATTAATTTATTAATTAAATTTTATTTCTAGCATAATCTGGAAACAACCGGATTATATAAGTACACCGGTCTATGCATTTATACATTTGCACAGCTATTATAATAAATATGTCCCCTGGAAACTAAAGTACAAATTAAGCACCTGCACTGTAGTTTCATACTGACCATTATTATTATTACATTACTAAACAAATCTATGACTAATAAAATTATATAAGCTTGTCTATATAAAAGAATTTTGAACAAGGAAAAGACAAAAGCTCAATCAATAGTAAACCAAACCAGCTGTATCATATACAGAGGTCCGAGTATTTTCACAAACTGAACTAATTTGCACAAAATAGAGGCATCAAAATTATGCGGGTACATATTTGTGCACGTTTTGTTTGTTATTGTTTTGGGTTTTATCTGTCCTCCGATTTAGCCTCGGCGCGTAGAGCGGCAAACAACGGTATCTAAAACTAAGTAGTTTTGTAACGTAGTTATTCGTTATATCTGATTATTTCATGATTATTATTTTTATATAATCTAAACAACAGTACACACGCCGACGAATAACAAGTTTTCCCCGCTCCCTGTTCTCAGTATGATCCGCAAGCACGGCATAATGTAAATAAATAAACCAGAAAATTTCCCCAAGGTCAGAGAGCCATGTGCTTATCTATTTTTATCCACCAATGAAACGAAAGGTCAAAGGAATATTATTGGTTGGAAAGTAGGGCGATCATGTTTCCATCTCGTGCTCGAAAATTTTGTGAGTTGGAGGTATTTCGAATTAAGATTAGACGGAGTTAGACGTGTTTTGCAAAAGTTGTGTAAAATGGCAAACGATAAAGGAATTTTTGTACATCTTGTGGCTGGAGGGTAAGATTCTACGTTATATTAAGGTCCCTTTTTGCAAATTTTGGTGTTACATTGAATATTGAAAAAAGCCGGCTGCACGAGTACGGAAGACATATCTCTGTTGATTATGTGTTCAAATAAGAAATGCTTATTCATTTGAGTAATGAGAATAATTTGATTGTTATTCGCTTATTATGCAGAAACATTTTGTTAAAGAAAAAATAGTACTTATAAAAGGCGCGATCCCTTTGCACTGTCTCCCTGAAACCAGTTTTTATTGCCGTGTTCCTTATGTAATATTCAATATTGCATGTATATTTCACTTAAATTTGTGTTTATATTTACATTCAATATCAAATTAACAACAATTTATCATAAATCAAAGGAATTTGAGAAGCTTAATTTTTAATAAGATACTGAGGGTTCTTGGATAATGATGACAACAAACCTAATATTTACATAAGACAAAGATTGAAACTGTACATGTATACAAAGGAGTCCTATATAATTGCTGGAATGTATCCATCTAAGATGAACCCCTTATACTTTTGTTGTTATTGTTATTAATAAAGAAACGGGATGTACTTTTAAATAAAAATTTCCACACGTGACCGCCGGTTTCTGTGTTATTGGGTCATCGGTTATTCTGTGATGTGTGTCAGGTAGACATAATCTCTCAATGAAAACAGTTACAGGTGATCAATGCTTTTTTAACATAGATTCATAGTAAAAAGTGATTAAACCCACAGTTTTAGGTGCTGAATGCTTTTATTTGACATCAAACTACAAGGGAGGGTTTAGAGAAGGTCAAGCTGCATCATAATAATAAAACCACTTATCACTGTTTTAATATGTGTGAAATCACTGAACTAAAAAGAAAAAAAACCCAAATATTCATTAAATTTCTTTTTATTTTATGTTGTAATGTGTCACCTTTGCAATCAATTCAAAATTGCTAATAATAGCTTAAGTATGACTTGCTGGAACTGGATCCAGGTGGAAGTCGAATGATCTTACGTGATGTTAGGTAACCAAGAAGAACCAGACAGTCATAGTGCCCTGACCCGGTCTAACCCTGTTCCAGTCATGGTTGATAAATTTAGAAATTCCAAGTCCAAACCAGTTTGTTTATTTGTTTGTGTATTGGACTTAAATTTAGGTCATCTTTGGTATTGATGAGCTACTGCAAAAGTTCCTGAATATTAATTCCAAAATTTTATATTAAAGCACAATTATTAATATTTGTTCTCACTTGAAGATCCCTAACAAACGAACGACCACAAAATAGAATCTTAAAATGTCGCTCAACATGCATTAATCTGAAGTATGATGTAAGCATGAGTAAGTTTTTGATGAATATTAAACTTTATTTTATATTTAGTGCGGGAGGAACTGCAGGGGCAGTAGCAACATGTCCTCTAGAAGTGGTGAAGACGAGGCTACAGTCATCCCTGGGGAACAGCCTTGCATCTGCCCACCACCCTGCATTTCGACCCTCGCACAATACAGTCCTTGCCCACACTGCTGGCATCCATATGGGTCAGGGGGCTGTATTTCCAGTGATGAGGACGCGAACAGGAAGCCTGCGATATTGTTTGGCGTAAGCTGGATTAAAATTTAATACTTCGTCAAAAGAAAAATATTGGTCGTCTTAAACATTTCAAAATATTTATTTTGTCCATGCTCATTAGATGTTGATATTGTGTTTTCAGACGTATCTTGGAAACAGAAGGTGTGCAGGGTCTATTCAGGGGTCTAGGACCAAATCTTGTAGGAGTAGCTCCATCAAGGTAAATATACACAATTTGTTATCTTTTAGGCTATCCACATTAATTTTAAGGCCTTTGGGAATCTTAGAGTGATGAAAAATGCCATCACTCAATTCATCACATCATTCAATCCTTTTCTCTGTACATCGTGGTAATAATTTCTTACAGGAAAGATCAAATTTTAAAGCATCAAAACACTTCAAATAAATTCACACATTGCCTATATTGACCTATTGGCTAATAAAGTTGGATATTGAATCACTTGCCTTTATATATAGATTATAGAGCAATACAGAGGGCATTGATAGTGGTGTAATTTTTACGTTAGTAGCTTATTATGATGTATTTCTCATACACGTCAATTTTGTTACTATGGTTAACTTGTGTAGGTTGATCTTTTAAAAATGAAAGTATTTATTAAATATCGATTGAACATCATGAAAAAACCTTTTACATATTTATTTGGTTAATTCAATTTCTATTATTGTCATTTATTGAACATTGTACAATAACTTAACTCCACACATGTCCGTATCTAAATATCTAAATATAATGTTACATAGATCTACAAGAATTAACAAGAAATTAATATATAATCACTTGTATATACATTAGTATGATATAATATAATATAATATGTATGTTATGCAATTAAGTTAGGGTCATATTTCATTAGGAAAACATAGTTCATGTCTGCTTGATACAAAGATTTTTCAAATAATCTGTTTAGAGCAATATATAAAAGTCATTTCTATCAAACTAAATGAAATCCATCTAGGTCGATTCTTTTATTTTTAATAAAAGATATTATGTTGGACGCTACCCTGAATTTTCACCCAAAAAGTATAGTTTTTTTGTTGGGGGGGGGGGGGGGGAGGGTGAAAAGATGCTTTGGTATGGTTTTGGTTCACAAAACTTTTTGTTTGAAGTCACGAGTGTTTAGTATGAACGATTGTTTTTGCTTTTATTGAGCAATTGATTTACGAGTATGGCCTCATTTATGTACACCTGAAATACATTATTGACGGAAGATTACCCATCAGTTATATAGCGGCAAGTTGGCTATGCTTGACTACCTTCAATTAAAGGTTACAGAAATATTCCTAACAGTGTTGTTTATAGGATAAACCATTCAACATTATTCAATTAAGGAAATGGGATTAAAAAAAGAAAGAATAATGTAAATTTTAAACAATTTATATACATTGGTTTTAGAGTATAAGCGATGTTTCTGCTAGAAAAAATTGGGGTCAAATCAAGGGTCATGAATGTTTATCTCGTTATTGGACAGTGAACTTGTTGTTTTTCAGTTTTGTATGATAATGTATCATGTGTTTTCCAATGCATGAACAAGTTTAAAGGGGTTAAAGGATACTCATTCATGCGGAAAAAAGTAAACACAGCATTATGCATTATGTGGCTTTGGCAAGCTGCCATTTCATAGTTGGCTTGCAGATAGTGGAAAATTTCTCAGTTATTTTTAGCTCAGAAGTTCGATATTTCCATAATTTCACAGCACTAGGCAAGTTTTTTTGAATGAGGAATAGTTGTGGAATTATTTTTTAATGAAAAGAATCTGACCTGACTGGAGGTTGTTCTGTTAGGAAAAGGGCTGAAAAACGGCCCACCCTACCCCCACCCCAACTATATTACTCAGAAAATAACAAGAATCTGGATCTGTTTAAATGCATTTAGTGTTAAAAAAATTAAAAAATGTTTTGCCCAAGCTTTTAATTTGTTCATTAAAATTAAATAGGTTAATAATAGCACCTCTTATCAATTCTAATTAGAAGCATTCAAGAATATACAGTGCCCCAGTTATATTTATTTACAACACTTGTTTAAACTTCATGCTTAAGTGGGAGTCCATCAAGCATGTTTGACGGAACTGTACACTGTACAGTTTGCTCTCATAACAAGACCAACAATTTCTGATGAAGCCAGATATTTTCATAAAGCAGAGAAAACTTAAATTAGAACAAAAATACATGCTGCTTTCTTTTACAAGGTCAATAATTTCTGATGAAATGAGGCATACTTTAAAATACAACAATACTTAGATATTGATGTACAACAAGAATACAGGTTGCTTTCATTGCCAATTTCCAAGGTCATTTATTTCTGATGAAATAAGGCACATTCAGACCACATAAAAATGTAAAACAAGCTAGGTGATTTCTTGGTTTGATGATGTAATAAATATTTGTCTTGTCATTTCAGAGCCATCTACTTTTTCTCCTATGCCAACATGAAGACGTATCTGAACAGCCGACTGAACCCAGACACACCCATAGTTCACTTCCTCTCGGCACTCACTGCAGGTAAATACCATATTGATTCTCGGAAAAAATTTTTAATTATACAAACTTGTGAGAGTGGCTTTGGCAGGTTGGATTGCATACTCTTTTTCCAAGTAGCTGTAACACGGGAAGCGGACCAGTAATCTTCCTGCTTGGGCTCACCTGACATATTTTGTATTTATTTGCTGTTTTCATTGTTCTTGTATAGCATTGTTTAAACTTTAAAACAATACAGTATTATGTGTTTGTTAAAATCTTGCACTTAAACATTATCAATAAAAATTATAATATTCCATTTAGTCACCCACTTCTACCCATCAGTTTGCTTTGATTCAACAGGTATAAATATTGTGACGAGTTGCTTTCAAAATTGCCTCACCTTTTGTCACACACAAGGTATCCCTCGGTGGGTGTATCAAAAAACTACCAGGGATCATACACACACACATAGCTTCAACAAACTCATCAACATGTTCAACAAAACTAAAGTCACTGTCTAGATGGCATTTAACTGTACGAAGCACAATGTTAACAGACATGAAGTTTTAAACTTCTATCACAGGTTTTCTTGGACAGCTTTCAACTAGGAGTTGTGTTAAATGTCAAACATGCAAATTTTTTTCGTAGCAGCAAATCCTAAACAAAGTTTTTTCAGATGGATGCTGCAGCTTTCATTAAAGAAACTTCTACAGTACACTTGAGTACTGTCCCTTGAGTACTGCCCCTTTTCTTCTCCCTCACCAGAGGGCACTATAAACAGAGAGTACTTTGAAGGTACAGTAAAGGTTACTTGGATTTGGCTCTATTTTGGATTCTTTTCCACTGTGGAGAAATGCTGCAACATTGATGCATGACTGTCCAACTGGCCACACAATTTTGCAATCAAACTGAAGAATTGGCACCTCACAATAACTTCATTTTTAACCCCAATAATGTGTCAAACCATCAGCTGACTGGCAAAGGCTGTTATGTATTGGCATTCATGCATCAGTTTTGCACATTGCAAAACAAAAGACTGAAATCCCTTGTTATTGGAAATGAAAAAAAAAAATAAAGCAACATGTACATGTGACACCACAGAAGACAGAAAAAAGACGTTTGTAAACTCTGCAAATGCACAACATCTGCACTGCTTTTATTTATAACATTGAATTTTTATGTATATTGTATGCTAAATCATCTAACTACCATTATACAATGTGCTTTTGTGTTATTTCTATCCTTATCACTCACAACATTCATACCTTGACAATTTTTTTTTGATATATGATGAAGATGCTTTGAAGATGAAGATTTTGATGTCCAAGTTTTTTTTTTAATTTCAGGCTTCACATCATGCACCTTGACTAACCCTATCTGGTTTGTGAAGACGCGCCTACAACTAGATCAAAAGTAAGAACTCAAGTTTCTATTTATTGGTAAACAATCTTCTTTAAAAAATTAAAATACGCATTTTAATAGAGATAATTTTGAAAATAATAGTTGTTGCTTATTTTTAAAAAAGGAGAAACAACAGATTAACAGTAAGGGAGTGCATTAGACAAATCAACGAGCAACATGGAATTCGTGGATTTTACAAGGGAATTACTGCTTCCTACTATGGCATGGCTGAAACTGTCATCCACTTTGTGATTTATGAGGCCATCAAAGCGCGTCTACAAGAACGCTACTCTGGGGATAGCACAAACTGGACAGATTTCTTGCGCTGTATGGTGGCTGGAGCAACCTCCAAAACAATTGCAACTTGTGTTGCTTACCCACATGGTAAATATAGTTGGTTTTAAATTGTTAATGATAGTGAAAGTAATTCCTTTGTTAAACATTGTTAATTAATTTTTATCCTGATATTTCAGAGGTTGCTCGTACTCGGCTTAGGGAGGAGGGAACCAAGTATCGCTCCTTCTTTCAGACACTACTGGTGGTGTACAAGGAAGAAGGGAGGGCCGGATTATACAGAGGAATTGGAACTCAATTGATCCGTCAGATCCCGAACACTGCTATTATGATGGCCACATATGAATTAGTTGTGTATCTCCTCTCAGACTCACATTAAGAAATCTCATGAAAAATTTGATCATCTGTGATAGGTTCTGGTCAGCAGGATTTCATTCCAGCCAATCAAAAGAAAGGATGGGATTGGCGTTAAATTTCCCAGTCTCTCAAGCTCGTGTTCAACGTTCTATCGTGCCAAACCTGTGTAGTGCTGAAGCTAGTCGTGTATAAATGGCCTAAAAATTTGGAATACACTTGTGGAATGTCTCAGTGGGGCTAACTTTGACATGGCAATTTCCCATTTGGGCATCACATTAAGATTTTTGAAATGACTGATGGAAACAAATTGCTTGGACATGACACGTGTGAGAAAAGGAGTCATTTTAGCTCAGGTTAAAATCAACTTCTAACCTCTTATTGATTTTAATATGTACATGCACAGTATTAAAAACTACATACATGATCTTGACCATAAAAACCTGTCATTTCATTTTCGAAGAAGCTGATTTATGTATGTAATTGTCAATGTATAGTGATGTTAGTGGAGGCTTGCCTTTTAAGATGAAAACCAGTTTGAAACTGATAGAAGATGTATTGTGTTGAAAACTTAAAAAAACCCAAAAGTTGAGAAAAAAATTGGCTTGCTGATTAAATTCAGAAGAAACATTGTATTTTGTGTCCTTGAACTGTATAATGGTTGTTAAACTTTACTTAAAATTTTATTATTAAAGTTTGTCATTAAAAATTGAAGTAAAGTTTTTGTTGTTTTATCATTCATCGAGACAAGATTAAATTCTATGGAGAAAGGAAAAATACCAGCCTTATGGGCAGTATTTAATTGTAAACACTGTAAATGACCTCAGACATAAACATGGTTCCCTTTCAAAGGTGGTCTAAGTGATAACGGCTTTCATGAATAAATTAGATCTAGGTCATTGTTGGCAGAATACCTGAGGTTTGTCAGCTTTGTTGTAAATCCTTATCAGCATTTTGAACCAGGTATTAACTGCTGTACCGAAGTCGTGTGTAGAGACACGAGACAAATGCTAGGATTTGTAGAAATACAAGACAAATACTGTGCAATCGGGCCAATTTTTGTGGATTGCTTAAATTTTTAAGGTTTGTGGGGACATTTTCGTGTATAATCTATTATCTTCTACCTACAAAAGGAAGTATGACTTTATACCCCCAATTTATTAATTCGTGGAGGATGTTATTTCGTGGATTAGAGGTACCCAGGAATTCCACCAAAATTGAGCCACCATGAAATTTAATGATTCCACAGCACTAGGATATATATCATTATACTTGCTTGAATTTTGAGAAGCAATACAACATTTTTTAGAAGTACATGTAGTTGTATCAAAGATGTACATGTATGTGAAATTATAAGTCAGTGAGCCAGAAAGCATTGTTTGATGAATTCACAGGATTTTTAGGTCACTTGGATGACCTATTGCAATGCGTCTATTAACAATTTTTAACATATTTAAATTCTTCTTGAAAACTACAAGGCCAATTGTTACTTTTTTTTTGGTTTGAAGCACCTCTAGGATAAGAGGAATCCAAATTGTAAAATAAATGACCTTGCTTGCCCCGGGGTCTCATGGGTGGGACCAAATGTGCAAATAAAGGTTACATTTAAAAAAAAATCCTCTTCTTCCACACGTTTGGAAAAAAACTAAATGCATGGTTATAATGTCCATGAACTGTGAATTCATGGGCCTCGGGTCAGGGGTTCGAGCCCTTGGGCAGGGCCAAAATGGCCATATAGTGAAAATACCTCTACTTGGGTAAAACCAATATGGCCATATAGTGAATTTTATCACATTGTATAATATTTTCTTTTTAACTTTCACAGTAGTGGGAGATAAATTAAGGTATCAGATTTATAATAGCCCCAGATTAGAGAGAAATTAAACATATTGTTATTATGTCCATAACGTCCTCTTTTTAAATTGTGAAATTAACTGTCCAATGATGCCGAGATTGAAGGGGTTTTTTTTTGGGGGGGGGGGGGGGACAAAAATGGCTATTTAGTGAGCATGTACGGTATTAATTAAGTCACTTGAGTCTACTGGGTATCAGAGGAGTCTTGGATTAGGGTTTGCAAAGTGAAGCTTAAAATGCAAATATGTGACTCCCTGACAGGTCTGAATACTGGCTATGGTACTCGGGTGACTGTCAAGGCCTGTGGCCTATTTGTTCTGTGTTGTACTGTATTTAAAGAATTCCACTGAAGAAATCCTGTGGGTTCCATGCAACTATAAATGATACACGGATATAGTAAAACTCTGTTTTAGCAAAGTCCTGAGGACCAGTGCCGGTACATTTACTTTGATTTATTCATAGAGCGTCATATCCAAACTCATTATGAAGTAAAATTTAATAAGAATTTTGTAGAAAACTTGTCAAAACTTTGCTATTTCATTGTTCATACTAGACAAGTCTCACTGTAACTTCTGTGAATAAAAATTTTTGCATTTTTTTCTGTAATACATGTAGGTGTTTTATTTATTGCTATTCTTGATTAACTGGCTATAAATGTAATGCAACATACTATGTATATTTTTGGGATTAAATTTTTTAGGCTTCAAATGATATTGCAAAAGTTTGCAAGAACCTGCAAAAAAATCAAATTGTACAGTAGGAGGCAGAGAAATTAACATTCCTTTGGAGTGTTGATTCAATCTGACAGTCATTTAATAGTAAAAGGCAAAACTCTAAATGTACAGTATTACTGCCAAAGACAAAATGGCGGTCATTTCTTCTTCAATGTTTTAAGCCAAAATGGAGAGGAGAGTCCTGGTGATTTGATAAATAGTTTACTGGAACATGTACTCAGGTTGCAGTGCATACTAGTATTCAGTAGGCAAGAAAACACAAACAAGAACACATGGTTAATACAACAATTTAATAAACATTTGTTTCCAATTTCAGATAGCTGTCAATAAGTTCTCTTTGTGACAAGTTTTCCTTGATGATTTCTAGCAAACCGGCTTCAAGCAATGACTCCACCATCTTCTCTGCTTGTTTTTTCTTATATCCAGTAATCTTCTTCAGGTATAATCCCATTAATTTCTTCAAAAACGGATTCATATAAATATAAAAATGGGAGGTGACAGACATGAGGAACTCTATGGCTATATGCTCTGGCCAAATTCATGACAGGGCATAAAAACTAGATTCTGTCATGAACACAGCAATAGATAATGATTTTGCTTGAGGCTATCTTTTCAAGGCTTTCATTTTCAATAAATAGGATGTGTATTCAAAACAAACCCTCCCCTACCCCATCTGATTTGCCCATGCCCATCAAGTCATCAACAGGGACTGAGCATTCATGTACATGTACAACAAGACAATGCAGTTTCCTGTTCTTCTATATAGGAGAGAGAGAGAGAGAGAGAGATGATAGCTGACTTTCAGTCATAGTGAGACATCACAACAGCATACTCAAGAGTTTAAACCATTATGTCCTGCAAATTTTGAGTTCTAAATTGTTATTGTTGTTACATTATACATGTAATGTATTAAATTTGTAATATTTCACTGAAATGACAAAAATTGTTATAATGGTTTACAAATGTCTATTAATCATTTTGTTGTGGGACAAGCTGTTTAGAGGCTCAGATAGATAGAAGCAAAATTTCTTTATTGTCAACCTGTACTTTTGCTATACACATTCTATAGTACAAATCTTTCTTATGATAAAATGTAACAATTTGTTTTAATCTGAATTATCATAAAGGTTTAGGTTACATTCATAATACATTTGTAGTATATTTTTGCAGCAAAATAGAATTCAGAAAGTTACAGCTCACACTTCTTTTGATAGCTTAAGCTATGTTTTCTATGTAACTTACCTCAAAGTTCTTCTTATCATAGACAAGAGGGTCAGACAGCGATGCTTTTGTCCCTTCTTGACTGTGTATTTTTCTGTGAAGTCTTATGTAATCCATAACATCAATGATGCTAAAACAAATTAAAAACACATTATCATGAAGAAAAAAAACTCTCTTTAAATTGAATGTAAAGTGTAAAATCATCGCTCTATTCTGAAATTTCACTTCTTCCACCAGGGAATAACTTAAATTATCTCAAAATTTCTTTCATTGTCAGAAACTCCCCCTCCCCATAATTGTCTTACTTTTTTTACCTGAAGCTAGAGAGTCTCACCTTTTTTTTCTGACAATGCAGTTCTATACATAGCCCGTGTATGAAAAAATTTGGAAGGACGACCTAGGAGCTTCAAGTGTTAAAAAGTTGCAATTTTCCGCTCACAAAAACTAGTTTTAGACTGATCAACCTTATTTCAACACATATTATGTGAAAATAATTAGTACCACTAAATTCTTCAGCCAATTTACTACTCATGTCATTGCTTTACTTGCCTCAGACTTTCTCTTTTAAACAAGCTTATCGACCTTGGAAAATGAAGTACGGTATGTTAAATTTACATGCAAATCAAGAGCTGCCATTTTTACATGTAAACAAACTACACCACTTCACTTAACGGGGCTGGTGGTGTTTAACAGAATATTAGAGGTTAGTAAAGTAACGATATTTAAGGTTAAATGACAGAGGAATTTTTTGGATGAATATTTGAACAGAATGTGTATGTACGGAAATAAGATTGATCAGTCCATACTAGCGCAAGTTTTTGTGTGTTGTAAATTGCAACTTTTTAACACCAAAGGAACTGTAGCTCCAAGGTTGTCCATCCAAATTTTTTCAGACTGGGAGCTAGTCCATGATTCATAAATTGTTCTCTCTTATAGATTTTTTTTTCGATTTTATTGTAATTCGAATGAATTCATAATACCAGTAAGACATTGTAAAGAATAAAAGAGAGTACTGGGTACTTACAGTTTTCTTTCTAGCATGTCCCAGACTAGATCGTACTCTCTGTGACATAAGGATAAGTAGAATGCCAAGGATCCAAAATGGCGCGTACCGCGCAAAGCGTCAAACTCCCTCCTCTCCAGGATATAGTCGTAGATCTCTTTTGTGATCTACAAGCAAAGCAGGGTGTCATTTATCAAATAAAAAGTCCTTTCTACAGTAAATTTTACTAAAAATGTGTCAATAAAACACTAGTTTTCATTATGAATGCAAATGTATCAATTTGAAAGTAAACTTGATTAGTATAAATCTCAAAGGTATTCTATCAGATATTTTGATAAGCATGCTTCTATTTTTTTAAGTGAACTCATACTGTTAATCATAAAGATATTGAATCACGTGTATGGAAGTAATTAATAAACAAACATGTTCCATACAGCATGACTTTACACATGGACTAGCTTTGATTAACACTGCATGCTATTTTTCTACGCATTTGAAGCAATTTTTTTAAATTATAACTTTTAAAATTAATAATGAATATAGCAATTGAAAGCATTTTTTGGTTACAGAATTAACTTTTACTTTTATTAAAATATTTTTAATAGGACATAAAACATTGAATTTTTGGCATATAGCAGATTATATTATTTTCAGAAATTAATTTACTGTGACCATTTTTGCTATTACATGCACAACACATTAAATGTTTGGTTCTTACTCTGAGGAACTCTGGATGGTCAGGATCATACTGGACACAAACTCTATCCAAGACGTAGCTGTACCGACATCTTTGAAGAGCATTCTAGTATAAAATCAGACACATTGAAATTAATTTGGACTTTGGTAAAAGGCCTAGTGAATTAAAAATCAAATTGATGTCACCTACATAGCAAGGTGTTTAGATAATGTAAGCAGTAGCTTTTAACAGGAATCGTTTCTTGAAAACCAAAAAGAAAGTATGTTGAATATTAAATAGATAATTGGATTGGTCTATTGGATGTGGTGAGATCCTTCAGTCCAAATACACTGTGTAAATGCTGTCATCTAATTGGTTGACAGCCAAAATTAAATATGCATATTGCCAAGGTTAAAAAAAGATAAATTAAAGTAGTGTCTGTCGGACCCTGTCTTTAATAGAAGGCAGATGGGGGTTAATAAGATATAAGATAATACAGAAAAATGGAGTTCGAAATTTAATATTTTCGCGATTTGATGAAAAGCAGTTGAATTGCGGAATTAAGTACGGTACATGTACTGGCGTAAAATAAGGAATCTACAGTAACCCCTTCAATGTGATCTGGAGAGTTCAATCAAACATTAAGGACCAGTACCTAAATAAAAGTGAGGAATCAAGGGGATACAGGACACTGATCATGTGACTATCAATCAGTTCAATCAAACATTAAGGACCTGTACAGAAAGGTTTTCTGGTTATGTGACTTTGACAATTCAATCTAACACTAAGCACCCGTACATGAAGGTTCTCAGCTTTGAAGAAGCTGGATGGGAATATGGTCCTGCCCCTGACAGGGAAGGCTATCTGTATGGCTCGGTCTTTCTCCTCCTGGGTGGCCGTCCTTAGTGTCCCCTCCGTGTCCCTGACAACCACGACCTTGTCCTGGGATATCAATTTTCAAATTAAATCATCATCAAAAAACAATAATGACTTGTAGTGGTTGACTTTGATAAAACTATGTCTTAACTTTATCCTAATGTTAAAATAATTACAGAATTACATTTATGCATACCTGCTAACCTTTCAATGCTGTTTTGAACTCAAATTCAATGCATGCGCGGATCCAGAAAATTTTTCCAGGGGGGGTCCGAAGGATAATTGTGTTTGCCATTTTACCATGTAAATTTAATAAATTTTCATTTTTCAGGGGGGGTCATGACCCCCCGACCCCCCTCTAGATCCGCGCATGCAATGAAAATCTCTCACTTAATACATTGTAGCTAATTTGGTACATGGGATATTGTCCCACATAGCAGCTTTGAAAGGTTACAGGTATGTGTAAGAGTTTTTAATATTTAAAATGAGCTGAACAAATTTGAATTTCCAACAAATTCTAAGAATATATGCACATTGAAACAAATGTAGCATGGTGAATATTAGCACAACTGAATCAGAATGTCTGTTCTAATCCTTTAATTATTAATATCAGCAAATAACATCAGGCAACAAACCATTTGTTTTCTATTCATTTTCTTTTTACTGCTAAAATCATGAAAAAGGGCAATGCCATCTGCGCCAAAATCACTACCGGTATATATGAAGCCAGTTATGAAGCCCAATTTTCAAAGTACCAGGAATACATAAAGTTTGTATGATTTATTAAATTTTCTCAAACTATACCGATAGCTATATCAATCCTAATGTCAACCTAGGAAATCAACAATTGATACATTTTGATACAAATTCTCGTGACTTATTGTTATATGTGTAAAGGTTCATGTAAGACAAGGTATATTCTTATGCTGAGCACAGGCACTTGGGGCATGAACACCCCCCTTAATTTTTAATTTATATAATATAAGATAGAAAAGTCTGTTTCAGCCCAAGACTTTTTTAATTTTAAAAAAATTGAAAGGATAGTGCCCATGCTCCATTAAGTGCCTGCAGTGCTGCAGTTTTCCTAACCTTGTTGGCTCTTTCTGAGCGAGTGTAAGCTGAGGTGTCGATAAACAGTAGATTATGTGTCATGACAGGGGCTATCTCAGGGTTCCTGGCCAACTCACGGCTGATTTCTTTCCTTGCCTTCATGAATGGTGGCCGCTGTTCTATCTTTGATCTTTCCTTTTTGAAAGACTCCGCTTGTAACTAAATAAAATAAAATGAACCCCGTCATCTATCATCACAGTATTACGGTAAAAAAGTCTTTTTAAATCAATAAATAAAATGAAAGAGTATTGCATTTATCTTATTCTGTAAAAGTGGTTATTTACGTGTGGTGGAAATTTACACTAGTTACGCGGTAAGCTGGAAACCGCTTAAATTACCCCCGCGCGTATGGTAAAATATCAAACACTTTAGAGTGGTAAATCACGTATCCGCATTTATAATGCCCACGCGTAATGTTTGACCATAGAAAACACCAGCGTAAATAACCACTTTTACAGTATATAAATGTGGTGATAAATTCAAACATCATTAATCTTTTTGACAGATTTGATCTACTAAATTGAGATAAACTGTCACAAAGAAAAAAGTAAAACACATCTTGATATCTGTCACCTGACAATTCAACTGAATTCATAAAACTAGGCTAACAACTTGATAGAAATACTGTTCATCAAATCCGGACAAGTTTAATAGGTTCAGATCTGATGAACCCAGTTGTGTTCAAGTATCACATTTAACTTTTGTATAAAATTCTTTTGAATTTATTCTAGTATATATTTAGACAATTACTCTTTTCAATTCCTTGTCTGGAACAGCCCTCAGCACAGGTTTAAGGGGCAACTTTTTAGGTTGTAGCAGAGCAGTCTTCTTCAAATCTATTCCAGTAATGTCATTGAGTATAGTTTGAACCCCCTCTTCCATAAACAAAGGAAAAGGATCAACGTCAGTGGGAACCACTGGGGGTGTGAATTGGGATACATGTACACCTAGAATAGAGACATCATATTCAGCAAAAAGATATTTTCAAACAGTTAAACACGGCTTTCAATATAAGGGAATTTAGGGGAGGCAGGAGGTGATTTTTTTATCACTCCAATGATCAGCATTAGCTCCTACAAATTTCTTATCTGACAGAATTAGATATCGAAAACACTTCTTTTAAATAAGCTCTTTAAATGAGGAAACTTTTACCATTATTACATGTGATAACAGTAAACTTCAAAATTATTGAAAGACTTGGTCACATATTTGGCAAAAATACAGTACAGTTTCCCAGAGCGGCAATTCTGTAACCCAGTTACAAACGAAACCAGACTAATATCATAATAATTACCCTTCCTAATTTAAACTTCAACCATGCTTCAAATTCTGTATAAAACCTGTGTCTGTTGTAAAACAGGGTAACATATGATGTTCCGAAGTTATGATGGCGAAATTGCAAAGGAGCGAAAGTGCCTAGATGCAACGGCAAAGTGCGAAGATGCAATGGCGAAAGTGCGAAGGGGAAGGAGTGATACTACTATCGCTCCTTCGCCTTCGCAACTTCACATCGCATTGGCCTTTTTTTGTTTGTTTTTTTTACGGGAGGTGGTCTGAAGGATAATTGTATTTTTTTAATTGCCCGGGGGGGGGGGGGGGATATTTTTGGTAATTTTAATATATGAAATTTTCCAGAGGGGTGGGGTCCGGGCCCCCTTTTCCCATTTTTACTGTGAATTTTCACGGGGGGGGGGGGGGGGGGGGGGGGGTTCCGGTCCCCCACTCCCCCTCGAGATCCATGCATGAGCAAGGCATGTCGCATACTAAAATTAGAATTTTACTCAGGTGTTTGAACCATGGTAAACAGACAGCTGGTAAGCAGCAGTAGTCTAAAAGTGCATGTGCACACAATATGGCGGACATTACATTTTATGTGGAGTATATAATGATTAGGCATAGCCAGCACTGGTAAACATATATGTCACATAACACAGTAAATATTAATAAAGTTCATAGTAAGCACGATGGCCTAGCGCATGCGTACCAGTCACATAACACAGTAAAATATTAATTAACATTCATAGTAAGCACGATGGCTTAGCGCATGCATACCAATTATATCTTAGATTAATCGGCAAACCTTGGGAGAGTACGGTGCCTGCATCAAATAATGTGTAATCGACCGAGACTTGCTGAATGCAATAAAAAAAGGTGAAGGCGAAAGTGCGAAGTTGTGAGGCAAGAATGCAAAATTGCAAAAGCGTAGGAGCAGTAGTAGTATGGCTCCTTCGCCTTCGCACTTTCGCCTTTGCATCTTTGTGCTTCGCCGTTGCATCTTCGCACTTTCGCTCCTTTGCCTTCGCAAAGTGCAAAGTTGCAAAGGCGCGATAGTAGTATCGCAACTTCGCACTTTTGCCTTCGCAACTTCGCACTGTCGCATCTTCGCCCTATAGGGGATAGTGCGAAGGTCGAAGTGGCCCCATCGGACCACCAAAGTAACAGGGGTAACGAGGGTAACACACCCTTGTTTCTATACTAATCTATGTTCTGACACAGGGTTACAAGGGGAACGATGGTAACTGGTGTGTATACAAACATAGGTGCAATAACAAATGAAAATCTCATAACTTTATCTCATAAACATTTTCGGTCTTCAACCATGTCTACAACATCATTAAATGAATGACTCGAATTTCCTCTATCTATATTAACTTAAGGGTCTTGAAAATCCAATGTGCATCAAATGTTTGGATCCAGTTTTGTTCCATAAGCAGAATACACTGAAAAAAATATATAAACTTACCTCTCAACAATAACAGCTGTGAATGAACACATGACAGCTTGCGAAAAGTTTGCAAAAATGCAGCTTTCGACAGGTTGCACGACATTTCGAGTCCAATGTCGTAAAATGACACACAACTGTGATGTAAGTTTTATGTCTAAATATTGATTAATCTAAGTAAATTTGAGTGTAATTTGTTTCCTTCAACAACCTTTTTAATTCATTAAACCGAAGATAAGTTTTATTTTAAAAAATAAAGACGTTTATTATCCATTGTCGTAAATCTGTCATTCAAAGACAGCTTGTTCACAAGATAGTCGATCCGGACAGAAAAGGGCAACCAAACAAGACATGGCGAAAATCAGTCATGATCAAAATAAAATTAGATAACATTGGTTGTTTTCTGTTAGTTTGATAAGTGTGTAACCAGTGTATGTAATTAGTATTAAATATTTGTTTATTTGTTTCTGTGTGCATCTTGTGTTTTATATTTACACTAGACTTTGACCCGTGCGTGCACGGGTTGAAATTGCATATGATATCGGAAATTTACGAAATAGATACATCGACATACCGTATTGTTGACATTTACATAACCAAGCTTTAGGCCTACAATAATGCCATTAATAATTTCACTACACTCTGCTTAATTAGAATAATCTAACTGTGTCTCGGGACAGGCCTTCACCACAGTTAAAATGCCTCTCGTAGCAAAAAATTGCAGAATCGCTCCGAAACGATTTTGGAGAAAATTAATGAAGCTGCATTGAAAATAACAGTCAAATTATTCATAACAAACCATTTTGAGGCTATAAATACCTTTCATCTGAAAATTTAATTCATATTAATGAAGAATTCAACAGTTTTTCACCAACTTTTTTTCACACCATGTTGACATTCGGAACTAATGGGATTTTTCATATTAAATGCACTGAGATAGAGTTATCTCCCGTATTTTCTTTGATGAACAGAATATATAGCAAATTTCCAATGAAAATTTACACGTATTTGTATTATCGTTTCTAAATTTATCCATGCAAATGTGATATTGTGGAAACATGAACTAAAGAGCCTCCCGTGATTTAGCGTGAATGTAATGCGCATGCGTAAGATTGTAAAATCCAAAAAATCCAGGTGATTTCCGGATTTTTAAAGGAATTTTTGTTCATTATTAATTAGCGAAGCTTGATTGGGGAAAAATAAAAACAAATTGGTAATCTTCAAGTACCAATGATGTTTGAAATATATAAAACAAAAGACAGTACTTCTCCGATTTCTCGGTATTAAAGCCCAAAAATTCGAGTCTATTATTTTAATATAGTAGTATAGATCTCCATGTGAGATTGTCCACGTGTATTTGTTTAATTTTTTTTACCATTCGACTACCCGTTTGACCCGCTCGACAACGAGTTTTCCCGCCAAACTTATCAGACCCGCACACACTTCGTCCTACCCTGTGAGGGGATAGACCTGACTAGATTTTAAGCGCATACTTGTTCTGTAATAGTACATGTAGCTGTCGGTGTCTGGTAATACTTGTTTAATTCAGTACATATTCATAAAAATATATTCTATGATTCTCTTGTTTATAATTTAACAATTCCATGTTATATATTAAATTACATATATCTAAATATTTGTACCGTATCCTGAGGTAGAAGTCAAATGAGTCAATGTTGTATTTTCCAGTTTTTTCCTAGTATGTTTTTTTAATAAATTGCATATATGACATCCCACTGGTGTTTTATCTACCGCATGGGTTACATGTGTCATAAAATGTATACAAAAATAAATAAACCAACATACATAGCATAACCAATTTCTTAGCATATAAATATGTATATACTGAAACTGTCGGACAGAATGAGAACAAAATATTTTAATACTTTTCATACTACCGGTACACTATATATGAGCAATTGAGGACAAGTTTCCTGAAACCGACTTGTGTAGCTGTGAGTCCAAAACAGACAAATTTAAGATTATTACAATTATCAAGAAAAATATACTATGAGATTGAATAGGATGACCGTTTATAACAATACACATTAAACACAATAATTAAACGACAGATTTATTTTGAACAGATACATGCATACGCAGTTTCAATTAACACGATACCGGTATATGGTTTCTATGATAAATGATCGCAAAGTTAACATTTTCTTTATCTAAAAAAATGTATATACATGTAACTATGTGCTAATGAAACTAACAGTTTTTATATATGTTGGTAAGACGAATGGTTATCAAATGTTTTACGCAATCAAAATGCATTATCCTTTCTATATACTAGTAGTGTTCGAGTTACATGTACATATTAAACGACCCTTTAAAAAAAAGATCTTTTATGATAAAAATGTGACCACAATGTACAGATAAATGATGCTCATATCCTGTTTTGAATTTTACAATTATAATATCCCATGATTTTAAACTTTTATGCATCTTTATTTTAAGAGGGTTTTAACTGTCCTGCCATGCGCCTGAGCATTAAGGTTCCTGGAAGAGCCCTATACTTATTATTTTGAAGAAGAAGAAGAATTTGCCATCAGAATCTTAAATGATTCTATTCAATACTCTGTCCAAAGATATTCTCGATTCATATTTTGCTAAATTACTCGATATTTATAAATACCTCGATCAGGGCTCAAACGATGATCGTTCAAAAGTATGACTGTGAAATTTCCGAAGATTTTTCATTTGAAACGACCAATCTAGCTTATCAGGTTTCAATACACGGATAAGAATAAAGGATTTATCGGGAATTTTGCATTGCAACAGACCCGGATGACAACGTTGATGAAAAATTGTGCGAGGTATTCTGAGTGACTTCCGAAAGGAGAAAAGATGTCAACATTTCCCATTATAAATCTCCGTAAAAAATCTGTTTTTTCCTGTGAACTTTTCCGAGTGAAAAATGATAATGTGTCAATGAGGTTATCCCTTTCATCTATTTCAATTGCACTTAAATCTTGGGACAGACAATAGACAGAAAACACAAAACAAACATGAATTCATGAGACCAACTCCTCAAAAAAGAACTTACAAATACCACAGGGGCTCGGTTGTCGGATAGTGGAGTTTTTTTATTATTTATTCCCGAAGATAAAAATAATGAGATTGGTAATCATATCTATATATATGTGTGTGTATCTGCATGTACATAGCAATCATGATGATAAAACATTCACTGAAAACCGGCCCTGTTTCAATCATATTAAAAATGTGTATTCAATGTACAAAAAAAAGTTACTTTTTTAATGTATATTGAATACACTTTTTGTTTCCGATGCCTTACATGTATACTAGTTTTCTATTGAGTACCTGCATATATGGTCTTGAATCTATACCAAAAAGCCCGTACGTGACTATTCGCGAAATATCAAAACGATAATTAACAGCATCATTTTTAACTACTATAACACGGCAAATATCAAACTAAAATACCAATGCGTTTATTTTTGAAATTGTATGAACGTGCCTTGGTTTTGTCAACTTTCAATATAATAGTATGTTCTAAAGTAAAGTAAAACATCGTGAATAATCTTTCTTCGCTTTGGCTTGAAGATGGAATAATATTTTGTACAACTTAACTAAAAATCTATGCCGAAAACCGAAACAAGAGGTGCCGTAAACCTTTGCTATTATCTAAGTACCACGATGTTTCGACGGCGTAAAGCCCGAGAATTGGCTGAACAATACGACTCTGTTCTTTTTCCAAAAGATGAAAGTGATTCAAACGAATCAAGTATAGAAGACAACGGTTAGTATTCAGTTTTTAGCAAGCAGCGAACCCTCCCTGTAGTGTATTGCGCACACACATTTACTTGATCAGCTGTGCAACAGCTAGATAGAATGTTCTATCGTTAAAATGACAGATGTCCTACGGACCCGGTTTAACGATAGAATTCGTCCCATATACTCGCTTCGTAGCAAATAAAAAAAGTATATCGCGCTATATCTCGCCTAAATTTTCATATGATTGGTCTCAAATACCTACAATGTTGCTCTTTTATAATCTCATTTTACCTCAAAACTGTTTTTGTAACAAAATCATTGCCACTTGTAACATCACATTTGAAAATTCGCTGTTTACGGTCGCCATGTTTACGATAAAATCCGAGACATTCCGAGTACGATTTCCGACAAAATGGCAGGCAATTCAAACGTGTATATTAACAAAATGCCTTAGTACGACTAATTAAATGGATATTTTGTGGATTTAACTACATATTCGTGTTCAAAAAGGTTTGTAATGTATAAAAATGTGTTTTCCCCCTGCAGATTATTTTTAACATACTTAAAATCGACGCGAAGCAGATCCGCTTCGCGGCTGCTACATTGCAAGTGTATGGGACGAATTCTTACTGTGACCTGAACGTAGCCTGGTCACAGTAAGATTATTCTTTCTATGCAACAGCCTGAACAGGATTTTTTTTTTATTGATAAATAACATACAGAAAAGCTTAATGTACAGCATCTATATTGCATCAACTTGAAGACAGGTGAAAATTATGATATAGACAGGCTGGGACCTATCGCCCAAAAGGCAGGTTTAATAATTTTTTTTTGTAGTTTTGAATTCAATAACTTGCTGGATTGCTCAAAAGGGTATACAATTTGGTATGATATTAAATAATATGTTTTACGGTGCGACCGTTTGGGCGAGTGTAGCATAAATTGAATTAAATACACACAGGTACATAGGTAACATAATGATGAATCATATGTAAACAGTGTGACCGTTCATGGACCAAGCGCAGATTTAACCCAGTGAAGTTTGATTTTTGTAGAGCAAAATTTATTTGAAATGCAACACAATAGGATCCGCCTGGTTGCCTACTCAAATTATTAGCCAAAGTAAAACTAAGTGTCGCATGCTCAGTCTACATTTGATTATGACGTCATGTTTCATAACGTAAAATGTACAAACGGAAATAGGCAAAGAGAGAGTTACATGATTCCAAATTTTTTTATTTCTTCTTTCATGGCTTATTAATTTAATTCATATGTTGACTACTACGGTAATAAAATTGAATACTTTATTCAGTATCTAAAAGATCAGTTCCTAGGTGTTAATGTTTTTATTTTCCATCTGATAATTTGATAGGACATACGTAGAACTAGTCGTGTTTCTTGATTGAAGCCCTATTGAAACTTTTCTGGTTTTCACTTTAAAGCTGAACAACGCTCATAAATAGGCACCATCACACCGGTACCTGGTATATATAAACCCTTCGAATTTGTTACACCTGATCGCACACCTGAAACTCGTGGCTGACATGTGTATTCCTTTCGTGGTCTTTGGATTTTATGCATTAATTTCTTATTCTATGTGCATATTCTGTTTGTAAATAATGCATTGACCAATTTATTTGATGTGTTGCTTATTTTAGTGTTTTTAAAGCATTTTTTATTGTTAAATGAAAAAGATGTATGTGACTTACAGGTGAGAATTTTCGTTAGAAATGCTTCCTTTTGCACCATGATGCTATGCACTGCAAAGGATTATTTGGAATTTAGAATTTTTTCACATGGCCTCATAAAAATTTCTCTGAACAATGTGCAGATTTCAACTCAAATTTCCTCTTTCGAAGACCTTGTCTATGGAGCTCGCTTTATATGTGATACAGTATCATAGTGATACTTAGGTTGTGCACAGACACCCATTTGAATTGGAACGGACACCTTTTAACAATTCCAGTAATAGACAATTAAGAGCCTGGATTTTATTTTTTTACAACCTGTGTCTACTTACTTAAAAAGGATGTCTAAATTTGTTTTGTATTTGCATTTGTTTTAAAAGAAAGATCACTATTAAACATTGTGTGTATTTTGAAGAATAATAAAAAACTAATTAATTGATTTATACAGAAGATATTACGCTAAGCAAAAGAAGAGTACCTCAGGATGACGATGACGATGATGAGGAGGAGGTGGAGGAGGTGGGAATAGTGGAGGAGGAGGAAGATGATGATGAAGTTCCTGAGGCTGTTTCATTTTCCTCCGGTCGGGAGGCAGCACTGCAGCAGATGAAGACAGCTCTTCAGCAAATTGGACAGAACAAACAGAAATTAAAAGATAAACGCAGACAGATAGATGAACAGTTTAAGATTCAAAAGGTGAGAAATAAAAAACCATCTATGATTGAATAATTTGAAAAAATTTCTAAAGAAAAGAAAATGTAATTGGTTGTAATTTACAATGACTACCCTGGTGATATTTTGAAAAGATAACATTTATTTTATATGCCTACAGCAAAAGAAACTAGAGGCTCTTGCAAAGAAAAGATTGACCGAAGATTTTTTTGACGATCTCCCAGAGTCTGTACCAAAATCAATTGTTCTGAAGAGAAAGGCAGCCAAGGAAGAAGAGAACAAACAAGAGAAAAATTCAGATGGTAAAGTATTATTCTTGTGATATTGACATTTTCCTGTGTTCCATGAAATTCCACCTGTCTTTATACATATATTTGACATCAAATTGTGTTTGAAATAAGTTGCTTCTGTAAAAGTGGTTATTTACGTTGGTGGTCAAGTGGTATAGTCAAACAATATGCATTGGTATTAAATATGCGAATGTGTGATTACCACACTGAAGTTTTGACTTTTTGTAACCATTTGCCAAGGTTTTTTTTATGGGGTTTTAAGCTTTCCACTTCACTAGAGTAAATTTCCCCCATGATGCCTAAATAACCACTCTTACAGTATTTAATCTTGACAAAAAAATCAATAATAAAAGAGTTCATCATAGTCAATGTACTGTAAAGATGGATCTTCTGGGTGTTGTTGATTATGTAAAACACCGAGGAACACAATAAGCTGTGTCTACTTACATGTACTTAGTTCCCTGGTTCATGTACAATATTTCTCCCATGTACATAGTGAAGTCCATGTTTACAGTAATATTATCATTTCAAAAGTCAAGTACCAATTGACATGCATGTACAAATTGACATGCATGCGCGGATCTAGAGGGGGGGTCGGAGGGGTCCCGACCCCTCCTGGATCCCTCCCGACCCCTCCTGGAGGAAAATGTTAATTTATTAAATTTACATAGTAAAATTATTGCAAATATGCTTCAGACACCCCCCCCCCTGGCAAACACAATTATCCATCGGGCCCCCCCCCCCCCCCCCCGGAAAAATTTTCTGGATCTGCACATGACATGAATTGGATCAGTGGTCTAGATGTAATGCTCCCACTGAGCATATGATATAGTGCTTTGCATTGTGAGTCTTTTTATAAGAAGATTCCCGTCTGGCCATATTCTTGAGACTGCTATCCAAAATACTCATTAAATTTCATACAGAAGTTAACCAAATAATGATTTAATCTGTTTGTTATATCCCAGTTTTCATATTAACTTGTATCAAGATCATTTTGAAGTTCCAGATATTTACTTTTTCCTTCTCCAGATGAAGAAAGCTTTGCAGATACTGAAGAGGACTTTGATGTCAGTGATGATTTTATCCCCCTGGACAACAGGTGTGAAATTTTGACCTCAATATGGAAGCTGTGTTTAGTTTCATTTAAAGATAACTGGCACCACATTAAGCTCTGTTTTTTTCTCACAATAAATGATCACATGGATGAATGATCATTACCCAAGAAATAAGTTTATTGCATTTTTTTTCTTTTGTCAAAGAATTCAAGTACAGTAATTTTTGCAAGTAAGAAAAGATCTGGTGCTCTTAGACACTTTTTAAAATACATGTAGCTTATGTGTTTTATGTTTAAAACACTGTTCTTTAAAAAGCTGGTTACATTAGAAATCATATTTACCATGAAATAAGTAAATTTTTGCAATGGTATGATACTGAATGTTTATAAACATGTACTATTAATTAAATATAATTGTTAGTGTAACTAGATAGATGCATAATGTACTATTACATTAATATGCAAAGTTGATTTTTATAAGAAAGAAAAATAAACTTTTAGATTATTGCAAAGAAGCTGCAATAATGTTTACCTCTCCATTTTTGTTTTGTTTTGAGAAAACTCTCCAGAAAACCATTCTGAAAACCTCAGATAATAAAAAAATGGACTACCGGTACATTATTGCAGCTAATTTCAAGGTTGAAGTTGGTTACAATAACATTAGAACTGATGACACGTGATATTTGCCTTTTACAGATTAGGTGGAGTTTGTGTAGAAAAAATTAAAGAGACCAACAAAAAAGTGTTGTCATCAATAGAGAAGGCCAAGCTGTTTAAACAGCAGAGATTGTATGGAGGAAAAATCCCAAGAATGACAAGTAAGTCTACAAACTCCAAAGAATATTGGAAAATCTTAAATACATCAAAATCATCGAATAAGTGTGCTGTTGATATTAATAATATGTTTGATTACTTAAGAGGTATTAATGATTGTGAAAATGACGATGAACCCAATATAGAATATAGTGATTTTTTATCGAATGCTGAAATCGAAATGTCTGATGCTATTCTTAACAGTACCATAGGAGATGAAGAAATATTAGAAGCCGTAAAGAAACTCAAAAATAATAAAGCCGCTGGGTATGATGAGGTGCTTAATGAACACATTTCGGCAACAGTTTCTTTATTTCTACCTTTATATAACAAGTTGTTTAATATTATTTTTGACAATGGTTTTATTCCTGATGAATGGCTTGTAGGTATTGTGAAACCCATATATAAAAACAAAGGCGACCCAACACATCCTGAGAACTATAGACCGATTACATTATTAAGTTGCCTAGGAAAACTTTTTACTTGTATATTAAGCAATAGATTAGAGATATATGCATCAGAGATTGACGTTATCAGCGAAAGCCAGGCAGGTTTTAGAAAAAACTATTCAACTCTAGACCATATAATAACACTACAGTTTTTATCCCATACTCTTATGTCCATGAAGAAAAAACTTTTTTGTGCTTTTGTTGATTTTAAACAGGCATTCGACACTGTCTGGAGAAATGGTCTTTGGAGTAAGTTAATCAAAAATGGAATAAATGGGAAATGTTTTAATTATATCAAAAACATGTACATGGAAGTTAAGTCAAAAATTAGTATGAATGGCTTATCTTCCGAATTTTTCAGCTGTAATGTTGGAGTACGCCAAGGTGAAAATTTGTCGCCATTTTTATTTTCGTTATATATTAATGACTTAGAAAAATTCA
Organism: Magallana ariakensis; assembly: GCA_020458035.1. Taxonomy (NCBI): domain Eukaryota; kingdom Metazoa; phylum Mollusca; class Bivalvia; order Ostreida; family Ostreidae; genus Magallana; species Magallana ariakensis. The sequence continues at coordinate 9,523,807 of CM035814.1, forward strand.
TGATTGATAAAAATATAATTGGGTTACAGAGTGTTACTAAACCTTTAGAGGATGAACTGTTTATGTATTTTAAACTATGTATTCTTTTTTATGCTGACGACACTGTAATTCTTGCTGAAACGCCTGATGATTTACAAAATGCTCTGAACGAGTTTCATTTATACTGTGAGCAATGGAAGTTAACGGTTAATATAAATAAGACAAAAATATTGGTATTTTCTAAAGGTCCAATGATAAAAAGGGAATTTTACTTTAGAAATGAAATCATTGAAAATGTGAAAGAGTTTAAATACCTTGGAATTGTTTTTTCACGTTCAGGGTCTTTCAGAAAAGCAAAAACACATCTCTGTGAACAGGCACAGAAGGCTATGTATGGGGTCATTAGGAAAATAAGGCAATTTAATTTACCTGTCGAGTGTCAGTTAGACCTTTTCGATAAAGTAGTAATGCCGGTATTATTATACGGATGTGAAGTATGGGGCTTTGAAAATATAGAAACTATAGAACGTATTCATTTGAAATTTTTGAAACATATACTGAATTTAAAAAGCTGTACCCCATCATACATGGTTTATGGAGAAACCGGAAGGTTTCCGTTATCTGTTAATATATATACTAGAATGGTTTCATACTGGGCAAAATTGTTCACCGGGCCAGAAAATAAAATTGTTCATATACTTTACAAATACTTATTGAATCAATATAATAATGACTTTTCTAAAAACCCATGGATTGATTGTATACATTCTATTTTTAATAAGTGTGGTTTTTCAAACATTTGGAATGAACAATGTACTGTAAATGTTAATTGGATTACAAATGCTGTCAAGCAAAGGCTTAAAGACCAGTTTGTGCAGAAATGGTCGGCTGATATTGCAAATTCTTCAAAAGGTCATATATATAGAACTTTCAAATTTATTTTTGGATATGAAAAATATTTGAGTATTCTGCCATCAAAACTTCGAAAAATTCTTGTTAAATTCCGTACGTCGAATCACCGACTTCCTGTAGAAACTGGTAGATGGTTAGGCATTCCTCTTAATGAAAGATGTTGCACATTATGTAATAAAAATCAAATAGCCGATGAAATGCACTTTATATTAGAATGTAATGCTCTTTCATGTATTAGACAAAAATACTTGGAACCTAGATTTTGTGTAAGACCAAACACTTTTAAATTTTGTGAATTATTGTCTACTTTAAAACTTAAAAAACTCAAAAAACTCTGTTTATTTATAAATGAAATTTTTGAATCAGTCTGTCCTCCTTGAACATTTGTACTTTTTTCTCATATTTTTTTTTTCTCTCTAATTTGTACTGTCCATGTACCTCTGACTCTATACATACATTTGTAAATATTTATATATATATATGTGTACCTCATGTACCGTCATGTTGACGGTTTGAGTGAAAATAAATTGAATTGAATTGAATTGAATTGGAGTTGGCCTGGCAGCAGTTTAATGGATGCCATTGTTCACAAGTTGTTATCTCTCTTGAAATATGAATAATTGTTTGCATGTAATTTAGTTGATAATATTAAAAATGATAACTGAATTTTACAGAATTCTACAGAGTTCATAAAGTATCATTGCTTTGCCAGAAACTGCAATCTTTTTAAATTATGTAAAAACACTTAGAAATGTACTGATGATATTAATAATATAATTTTTTCTTTTCAGATGACAATCTCATTTCCTTGAAAGGAAAGCGGAAAGCTAGATATAAATGAAGCCGAGAAGTGAATTTTAGTGTTTATGTCTTTTGTTAATAAATACATGCATGTGTATCTTACTTTCTGCTGTTAAATCTTTCATGGTGGTGATATTGACAGAAAACATTTCGATGAAGTTACTGTAGGCGATTTTGTTGGGGGATTGAGTGATAGATGTTATTTATAATATATCAACTGATATAACACCATATTTATACATCTGTGATGGTCAAAAGTGGAATTAAAACCTGTATATTGGTCAATCTGTAGAATGTTACTTGTCAGCTGCAGGGATACTTGAAACAGTCTGAAATCAGATGTTCTGTATCAAATTGTAAGCAGAAGCAGACTAGTTCATTCCATCTAATTAAATGCTTGAACCCATATAATTGTTTTGATGACAAGGAAATATTTTCTTTGGTAGGGCACAATAGCTGTACTTGCTGATTAATGTATTTTCTTGATACTAAACATGTACATACATGTAATAAAGATGCAATCTCAGTTCTAAAACAAAAACAAAAAAATGAAGCATTTAAAACAACTAAAAATCTCAAAAGTAATGCAGCAATTAAATCCTGCTTCCCAGTTTTAAACAACAAGGCATAGCATCAACTTTTACCAATAGTCTGTACAAGGTCTATTATGGGATATTTGGAACTAGACATGATAGAGATAACAACTAGTCTTTTAATAAGATCTGCAAAAAATCTGCTATGACCTTCATATTTAAAATAGAAATATGGTTCAAGATCACTGCACACCCTTTTAATTTCCCACAAGCACTATTTTTGTGAAATAAAAGCCAGAGGTTAGACATGACCTTGACCTATAAAAACTTGATCAAGGTCAATGTATATCTCTTACCCACAAGCACTCTGTGAGTGAAGTATGAGCCAGATTGAGGCAAGGAGAGTATATATGGTCCAAACAAGGATTTAAATGGGGTCTGTCCATTAGTCTGAAGATTCATTAGTCCGAATACTATGAAAAGAGAGTACTATAATATGAATTGTTATCTCTATATAGATCTGTAATATTATTTTCGTATATGTGTATGTATTGTGGTAGATCGGGATTTTGTTTATATTTATTATTATTAGTATTTCGATCCGGTATCAGGAGAAAACGTACCCAAGAGAAAACGTACCCAGGAGAAAACGTACCCAATTTCTAGGGTACGTTTTCTCCAGGAGAAAACGTACCCGGGTACGTTTTCTCCAAGAGAAAACGTACCCTATGAAAATCATAGATATACTACTTAATAGTTTTTAATACTTTTAAATACTATTTTACATAATAAATATACAGAAATGTATGAATTTTATAGATATATTCGAATTTAATACTTTATATTTTTAAAGGGTCTGGACATATTAAATATGTTTCAAATGCTACTTTAATGCATATTTCAATGCATAAATATATAAAGATTTATTCATTTTATAAATAATATCTTTATAATAATTGAAGCAACTTTTATTTCAGTACGAATTAATGACCTGTCATAAAGTGTTATCAATCTACTTCTTCTAAGTTTTCCATTTAGCGTTAGCCTTACCTATATGAGTATCTCTATGTGAGATCCCCCTATCGACTTCTTGAGATACTCATCACATAATTAGTTCTCCAAATTAGATTGCAATAAAAACTAATTATTTAACGGTTTCGTTTATGGTGGATTAATTGCCGACTTATTAAACTGCTCAGGCGATGTTCGTGTATGTGTATGTAACAAATTATTGTCTAATAAAACAAAATTATTGTCTTAAAAGTTTATGTACGTGACTATGTATTTAAAAACAACAGCAACAAATGATACAAACGTTTATTGTATATTTTATTTTGTTTCATCCAAGAAAATTTATGAAAACTATTATTTATGATTTTCATTGGGTACGTTTTCTCTTGGAGAAAACGTACCCGGGTACGTTTTCTCCTGGAGAAAACGTACCCTAGAAATTGGGTACGTTTTCTCCTGGGTACGTTTTCTCCTGGGTACGTTTTCTCCAGCATTCTTCGATCCCGATGTGATTTAATTCTATTAGTTTGGTAACGCCCACTTTATACGATAGCCAATAACTTTAATGACAGTTGTCTATTGTTCTGTCCCATATATAAAGTCGTGTATCTTCATATTTGACGAGGGAGACAGCTGGTTTTGCTAGCTACTTTTCTCCGGATAGAGGGAGGGAGACAGCTGGTTTCGCTAGCTACTTTTCTCCGGATAGAGGGAGGGAGACAGCTGGTTTCGCTAGCTACTTTTCTCCTGAGTCCCCGTCTCGTCAGTCTATTTGAGGTCCCTGTTAAAGTTAGGTTTTAGGGTTGGGGGATTTTGAGTACTGTTCTTATTTTGTTATAATAAATTTATAAAGGGTTGCTAATCTTGGTTTTCATTTACTTTGAGTATCTGGTTTATCTATATTGAGAGTAAAGTCGTTTTCATACCTTATTTATAATTAGTAAAGTTTAATTCTTAATGTAGAGGTCAAATTCAGTCTCAAAACAAAAATAAACACAACGCGAAGTACTGATAAAAACCAATACGGCACTGACCTGCTACAGTATAATAACTTTTTTTCTGGTATTCAGATTTCTGCCTCTTCAATTTGACTTTTGTTTTCATGGAGTTATTTCCAGAATAGGAATGACATGTTTTCTCTCTCTCTCTCTCTCTCTCTCTCTCTCTCTCTCTCTCTCTCTCTCTCTCTCTCAAAACAAAATTAGAAACTCTTCTACGTTTATAATCTATTTGTAAGCTCGTCAAATATATTTTATAATTAAAATATACAGATGTGTTGGAGAGTTGCAATAAAAAATGTTTTAAAAACATCTTTTGGAATTAGAATAATACTTTTTTTTTAGTATGAGTGACTTTTTGCATATGTTTTACATGTATTTCGAGACTCTTAAATTTTTGGTATTTAAAATAATAACTGGTTAAATTGAATCTTTTTAGCTACTTTTTTGCATTTGCTTAGGACGAATTCTTACGTGAAAAATTGGTGCATGGAAATAATTCCCAGGGACGTAGGCCTATATATGCTAACAGATTAGCACATTCATTTTTTAGAAGGCGAAAAAACACAACGATATAGCAAGAGATGAAATCTGCATATTTTTTGCAATATATGGAACAATTACAGTATCATACTGATCATATAAACTGGAACAAATATCCATAACCAACTTTTAAGAAAAGCTCTCTAGTGGGGGAGGTAGATTAGGTATTATACACACTGACATGACATGGACGTCAAAAGGAAAGGCGACCCAGAAATACAAACTTTGGTAACGTGTCAAAATAAGTAATTAGTGAACGATGTTTATCATCAAGCCCAATAGGGCTAGACTTTAACTGTAAACAACTGTCCATGCGCATGCGAGTAAATCCTCTACTTTCTTTACGAATTTGACCTTATTGCCAGTAACAGAGTAATTGTTGATACTCGCACTAAAATTTCTCTTTGCAAAAAGTGGTTTTAAAAAGTGCGACATAGCGTCAGAAGGGAACTTTTGTGAATTAACTATGACTGATTCAGAACCTTTAGCAATCATGCGCTGAATCTGATGAATAACATTACTCATAACATGTTAACAGGTTAATACTGTTGGGTCAGGGACGTATATACTAACGGGATTGGCAACTTCTACATTCGCCATGTTTACTTCCCAAACTATCACGCGCGTCATGACAAGTTTTTAAATTTCTGTTCAATCCCTGTAAAATATGTCGTTTTTTATTAGATTATTTATTTCCTTTTGTTAAAAGGGATAGGTTTTTCATACATTTTTAATCATATACTGTAAATTAATTTAGATATAAAGAAAATAAACATCGATTTTTACGTAATCTCGGAAATGGTGCGAAAAACGGGTCTCGGGGTTTTAAGAACTCCGTCGTAATTATGATCAGATCAGGGTTATAAAGTACAAATAACAATTCTAAAATAATTTTAAGATAGCTTTTTAAAGGTTTTATTACGATATACCTGGTAACATCATAGCTATATGGAGTTAAAAATGACCTACGAAATCACGTACCGCGCGTGATTTCAGCGAGACTTTCCTATCCCGTTAGTATATACGTCCCTGGTTGGGTGTTGACACATTTGATAACGCCCACTTTATCAGATCTACATGATCTCATCTGGCTCAGAACAAAGATACTAATTTTTATATAAAAATTACTATTATAATATTATGAAACGTTTTTCCACAATGAATTCCACAAATTTCTCCTCCTCAAAATAAATCCAGATGACGAAAAACTGTAGAAGCAATTTTTTTCGTGGGGATAGAATTTTGTATGGGATTGAACAGAAAAAAGTTGCTTCAGGGTGTGAATTGAAGGTGTCAAGTAGAAGAAAAAGTTGTCATTACAAAATAAAGAGTCATTACTATTACAAATGAAATTTATTGCTACGAGATAAAAGTTGTTATTACAGCTTTTAAGAGTGTTTAAATATGAGATAAAAAGTCAGCAATACAATGTGAAAAGTGGTTAGAACGACATGTTTACCAAATTTTTCATTAAAAAAATAATCATTTATCAACTTGCCATATAGTGCTATACAAATTTTTCATAATTGTTTCTAGCATATGTTTCTTGCCAAGGACTATTTCTTGCTAGTGCGTTGTTACCTCATTTTATCAACACATAAAGTTATACAAAAAATGATGTAACAATGCTCTGGTGAGAAATGGTACTTGGCGAGATTTGGTAGCACGCCAATATAGATGAAACAAAATTTTATTCCCAACCAATATTTCTGCTTAAAATTACAAATAGATTCTTTTAATTTAACTCTTAATTATTACAGAGACATGAACTAGACTGGCTTTTAAGGGACCAAGTTCACAAGGTTTTGGAGGAAATTAGTAGCATATTGTTGGTAAGAATATTACTGCATGTTGGTTAATGACTGATATTTAAAGACTCTAATTAAAAAAATGCTGAAAAATTTAGCTTGATTTGTATGAAGACTGCAGTTGCATAACAAATTCATAGATATGGCAAGTTCTGATCCATGTCAACATTCATTTCAATAATTACTATAAACAAAATTATGGATATAAACTCTGACACGAAATATTTACAGATATTGTATAGTCAATTGAATACATGTTCCGAAGGGGTAAAGAAAAAACAAATTTGCTTCATTTATAACATTTTTAACATCACAATGATGTTTTAAAAAAGTGTAATGTGTGATTGAATTAATTTTCTACTGTATACAGGGTTATTTTCGCCCCATAACTTTTGCAAACAATCCCCCCCCCCCCTCCTTGAATTTGTCCAGACACATGTTTAAAGAGAGATTGGAAATCGCCCAGTCTTACATTTTCCCGCTGACAACGAGCACTAAAGAAGCAAAAATAAAACTGGGGCAAATATTTTCCTGTATACAGTATTTCAATGTAAATCCTTTAGTTTGCAATATGTTAACTGATATTGATTAATAATAAAACGAATTATAGATAAAGTGAAGTAAATCCTCAGTTTCCTTAGGTCTTTGCTATAAGGCCAAATAAAAAAATACCTGTGGTTCCGGTCACCCGACCGTCCCTATTTTTTACCCCCGACCCTAAACTTTTTTTTCGCCAATTTTCAAAATTTTCCGGAATTTTCCCCGCTTTCCGTCATCGGCTCCAATACTAGATTTAGTTTCAGCAATGACGGCCTTCAATTAGTATGGGAACATTTTAATTCCTATCAGTTGATTGAAGAGAAGATAAATCAAGAACTGTTTGTACCTTTTGTACCTCACAATAAATAAATTAGGACCAACCTAGGGGGTGACATGCTCGCTTTTCGATCGGTAACTTCGCCAGAATTTCCTTCGAAAGAGATGTTGAAGTCACCCTGTATTCTGAGTTAATAAAACCCATAGGCAATAAAATGAAAATTATCAATTTCAAAAGGCGTTTTCGCAGCCTCAGTAAACCCCTGTTGTGATAAACAACTTGCGATTGTCTTCTATATAGGGGTTATAAATAAGGGTGATGCAACCACAAACTGTGCATTGAAAATTACAACCGATGTTTATTTCTTTTAGTGTTTTTATTATAATTAGTTTGTAGCTTGTAATTAGTTTATAACACCGCCAAATTAATGCTGAAATAATCATAAAACAATTTGTTAACAGTTATTTTCAAGGTCCTCTGCATAACGGTTGTAATTGAGTCAAAGGGTTGGACTAATACCTCCAAAATACACCAAAATACAAAGACTGATTTTATTTGTCATTAAGCTAACACAATTGCAAAACATTTTATATATAAAATGTATGAATACATCAAACAAATTAAATTCAACAAATTGGATAATTTAAAAAAAATTACATTGTTGTTTTAGTTTTTATTGACTTGTTTCTAATCAAATCTAAATTATTAAAGACTTAAACTTTGTATATCATTATTAGCATTATGCTATTGTCAAGAAATGGAAGTCTCTCTAATTTCTCAAGCTTCTCCCTATTTTTCTGTCAGATAGAAGTGAATCTCCCTAAAATTTTGCTCTAATTTGGTCCCTAAATTGAATTTTTATGGAATCTGCAAAGTAAAAATAATTTTTTTAAATTTAAAATGAGAAATATTGAAATTGACCTTTGTTTAATTGAATCGAATAGAAAAAAATAACAAATCATAGTATTCTGAATCAAATTAGAACCAAATCGAATGACTTCTGAATCGTCCCAGCCCTATAATTAATACAGAACATTTAATACTTTTTTGTTCATGTTGTTTTTTAAACAGAAATTATTTTTTATTGATTTTTGATTTAAAAATATTTGTGTCATGGTAATAAAAGCTAGATGCTCCCTACCAATCTTAATTTAGTATATTTATCTCACTAAATACAAATGCCATCTGCAATTCAGTGCTAGGTACATGCAGTACTAAGAGAATCATACTATACATGTACATTTCTAAAAAAAAAAAAAAAAAAAAAAAAAAAAAAAAAAAATCCCTACCTACCTACCCTAATTTTTTTTAGACGTTACCGGAACCACACATATTTTTTTATTTGGCCTAACAAAGTTTTACAGTATATGTATTTGTATTTAAATTTGCATTACTACATGTATTAGTACCCAAGGATAGACAAATGTAATGGACAAATGCTTTTTTATATTGCTAGGAGTGTTCCCGACTCTTCCCTACAAGACCAGGACATGGTATGCATTATGAGCAGGGAGGAGATTAAAAAAAGTCATTTTGAACTAAATAATAAAGAGAAAAAATAAATAATGTCTGCCAAAATAGTTTCTATCATGTCATCAACATTGAATTGAAATTGCAAATAGAGGAAATTTGATTAATTGATGAAAAGTATTTTTATCATATTAGAAATTGCGGCCTTTTGTATTTTTCAGATGAAAACAAAAGTATGGTTACCTCTCAAAGACTACTGCTGAATAGTGCTAAGTAAGTCTACTTGTTTGCTATCTGTAAAAGTCTAAAAGTGTTTACAAACTTAAGGTATAATTTGAAGCCATTTGAATAACTTGAAAACATAAATATGTATGTCTAGGTACCCCGGGTACAGTGAATGATATTTACATTGATTTCATGCTATTCTCAATACTATAGTACTTACACTGAAAGAAGAGATTTTTTTGTCTGTTTTGATATGGTGTAAACCAACTTTTGTTTGAGTAGACTTCACTTCAGGATTTAGTTTGCAGTGACTAATTTTGTTGACCAAATTAACTTATTCATGTATTTATCATCTTTAACAAATACAAAAGAAAAAAAAGAAATGGTTACCGTAATAGCAATAAAAATCTTGTCAACCTTGCGAATAAAAGTTGGCTTACAGCTTTAATGAATTGGCACTGAGCGGGAGCTGGTTATATTTTCAGTGGCAGTAACGGTTCCGTGAAGTGTATGGTCACTCTGATTGGGGATCGGATCTCGGAAGGGGTATGCCATTTCATAGATTAGACTAATTAACTTATAGAACTTTTTTTAACAAAATCATTACACAAGTTATATCGGAATTGTACCGTTTGTAAAGAGATTTGTCTTTGATGACACATACTGTATACAGGGTTATTTTCGCACCGTGTAATTTTCACCCTTCTACACTTGCAAACAGTTTCACCCCGCTTTGAATTTGCCCAGACACAGTATGTTTAAAAAGAAATGATTTGAAACATTGACATTCGCCCAGTCTTAAATTCACCCGCTGACAACAAGGAAGAAAGGGGCAAAAATAAAACGGGGGCAAATATTTCCCTGTATACATCACTAGAACATTTTACTTGTAGGATATCAGCTTTAAACACAAACAGAGCAAAGATAACCACACGTATAAGACAACAATTAACCCAGAAGTTTCCTGGAAGCTTCAGCAGGTAGGAATATACAGAACTGCAGTGTCTTAACAATATATGATTTAATAATTGATTTCAAGAAATCTAGTAACTCCATGACACAACTTAAATCATACGCATACAGAAAATTAAAAAGCAAAGTTTAACGCAACAATGTCCATTTTATTTGATTTGCAGGTCCAAGATGCCACAAATTTCTTGTACAGTGCCATTAACACAATAGAAGAACAGGAGGAAAGGCAAGGTTACACATCCTGTACACAGGTTACCCTTGTGAGTACTTACATTGTAATACACACCACACTTTGACTACACTGTTTAAACTCACTACATTTAGAGTTTAAGTTGGATACTTCAGTTTACCTTCAATGGATTAAAGCAGCAAAACTTATCAATGCAAATTTCAAGGAATTAAAGAAAAAAGTTTGTAATAAATCTTGTAATAGATTCAGTATAAACCATAATTTTCAAAATATCATATAATCTTTATAACTGCATGCCAACAACAAAAAATATTATTTGTATTATTTCATTTTAGTCCAAAGATGTTATAAAACATTCAAAGTGGCGAATCACAAAACTATTTTAAAAGAAATTTCATATTAAAAAATAAGCTTAATATACGGTATGAATTTAAATATATTTAGATATTTTGCCAACAGGTGGGTAAAAATTACTAAATTAAAGCTGTAAATTCTTTATTATTCTTATTTGTTATATATATGTACAGGTATTTCCTATAAGCTTATATAAGGATTTTGCTGGGATGTTAAATAAGATTTATTATTGCCCTAAAGCTGCTTTAGCCATGTTCATTAATAAATTAAAGTTTTACTGTTGTTTTCTTATTTACACTTCTTCAACTGCCTCCAAATTCTCTTACATGATGCTTTGCCATGCAAAATATGTTTTTCATAATTCTGGGAAACATGTCCCCTCCTGACCTGAAATAGACAGGATCTAACGGTACTGGTATTCTGTTAGTTAGATATGATATGCTGAAATAATGACATTAAAAGACCTTTACAATTTTGTTGAGCTTTTGGATTTATGAATGAAAAAATGACATATTAACAGAACCTTGACAATCTTGTAGCTTTTAGATAAAGTTATTGACAGCCTTAACCAGGGCCGCTCAGCCTTGGCCTTCCCTAAAAGAAAGTCCTTAGAAGAACTGGTGTATAACCGAAATATGGTAAGGCATTGATCTAGCAGCATAAATTTGTGCACATCTGTAGTTGATAGGATTATAATGTGATTTGGGTGATGAGTCAACATTTTGATTTGTTAAAATTAAATGCAATAGGAATATGTAACAATAGCAAATATATTTTTGGAGTAAATTATAGCTTTATACAAAAAGTCTTACAAGTCTCATTAAAAGATTTATGAATTTTATGGAAATTCTGAACCTTGCTTTTCTTGCAGCAAACTCTTCGCCCCTCTGTGCCAAATGATGTAGCTTTAAGTTTTTATGTTCATGCCTCCAAACTAATTCTTTCCGTGTATCATCTTGGTGTCAATGCCTCCACACATCAACCAGATATCATATCAAGAAATCAGGTAAATGGCCTATCAGATAACAGTGTAGAGGTTAAAGAATACAAATATGAACTTCATTTTGGGCATTTGTAAACATGTGGTAAATTTCTTACCTTATAATGATTTTAGTTTTTTTTTTATTTGATTGGAAATAAATGTTCACTGTATTGTAATGCTGGGTGTTATGACCTCACTTTCTGTCATTTTGAAACCCCTCAGTGTTGTAGGTTGAGCGCTCTGTTCAGTAACTTGCTTATTCTTATACACATGATATTAAGACTTGTTTTGACTCAGATGTAATATATATCCACTATGTGACAATGTTGGGGGGTATGACTTACTTCTTGTCCTGTTGTACGGTTGTATCTCTGTGTTGTAGGTCGAGTGCTCTGTTCAGTGGTTGAACGAGGCACTGATGTTGTTTACCTTAGCCTTACAACGATGTCAACAACTCAAAGATAAGGTCAGCTCATTCAGTATTCAATAAGTAACAGAGGTTATCAACAAGTAGTAAAGTATTAAAAAATTTTCATGATGATCAATTTTTCGCAATTATTTCAATATTTAAAAAAAAATAACCGAGCGGAAATTATATTGGATAACATGTATTATACATGTATTAATCTTTAAAATTGCCAAAAAATGATGTATGCAAATTAAAAAGTAAATAAATTATATTTATTTTCGCAAAACTTATAGCATAAAAAAACTGTAGTTGGATTCACTTTGAACAGGTTTAACAGTCCACTATTATTTTACAGGTGACCCTTCTTCAGCAGATTGGCAGTGGGTCATGACACAATTCACATTCCGTAACAGGGATCTCAGCGAGGAAATACACAAAACATTTCATATCTTACTCTATGTGATATTTGTTATCAAAGATTATATTAAAAACTTGTATTAATAATAAGATTTCTTTTTGTTTTAATATGCAAGAATTAATTTATGAAAATTATATAAAATGAACTTGCACTCTTGTTGAAAATAGCATTCATTGTGCTTGAATATTTTTGAAAAGAGTCACTTGAATACAAGAGGATTATTTAATTCCTTGAGAATTTCTGATAAATGTCTGGGACTGTGAGAATCAGTATTCTGTGGCCATTGAGAGGTACTAGAGAAACAACCCGGCCTTGTTTGCAGGAATACTGAGACTGCAGCACACTTGCATGTTTCTATTAAATTATCAGAGTTTTAAACAATTTGATAATGAATAAAACGGAAATAAGGACTTGCTGTTTTAGTATCAATACAAAGCGATGCGATGATAAGAAGGAAGTCGAGTACTTGTGACTCAGTATCTGTCATGCCGACAGTGTCCCATATATAAAGCATATGAGGAAAGATAAAGATCACCACAAAAAAAAAAAAAAATTAAGACACTTGGTTGTCTCCCCTGACTGAAGTGACCACTTCATACAAGGACGATTGCCTTAGATATGTCTAGATATCTACACGCTTAGATTATACATTACATGTATACTCCGTACACATATTAAACATACGCTGGAGTCTCTTGCGGTGGGCCGGAGGGGGGGGGGGGGGAGGGGATCTGCTAGATATTGAGGGCCACCTCAGGTCATGTCTTGCGAGAATGACTGAAATATAATCTTATCTAATTGCTAAATTAATTGCTAGGAAAATCACTAATTGTACATGATGCAAATTAATATGATGTAAACAAAAATAAAATCTATGAAAGGGGCGGGGATGGGATGAGACAAAATGCATCACGTGACTTCATTTCCTGCGCATATAGTGTTATGAATCACAGTTAATCATTATCATATTCAGTTGTGGAATTTAATTTCAGAGGATGTATTTGTACAACTTTTTAGCTATTTTTGTCAGTTTAACGCTTTGTGTTATTTTCATAATTGGTAAGTATAGGTTACATAATGATTGCTTTAAAAACTTTTTTAATGTTAAAAGTAATGCACTCGATTGTATTATATTGATGAGTATTTTGATTATTGTTTGTTTGGTTTGTTATTTTTATTGTTTGTTATTATTGTACTCTTTATTTTATTTCGTCATCATTGATAAATTTTCCCATTTCAATATCAGTTATGTTCCTAATTTATTGAATTTACAAATGTTTATTTATATATTTAATATTTTGATTAATTTGAAAATCTTGAAAAAATATACACGGCCTGTCTATCAATCTGAGTGTGATTTTCTGAGGTCAATTAAAAGAATTATGCTCCAAAACTTGTGGTTGTCAAGATTTACGATATTCTTCAATTACAACCAGACTAGAACATAAAACTTAAATACGACACTAAATTAGGACACCCATTTCACAGGCGCCTGACGTTAAAAATATTTCTTTAAAAAAATATCCCTTGAACTTATAGTAAACTTATAGTAAAGGGGGTAATTTTATCATAATACAAGGGATAATTTTATTATTAAAAGAAATATTTAACGTCAGGCGCCTGTAACCCAATTAAACAGAGAATAGCATCCGCACATTTTCATAGAAAAAAGCCTAAAAATAAATTCTATTGTTGACAAATCGGCACAAATTTTTAAAAATTAAATATATGATTGAATTTATAACAGGCTCGGCCCAAGGAGAAGCCATTGACTATGACACAGCGGTGCGGACGTGTTACTTGGATGGAGAGCTGGCCAATAGAGACCCCGGCATCTTGGAGCTTGGGCAGAGTTACTGGGTCAGCGGAAAACGTGTAGAACTTGGATGTCCCCGCAAAGGTACGATAGCTCAAATACGACAGTAAAATAGTATATAGTTTGATCTAGAAGAGGAGGGGGGGGGGGGGGGGAGTCTGGGCCTCGCCTGGAAAAGTAAAGTTACCAAAAAATAGGGCTTCCGACACCCCCCTCCCCACTCCTCCGGCACTCGAACAATTTTATAGTTTATAGTCCTAGTGCAATAATAGAATTTAGCAGTACACTTACATATATTTAAAAAAATTAGTTAATATACTAGATATTGCAAATGGAGTTCTTGGATAGTTCTAAGTGGATCATGTTTTACTAGTGATTACATTGTATGCTGTGTAAATTCAAGGAAAGCAATGTTTTTATAGGGCATTGTTCACGTTTGGAGATTGGAAAAACTCGTAAATCACCCACACAGAGCTTGGATTTCATCTGTGGTAAGTCAATCTTCAATCAAATGAATTCGGAAAGTTAAAGTTGTAATGGTTCCAATAAGGGTACTAAAATTAACGGTACCAAAATTAACGATACTAAATATCACACATTCCATATTTCAATTTTAGTCAAACGTTCGCAATCTAGTAGTTTGACTAGAATGGCGGTGCAGTGTGCAGACGGCTATGACGTCGCTTCCATTACGTCATATCAGGACATCAATGAACTGTACAACAGGTCCCTGTTTCCAACCAACAGAACCATGATCATCAGTAACTTCAACAGATCAGGTCAATGCCCTTAATATAAAAAAATGCATAATATAAACTAACTTAAACAAGCCCATTTTTTCTTATGACGTAAGAGTTATACCAGTAACCAACGTAATTGTTTTATTTTGTTTAGATGAAACCAACTTTATTGATATATTTTGTATAAATGAAACCAATGTAATTGTTGTGTTTGTTTTAGGGTATTTTGTTCGATTTTAAGATCACCTGAGTCACTCAGGTGACAAATTGCAATTGGTCTTCGTCGGTCGGCATGCGTCGTCCGTCGTGCGTTAATAATTTTACATTTTTAACTTCTTCTTAAAAACTACAAGGCCAATTGTTTCAATATTTGGTGTGATGGTCTCTATGGTAAGAGAAATCTAAATTGTGAAATTCATGGCTCTACCACCCCCAGGGCACCTATGTGGGGCCAAATATGGAGAAAAAAAAACCACCACCATTTTAAAAATCCTTTTCTCTATTCCCACACATGTGGGGAAAAACTAAATGCATGATTATGATGTCAATGAAGCCCTCTGCAAAAATTGTGAAATTCATGGCCCCTGGGTCAGGGGTTCAGGCCCTAGGGTGGGGGCAATATCGCCATATAGTAAAAATATATTGGGGGATGATATCCACGACGTCCTCAAATTTTGGCCCCTGGAGCAAAAGTATAGATAATCCGAGATTCCTCGGACTCTTGAACCCCCAACCCCCTTTGTTATGAATGAATATTTTTCAAACATGAAACAATAAAAGCAGGGTAACAGTCAGAGAAGTCTCAGATTATGTTTAGTCTTCAAAATGAAACTTTTAATGTAAACATGAGACTATCTGACATTTCAATCTGAGGGATATGGGACTCAAGTGACCATCAAGGCCTGAGGGCCTCTTGTTTTTTAAAAGGGGGGAGGGGGGGTACGCAAGACAAATTCAAATTCTACTCGTTTCATATAGAAATATGATAATGTTATCTACATTTTCAGGGTTTCAAACAAGATGCAAGACTGTGGTTCGTACTGATACTGGCGTGAATTTTAGCTACCGTGATTGTGGGAGCTTGCTGCCCTCCCTTTGTAACAACACAACAGGTGTGTTTTGTTTTAAAAAGTCTCATTTTAATTTATTTTACATGGTTCTATTTCATTAGCTTAACAATTTGACCAGGAAATGTAATTTGAAATAATTAACATTTTTTTCCTTGAGAAAACCATTTGGTCAGTATCGTCAAAATCAAAAGGGTTAAAAAAAACCCATAATAACCTGATAAAAGTTGTTCACATGTATATGAGTAATACAAAAGCCGTTTTTACGTTTTAGGAGACGGGAAAAAAATGATAGTTACGGGTTATGAAGTCGTAATTTACTATTTAGGAAAGTTTCATTGTAACAATGTATGCATATTATATATATCCATGCTGGTGCAAATTGTACACTTCTTTTGTCATAAGTCATGTATAGGATTTTTTAAGGTGGAATAACACATCATAACAAAATGGCTAACCTCTGATCGAAACAACATTTCGTTTTATTAATAGGATTTTATTGACGGCAACATGTAACTCACTCCATAGCGAAGTAGATAAAGTGTCGGGCTTGTGATCCGTACATCCCGAGTTCGAATCCCGCAGGAGCTTTTGTTGTTACTTACTGAACTGAATTTTTTTTTTTTTTAGATTTTGTATTCATTTTTAATCTCAAAACTGCAAATTTGTTGCTTATTTGACATATGTACAGTTTATTTATCGTTATATCTTTTATAATCAAATAATTTACTGTTAATTTGAGTGACTTTTTCCAGGTGTATTATTCCACCTTGAGTCTTCTTCGAATACAATGGATATGTCGAAGTGATTTGTAAGTCCCAACAACTTATTTTTAAACTATTTTACCCTCGATATCTCGAATATTCGGATGTCTCGAAGTTTTTAACCAGTCCCATCTAGTTTGAGATAACGAAGTTTGACTGTATCTGAACCCCTATGATATTTGATGTTTTTACTATCATTAAATTAGACAAGCAACTAAATGAGATTAACTTAATATTCAAACCCTGAAAAAGTATTTTGATTAAAATCGCGAAGAAAAAAAAAATAAAAGTAAAATATTTGACACGATATTCTTATAAAAAAAAGAGGAGAAAAAAAGGAAATGTAGTAGGATGTGCGCTACGCTTCGTTAAAGACAACGAAACTGTATTCATATAGTTATCTTGATAAAAAAAAAAATCAAGACAGGCTAGACGATAATTTTGAAATAAAAATAAAATTACTTTAGTATAACCAATAAGCTTAAAAGCAAAGTATGAGGGTATTGGAAGAAAAAACGGAATATTTGAGGAATTTTTAAATCCACAATTTAATATCTATTAAAATGCTATTTATTACAACAATTTTGTTTATAAAACGATTCATTTTAAAATCTATTACCATTCAAGAGATTTTACTTGGCAAGCTTGTGAAAAATGTTTAATGACGTATCAAAACCTATTTTTAAAAAATACCAAGTAAAACAATCAATACGGAAGTAAGAAATGTATGCTTATAGGGAAGTGTTAATCATTTCCCATGCCCTGAAAGCTATTTAGACAATTTTAATTCGAACAAAATTTGGGCTATAAGAACTTGTATATACACTCAACAAAACTTTTAAGTGTTCACCCAGTATACTGTATTTACTCTATGAAATAAGCATATTTATGTGTCTTGTCGTCGGGGTGTCTGATTTCTATGATAAATTATATTAAAATAACGTTTCCTTTTGATTGCTTAATTTTTAAAACAATGTCGAGGATAAAATAAACAGCATTAAAGTGAGTACAACGTGTCGTAAAAACAATGCAGATACCAATATTCGAACGACCTTGGCTGTTTTCTCAATGAACAATTTGGCCATGTTCAGTGGGTTTTTTTCTTTTTAAACTATTACCAAATACTTATATCAATCACAAAAATCTTGTCAATCATATTAAACACGCGCAGAAAAATACCAATTTGATGTTTTGACGTTTCATCACGGATAATTGATTTCAATCGGTTTTCGCGAAACTTTTGCGAAGAAACACGTAATATTTGTGATATAACACGTAACTTTAGCAATGTAGCACGAAACTTTCGCAAACATACGCGTAAAGAACAAGGGACGTTATTGGCCGAAATATGCCGTGTTTCAAATATGCACAGCACAAAACATTTTAAAAAGCCTTGAATTTATCAAATCTAATGGTATATAACTTATATGTGTGACTTAAACATATTCATCATGGAATTTATGCTGAAAACTGTTCCGTTTTTTAGCAAGACGTCGCAATTTTAAACGCGACGCCATGCATATTTATGCGAGTAGTTTATCTGTGTTGTAAAAACATACCGGTTTCTGTGCATGAGTTTCGGGCTAATCTGCTATGCGGCCTATTTCATTGAACTTTTGAAATTATAAGTTTCAAATACAAAATTGTATATATTTTCGCCTACATGTATATGACTTACATTTATACATATTCTTTGATGTATTTTGCTACATTGTATCTTTTATAATCAAGTAATTTTCTATTGATTTGAGAAACTATTCCAAGGTGTAGTGAGTCAGTTAAATACAAGTACCTTATGGCTTCCATTAGTTATTCACTAAAGTACAGGAAGCAAAAAAAAATTCTAAAGCTTTCATAACCTTTCTGATCACAATTTTTTAATTTAAATGCATGAACAATGAACTCGAAAAAGGTAAGAAAAAGGGGGAAGGGGGTCCTCGACTGTCAGCAAGTTTGATAAGCAACCTCAAGAGAGAGAGAGAGGGAGAGAGAGAGAGAGAGAGAGCGGGGGATGGGGCAGGCAGAATAAAGGGGACGGAGATACGAAGAGAAAATATTAAAAACGTTTATGTTAGAGATTCTTTTTTAAATGGCTGAAAAAAAAAATACTTTGATAAATCGTCTTTTCGTGTAATCAACCAAGAAGTATTCTGTCCCTTTAACATTTTGATTTTCTTTTTAATATTCGGTGACATCAAAGCAAATCTGTTAAAAAATAGTATACATCAGCGTTTTATCATGGAGACCAAATCACTTTGTAAATAAAAATGAATAATATATATACCCTGTTTTAAATGAGTGGACAATGAGAGAGAGAGAGAGAGAGAGAGAGAGAGAGAGAGAGAGAGAGAGAGAGTGTGTGTGTGTGTGTGTGTGTGTTACTCGTGTAGTTTTCTGTTTAAACAACGTAGTATATATACAAATCAACTTGATTCATGTTATACGTTAAAAACACTATAAAATACTTTAATTGTGAATGTCAAACATATTGTTATTTTCTTCGGACTTGAAAAACATGATGGAAGGAGCACGTGGTGCAGCTCGCAGGCTGATTTGATTGACAGGTGTAGCACGTGGACTCTGACTGAAACTGCTTTGTTGGATTCTATCACAATGTGCATTACTTTAAACGATAAAAGGGTTATTTATTCATGGAAACTGAATTTCTCTCTCTCTCTCTCTCTCTCTCTCTCTCTCTCTCTCTCTCTCTCTCTCTCTCTCTCTCTCAGTTTCTTCAAACAGATGATGTCTAAAAAATGTTTAAAGTGTCCGATAAAGATGAAGTCAAAAATTTTAAGACAAAATCACGGAAGAAACTCTATCTAAATGTAAAAAATGTCTGATAAAGATGAAGTTTTTAAAGATAAACTTTAAGACAAGATCATGGAAGGAACTTTATCTATATGTTTAAAGTGTCTTATAAAGATTAAGTCAAAAACTTTAAGACAAAATCACGGAAGGAACTTTATACACTGGTCCACTGATTCTACGCGCTATAAAAATGAAGATACTACATGCACAGTGTGGAAACGGAAGTGTACAGTTTTGGGTAGCGCTGTTTGTCGAAGCGAATAAACAAATAGAAGAGGTAGCTCTGATTTTAATCAAATGAAATGATAAATAGATGTAAAAAAGAAAAAAAACTTCCTTAACAATGATAATATTTTTTGGTACTAAACTGGCATAAGTATAAAAACTTGTATTCCTTTTACAACATGATTTTCAATGAACTTTTTGACAATCAATATCCAAGGTCACATTCCAAAATTGAAATGATTATTAAGTACGAAATACAATCATTACGACTGAATAGGGGACATGTAGAGGTAAATATATACCTCAAAAGAGTAATCTGACCTGGAGTTTGATATAATTGCAAATAAAAGTAGAAAAATTTCTCAGAATATCATGAGTTGTCATTATTTCATTCTGTACGCGTAGCGCAATTTTAAGTATATATTCAGAATTTTACTGTACACGTAGTTCTATGATTAAGCATTGGCTTCGAATGGTAAGTTAACTCAGTAGAATGACCATTGTATGAATGGACTCATTCAAAAAAAATTTCAACGATGAAAAACTAATATTTTTGCTGCGATTATTTTTGTAATTAGTAGTTTTTTAATCGACCTTGCACATCCTTTTACATAGCTGTCATATACACGAGTGCTAAACTGAAAACTACTATGTATATAGGTTTTGGATTAAAGAGATTTAAAACGGAGTACTAGTACAAATATTTGGATACAAGTATTTATATTGACAAGTGGACTAGAAACTTTATATACAATATACTTGCAATGTACGCAATTGATATCAAAACCCTTAATATAAAAATAACTTGATCCCGCGCAATGGGGTTTGAGTTTTTTGTACACATTTATTTGTGTCCAATTTTTTTTCTTAATTGGTTTCTTGACCTTATTTTAAAAACGAATTACGGACGTAATTTCCGTCAATAGAAATATCTTAGCTCATTGTAATGTTCGAAGTTATATACGCATACAGATGTGCATCTGAAAATCAGACCTACCCGTACATACTTATAAGAGCTACGCGTACAGTAAACAATATCAGGGCATGGTAAAAAAAAAAACCCATTTAAAGAATGCATTGCTTCCTTCATATATGTAGTTTTTTTGTCTGAAAGATATCGTATTGGGGAAATATTTTCACAACAAGAAACAAACTTTTTTTCTCAAAGAAATGAGAAACACTTCTCTAGAAATTTTGATTCGATTTCTTATTGAATATTTGCACTGTTTTGATACAATAAAATATTTTCCGAAGAGACATTTTAAGATTTCAAGATTGAAATGACGAGTTTAAACTTATTCTAGTTTACTACCGTATAAAAAAAATCGCGATACTGTCCCTTCAGAGATTAGTTATTGACGTATTTTCCATCTACGATCAAAATACTGTACGCAGCGCAACTTGTTCTCTCGCTTCGACAAACAGCGCTACCCAAAACTGTTCACTTCCGTTCCTACACTGTGATATGTACATGTACACCATAAACATGTATTATAGAAAAATATAAAATTTAAAATTTCAAAAAATATTAAGCTATATATTATTCTTTTTGAGAAAGTACAATTCTTTTCATCAGCCCTTTAGATTTGATTTCGTTGAATAGAGTTAGTGAGAAAAGATTACGGGAGACAATATATGTTATTATACTTTCATGTTAAATACTGCAATCTGATTGGTTTAGACGCAGTTGACAATCCGTTCTCTCTCCCTCGCACGCTTAGCAACGGGCCGATAGAACGAATTGTTACATGCGCGTTAATTATGCGCGTACGGTTCGCCGTAGAATTCACGTCTTTTCTATATAAAAGCAGTAAAATTTGCTATAAAAATTAAGACATTCAGTATAATAAAATAAATAGTGCCTGTTTGGGAGGGTACCAGTTGAAATTGACACCCCTCGAAAACCATTGTCAACCTCCGCTTCGCGTCGGTTGACAATGGTTTTCTCGGGGTGTCAATTTCAACTGGTACCCTCCCAAACAGGCACTATTTATATATTCTACCGTTATCTACGCGCATTTAAATTGATCAAACTACTACGTATACGATCACATATTATAGTTACAAATTGACTTAAACATTATCTAAACAAAAAAGAAATTATTAGTGTTTTGATTAAGCCTTTCAATATGTCAGCGATTATTTTCGATCTTTATCTCAACGGAAATCCACCGGAACAAACGCAGGTCTAAACGTTGCTTATCTTGTAATTTGCTGTTGTTGTTTTCTGTTTCTTTTCCTTTAGTTTCTCTTAAGTAAATAAGTTAAGTAAATAAATAAATATTTAAGTTTGGCCTCGTTTATTCAATGCATACAGAACCCGATAAAGAACCCGAACATTAAAAAATTGGAATAAAAAAATTAATTTTCTCGAAAATATGACAACCAGACGGTAAAAAAGTGTTAACTTGATATTTAGTTTGACATTTTGAAGCTGTTCAGCAAGTTTCATGTTATTCCTCAAACGCAAAAAGGAAAAAGTGTGGAAAACTGAAGTGGGACAGACAGACGGACGGACGGACGGACGGACAGGCGGACTGACGGACGCAGAGGAAAGCTATAGTCCCCTCTGGTGAAACCAGTAGGGGACTAATAATGATAATAATGATAACTTATCAATTAATACATTCTGCTAATCAGCTTTTCACTCAGCGTCGATAGCGTTGTTGACGTCGATAACAATAGATAAAAACGTTATTGACGTCGGTAAAATATCATTTTCCGTATTCATTTTTTAAAAAATTCATATTGTTCACATGTGACAACCAACACCATTTTAATTGTATGAATAGATGATGAAATTATGAGACTGCACGTGAACTATAAAAGTGGTTGTTGCATGTGAAAGTGTCCAATTTTAACGAAAACTACTCATAAAACATCATATCGTAACGCATTTGAACAAGCATTCCATGTTTAGCGCACATTAGTGACGTCATAATGAAAAATGACGTCATTTTAGTGCTTGTAGGATTTAGCTAATATCATACTAAGTATAATGCACAACTTCAATAACGCGGACAAAGACGTTGAAAATTTCGTAAATTTTGCGGCCAAATAATGCCAATACCGTATCTTGTTCTTTCGCGAATAAACTCGAAACCTATGCGATATAATGCGACTTTTTTGCGAAACATTTGCCCATTTGAATACGATATTGTTTATGATAAGAACATATCTAATCAATATCAGTTCAATAATCTTATTGAATTATTAATTTTATTATATAATTATTATTATTTTTTATAATTGGCTGTGAATAAAAATGATAAGCTTTTATTTGCTGGATCAATTCACTTAATTGTGTACTTCCTATAAAGGTTTATAAAAGATAAAAGTTAAATTATTGATATATTTCCCACAGTAACGATATCTAAATTCCTACTCGTGCATCAAAAATAAATCTTTGAAATGAAATCGTTTACGACTTTGTCTCTTTACTAATATGTAAATGTAATGCATACATAGAAAGTACATGTAGTTTATATATATTATTTTACAAAAAGTATTTTAACTAGATACGATCTCGTTACGAGTAACGAGTAGGTCTTCCGTTCAATTTCTTAAACGACACATTTACAAAATTAATGAAATTTCAGAATTCCCCCTCAACCCCTTCCTTTCAGATAATGTATACGATTGTCAATATCCTTTACAATGCTTAACAAAGTGTTTTGCTTTTTCACATTCAGCACATTTAAGATTTAAGATTTTAGTTCCTTATTATCCCTAATTATGTCATCAATGGGTGTGGCAATGAGTTTTACAAACTTATACAAACGATCAACAACTTTGCATCTATAATGCATTACAAAATCTTGATCGTTTTTAAGTTATGTGTAAAAGACTTTAAGAGTGTCTTGGCCCCTAATTTAAGGGGCCAGCCCCTTTTTGTTAATTTCATATGAAAGGTCTCAATAATACTAACATTTTTTGTTCTTACACCCATCTCAAATTGTTGTTCATTTTTGAGATACAAATGATTGAATATTTTAGGGGCCAGCCCTGTAGATCCTTAATGGGGACAGCCATTTGTGTTTTGATTAGTGGAATCGATTTAAATTATCAATACAAGCATTTTCTCTTCTAAAATGCTTAACAAAATATGTCTCGTTCTCTAGATATATTGTGTCAAAGTTTGAGAACTTTGGCCCCTAAAAATCCCTAATTACGTCATAAATGGGCGTGGCAATGATTTTTTCTGATAGATATTGTTACGATCAACAACTTTGCTTCTATAATGCATTACAAAATCTTTATCGTTTTTAAGTTATTTGTAATAGAGTTTACGAGTCTATTGGCCCCTAATTAAAGGGGCCAGCCCCTTTTTCTTGATTTTGTTGGAAAGAACTTTTGGTACTCTATCACTTTTGTTATATATGTCTTAACAAAATATCAACTGATAAAAAGATATAGATCAAAATGTGTGAAAATTTTGATTTGAAATTCGTACCCAATTTTCGAGCCCTAGCGAGCTCCAAGAAATGGCGCCACTTGCGTAAAACGAAAACAATAGGCACAACTTCAAACTATGGACTACCTATCCTGAAAGTTTCATATTCATATCTCTGATAGTTTCTGAGATCAACTCTGCACAAAAAAGGTCGTAAAAATGTGCAAAATGGCCGATAAATCGGTACCGGAAGTGACGACAGGAAAAATATTAAAAATGTATGAAGTTTATCTCAAGTCTCATCTTCTGTGAAAAAATGGTTGAAATCGGTCGAATAGTTTTCGAGAAATCGCGTGCACAAAATTTGTGGAAAAAAATAATAATAACTAGATACGATCTCGTTACGAGTAACGAGTAGGTCTTCCGTTCAATTTCTTAAACGACACATTTACAAAATTAATGAAATTTCAGAATTCCCCCTCAACCCCTTCCTTTCAGATAATGTATACGATTGTCAATATCCTTTACAATGCTTAACAAAGTGTTTTGCTTTTTCACATTCAGCACATTTAAGATTTAAGATTTTAGTTCCTTATTATCCCTAATTATGTCATCAATGGGTGTGGCAATGAGTTTTACAAACTTATACAAACGATCAACAACTTTGCATCTATAATGCATTACAAAATCTTGATCGTTTTTAAGTTATGTGTAAAAGACTTTAAGAGTGTCTTGGCCCCTAATTTAAGGGGCCAGCCCCTTTTTGATAATTTCATATGAAAGGTCTCAATAATACTAACATTTTTTGTTCTTACACCCATCTCAAATTGTTGTTCATTTTTGAGATACAAATGATTGAATATTTTAGGGGCCAGCCCTGTAGATCCTTAATGGGGACAGCCATTTGTGTTTTGATTAGTGGAATCGATTTAAATTATCAATACAAGCATTTTCTCTTCTAAAATGCTTAACAAAATATGTCTCGTTCTCTAGATATATTGTGTCAAAGTTTGAGAACTTTGGCCCCTAAAAATCCCTAATTACGTCATAAATGGGCGTGGCAATGATTTTTTCTGATAGATATTGTTACGATCAACAACTTTGCTTCTATAATGCATTACAAAATCTTTATCGTTTTTAAGTTATTTGTAATAGAGTTTACGAGTCTATTGGCCCCTAATTAAAGGGGCCAGCCCCTTTTTCTTGATTTTGTTGGAAAGAACTTTTGGTACTCTATCACTTTTGTTATATATGTCTTAACAAAATATCAACTGATAAAAAGATTTAGATCAAAATGTGTGAAAATTTTGATTTGAAATTCGTACCCAATTTTCGAGCCCTAGCGAGCTCCAAGAAATGGCGCCACTTGCGTAAAACGAAAACAATAGGCACAACTTCAAACTATGGACTACCTATCCTGAAAGTTTCATATTCATATCTCTGATAGTTTCTGAGATCAACTCTGCACAAAAAAGGTCGTAAAAATGTGCAAAATGGCCGATAAATCGGTACCGGAAGTGACGACAGGAAAAATATTAAAAATGTATGAAGTTTATCTCAAGTCTCATCTTCTGTGAAAAAATGGTTGAAATCGGTCGAATAGTTTTCGAGAAATCGCGTGCACAAAATTTGTGGAAAAAAATAATAATAATAAGAAATCGTACGAAAACAAAAAGGTCTTCCGTTGGAAACGGAAGACCTTAATAAGAAATCGTACGAAAACAAAAAGGTCTTCCGTTGGAAACGGAAGACCTTAAAAAATACGATCGAGTGTTAATTCAAAAGTAATGTCACACAATGCGTCGCGCCTCTAAGAGTAATGTATTATAAAGAAAGAGGTATGAAATTTTATCTAATTACAATACGAAATTTTAATTTAAAAATGTCAACAAACATGATTGTGAGATTAAAAGGATACACCGGTAAATGGTCAAAATGCAAAATACATATTGATATCGCCGCGTCTTAAATTTTCGTCCAGTTTGACATTTTTATTTTAGAGAAATTAGACAATTGAGAATTTGATGTTTTATTTTAGAGAAATTAGACAGTTGAGAATTTGAACAAGCTTTAATTTACTCAATATTTTAAAACAAATAAAGCATTAAAGCAATATGAGCTGCAACTTTCATGCTGAATTTTTTTTTTTTTTTACGAAAATGTTATTTTGTACTAAAATGACAAAAAATCATGGTTTTTAAATATCTGTTGGCTTTATATTTGTGGGTTAAGCCGTTAAAAAGCCTTAATTGAAGCAAAATTGAATTATTGTCGTCCTGTACAAAAAATGAACTGCTATGTATTCCTTAGAAGAAAAATCTTTTTTTCTGACAAAAATCAATGATTTTTTAAAGTTTTATTTTTCATAAAAGTTTAAGTTACGTGCAGACTTAACATACCAGCAGGTTTTTGCAGCAAATAAAATTTTTAAAATAAGCTCACATTGCTTTAATTTTTCTAATTTTTGTTTGAATTTTTTTTTTTTTTACATAATGTAAATACATTAAACTTATTTGAAGTAATATCAAATTTGATTAATTAAAGATTATATCATTTTGATTCACGTACCTAAATATATAAATCAACGGAAAAAAATAACATCGATATTATTATAAACTAAAATGTCATCATATTGTCAATCCTTTTTCTGTATAAAATGCAATGTAAAATTATTTCTTGATTGAAAAAAACTATACTCTTAATAAAGTTTCGCGTCATATCGCGAAGATTATGCGATTATTCGCGAAAGTTTGGCGTTATTTTGCCAAAAATATGTGTTTATTCGCGAATCATAAGCGTTAATTCGCGAAAGTTTCGTACGTGGAATATTGCAAAATTTTCTTAAACCGACGAAAATGATCTCAATGGGGTTTCATATGTAACAGAAATGAAGCATTTTTCATTTTTTTTTTTTAAATTAATTTCATTTTTAGCACTGCAGTCTTAGTAAATGACAACAATGGAAATATATATTTATTCAAGTATCAGCTAGGGCTTACTATAAAGCGAAAAAAGTGTGTTCTGACCATATGTATCTTTGTTATGTTCACACTGCATAACAAATATATACACGAATCCCCCCCCCCCAAAACTTTAACCAGTCGTCAAAATTCGGCCGCAAAATTTACGAAATTTTCAACGTCTTTGTCCGCGTTATTGAAGTTGTGCATTATACTAAGTATGATATTAGCTAAATCCTACAGGCACTAAAACGACGTCGTTGAATTGTAGCAAGTATGCGGCATAGGCACTCCCCAGCTAATTTTGTAAATAACCAACGATATCATATTATGCGCGGATATCTCTCCCCCCCCCCCCCGGAAAATGAAAATTTATTAAATTTACATAGTAAAATATCCCTCGGACCCCCCCCCCCCCCCGGCAAACACAATTATCCTTCGGACCCCCCATCCTCCCTGAAAAAAATGTTCTGGATCCCCGCATGTATTTATATATGTCCACCCTCAAATTGTATGATTTTATATTATAGAGGGTTAAGGAATAAGGAATCATTCTTTGAGCCCGAAGGGCTTTATGATAGATTTGATCACGCCCCGACCGAAATTATCACCTCATAATATTCAAAGAATGATTCCTTATTACTTATATTTATATAATTTTAAGCCATCGTACGATTAAATATTTAGATATAAATAAGCAAACCCCGCTGGCGCCTCTATTTGGCGTCATTTGAAGTTATGGGTTATATAGTACAAAATCGATACCTAGTGTTATCACAGGCAAAGACACTGGAAAATGTAAATATAAATAGATATCGTTCGTCATTTACAAAATTAGCTGGAGACGCCTATGGTATGCGGTAGACATTTGATGTTTAGTTCTTTGGTTTGGTTTAAATTTCGTATTTCATCTTTGATTTCTTCTTACAGATCTCGGCGACCTGCTGACAACCCTGACCATTACAGAATACAAGGTTCAGACAACGACAGACGGCAGAGCGCCAGTGTTCCGCGACCTATCCATCTCCGAGCCATCCACCTCTGATGACGTCACACAACCTGAATCCACCAGTCGCTCTCTGCCTGAGGTAGAGGAACTGCCATGGAAACCGGACAAAAATGGTAAAATAAACGGCCAAGATATAAAAAAAAACACCCACCGAACTCCATTTTTCTTTCTTTATTTTTCACGTGAATGGTGTTTCATGTTTTTCCAGAGATCTCCCTGTTTGGTCTTGGGCTGAGTGCCGTCCATCTTCTGTCTATTGGGACTGCACTGGTGCTCTCATTCATAGTCTTACTGGTCATACTATGCGTGTTGGTTAAAAGGTATGAACTATTTGAAGGAAACACTAGTTAACGCAAATTATAACCTTAAAGGGACATGGTGACGCACAAACCCATGATTTAGCAAAATATCGAATTTTTACACGCGATTTCCACATATTTTATATGTCATATAAAAAGATAAAAGAACCTTTGAAAAATAACAGTGTTCAAAAGTAAATAAATCAAATTAAAAAGAGAAAATAGAATTAAGCGTTGGGCCAACACAAAAATATTGAGTTTTTCTTTCGCTTCATAGCCACGCAAGCGCAGGGGAATGTAAATACTGCATAAAAATGTACTCTCTCGCCTACTTAATTTTTTTGCATTGTATATTCTTATTATACATTGTTTTATCCTCGTGTACCTACATATGCATTACCTGTTCCGTTCCTTTTTGCAGAAATCGACGTCACAGAAAAGCGAGAGACAACCCTCCAAGTGTCAAAGACAATGAGAATGAGTACGCTTCCTGGTTTTCTAGCAGAGAACAGCTGACTGAGGGGTCAAAGGGCAGCGGTAACGAAGGATCTCACTATATGACAATACCTGCCGATATGGAGTACCTACCACTGGATGTAATTCCCGCCCCAGACAGTCACGTGTACTCCTCATTGGCGCCATCTGCCGGGAGGACGCGCGTGTTTGGCAGAGAAGCACCTCTAGTCTTCTCACCGATGACGAAAAGGACAGCGTAGATTAAAAAAAAAGGAGTAGAAAGTTTATATACATGCAGACAACTAAATGCAATTGTTTATTCGGTGATGCCATGGTCACTGAGACAGAAGTTTACGTGATGTGTCGATCTCCATATTCAAATGAATATCATCAGAAATTTAACAGTTCTGTTTTGAATTGTACGTCGTCTTTATGATTGCGTTTCTTTGTGTGGTGCACGTGCAGATTCATGGATGCTTCCTATCACGTTATATAGCGAGTTGTCACTTGGTGAATATATTCACTTCATCACGTGTGTGTGTTTGGGGGCTCTGTAAAAGCACATCGGATGTATGTTGTTTTACAGGAAATTCTAGTTCTTACGCGAGATTTGCGTGACTGAAGTGTACCAGGGTAATTGGTGTACATCTCTTTTCAAAATCCGATCGTTATCAGAGCAATGCCAAATTTAAACAGATCTAAGCAGTTGAAAGCCGTTTGTCCGCGTATGAATATACTACGCATTCTTTGAACATTTTAAACCTTCTTACAAACGCATTATTATCAGTGTTCAGTTGATTGACAACTTTTATACCTATAATAAAAGATGTTTTGAATGTTAATTGGTGTCTTATTTTGTATATTTGACGTATACTGTGAAAATACTTTTATGCAGCTACAGATTGTTTAATGATCGATCGAAATTTTAACTACATTTACAATGAGGACCAGACTCCCGAGGACTGGTGCCGAAGCCGAACTCGGCGCCAGTCCTCATTCATCCTCCCACCATTCGGTAAAACTCGTCCGATTCATTAGACGAGCTATTGGTACGAATCGGCCGATGTGTGCCGAGTGAACCTTCCCAATATGGAAGAAATTAATTTATCATAGGTACTAGAACACGTGTTTATATAATTAAACAGGTAGCCATTGGCTACTATTTATAGCGTATAACCTGTAGAACAGGTATTCAAGTTAAGCACGATTTTCACTCATTCGAAGGCTTTTCTTTGCCGCATTTACACTATCCCCACCCATCCACCCACTTATTATTTCAGTGACATTTAAAAATCAAAGGACTATGCATAATAACATGTAATTTGCTTTATTTCAGAAAGAAGTTTAAAGAATCTTTA
Source organism: Magallana ariakensis (assembly GCA_020458035.1). Lineage (NCBI taxonomy): Eukaryota > Metazoa > Mollusca > Bivalvia > Ostreida > Ostreidae > Magallana > Magallana ariakensis. The sequence continues at coordinate 9,554,127 of CM035814.1, forward strand.
TATGTATTTGTATGTGTAAATAAATGCAGCAAATAAGCGCTTCCTTCACTATTATTCATGTGTTTTGTTATTATTGTAAATAATTTATGTTCGGTTGAATGAAAAGAATAAGAACATAATTGGCCGTTACTTCAATGCAACTTACTGGTCGACAGGGACGATTTAAAAAAAATATTCCAAAGCACTGCACCCTTCCAATAAGTTATCTGTAACAGTCCAATAAAAAGTTTGGACAGCTACCTGTAACTTCCGGCACAACTACACAGACACTATATGCCTAATTGCATGACAAAAAGACACCAAAACTGTTTCTCAAATTCATGGAAATTTATCAGAACTGCGAATTTATAAAATACTGGTAACTGGAAGCATGCATGAATTTTAAAACCCATTTCTCAATTAACCTCGTCCTATTTCTATGAAATTGTTCAGATTAGGAAATTCCTTTCAATCACACGGAACTTCCATATCTTGTATTTAACATTGATTCCTGATCTCGCCGTTACCTCTCCCATGGTTTGCACAAAACAAAATGACGGGGTTTTGAACTGTAATCTGTAATGCATATTTTACACGTCTGTGTGTCGTGACAAGGTCCATTACTTATATTTACATAAACACACACATAGAATTTTTTCAGAATGCGGAATTTTTTTTCGATGTGCGTGGCAACCCGCATGAACCACCTACCATGGTTATATGGAATCTTTCAAAAAGAAGTCGATTTATTTGACGGAATTTCTTTTCTTTTTTTAACCCGAAATCAGGATATCAATTCACGTGCTTTCTAGGTCAGTAACCGTAGAAATAGTGAAAATGGGGACAACTTGGCAAGAACCGAAGGTTCGTGGAGGACCAAGCTCACTCCCAACGGTTCCCTCGCAACACACAGTCACTTAGCTAATGGCAAATAGATTGATACAAGGAACAGCAAACACTTTAACTTCTTCTTGATAAGTTTAAAGAAACAAGATGTATACATCTATGAGTTAATTATATGTAAACATATTGCAAGACTTTAAAAAGACAAAATAAATGGCTGATGATTAACAGTTTAATTTTGCAAACTTGTCACGCAATATTCGAGTTACGACATGATGAATTGAAATAAGTTTGATCACAACAACAACAGCAGGTATAAAATTAAACCATAAGAAACACCGAGAACGATCAGGATTTCTTGATAATTGTAAACGGAAGGAGGAACGGGGGCAGCTCTATTCCTGTTTATAAAAACCGGAAGTATCTTCACGGAAGTGAGTACCAGTCACATCGAGTGGTGAGTGGGCGTGTCCATTCATAGACGTGCTGGTAATTACACAGAGTCATCTTGTTCAACAGAGGGTTGGTTCTCCTAATGATATAATAAAGGTCTGTCCGATTCTTTAAAAGACTTGGCAATGACAATGAGAGGGTGCATTAATCAGAGGTGTAAATAAGCAGAGAGATAAAAATAGAGAACAGCAGATAGTTATACTATAAGCAGATAGTTATATCAAATTTTTTCTCAACCTAATGGAGAAAAAATATTCATATAAACAAAAAAAACTTTCAGCTAAATTAAAGCAACAACGAGCAGGTCTTAGAAAAAAATAATTACATAATACAACAATAAAATAACATTGTCCTTTCTGACATATATTATTTTTCAAATAATATTTGCAATATGACTACTTTTTATATTGCAGATATTATTTGAAAAAAAAAAAATATATGTCAGAAAGGACAGCATTATGGTTTTTTCCAGTAAGTATAGGTGTACAACGGTCTGTCCAAATCTGCTGGTCAGGGGTGATGTATTGCCAGTTTGAAACAGAGATAATGCCCCGTATCCTTGGAAACCAGTCCAAAAAAGTATCAATGTAACATTTCCTTGTCAAACGAGATTACCAAAGATTTGTGCACAGAAATAATGCACAGTGGATGCATTAAATCATTTACAGACTTAAAATAAAAATTACAATAGAAATGCCTTACCCTACATGTATACAAAGCTAACAACACACCAGAATAAAAATGCATAGCCTACACAATAGCACTGCTGCCTAAATCAAGATATTATTAAAATAAAATCACATTATTTTGTTCAGACAAAAATAATGAAAACATTATTAGATATATATTTGATATTATACAATTGGTTCCAAGTTAATATTTCAATTCTTAAAAAATATATAATCAGAACACAAGTCAGATTTTTGACATATTCATTTGAAAATGCAAAGTTACCCCCAAAATATACCCATTTACCATGCTTTTTCAACAAAAATAAAAAGCAAAGAAATAATGTAAACTTAAAAAAAAAAATTCACACAGTCAATGAAATGCAAGTTTAAAATTTTTCAATAAAATGAAAATCTATACTGTATTAAATTCTATATAGAAAATATTTGTATTTGCTACTGATGGAAAAAAAATGCTTGGCACCATCATGTTTTAGAAAAAAAAAAGGAAAAAAGAGAGAAGAATATTTTTAACTCCTTGTCAAATCAGTTCAGGATAAGAAATGTTTTTACCATTGGAACTACATTCATATTACTTTGACTATAGGAAACTTTCAGCAAAATAAGTCAGAGTATTGGAAATCTTGAAAAAAGTGATAAAACTTCACTTCCTTGTCATCAAAATCCAAAAAAATCCTCTTCAAACATGACATAAGGTATCTAACCATTTAATTCATCTGTAGTCGAGTAGTCAAAATATCATCAACCAGATTGTAACCGTAATTTCATAAAATGTTTAACCATATAAGAAAATTTAGGACTTGACTTACATGTACATTAATACTGTATAATTAAGTTCTGTCTCACAGATTCAAGTAATTTATTAAATATCTACTAAAATTAGAGATTCTTTAAAGTCAGCAATCTATCATCACTTATTAATTCCAGTATTAAAAACAAATTCATGCAAATTCTTTTCACCGACAGACCCTGCATTTCATGTCAACTGTACATGAAAAAAACCCCAACGGAAGCAATTTCTGGAATGTTGGTATCGTTCACCTTGAGCTGACGTTGATGATTTATACAATTAAAATTCAAAGACTTGAGATTTCTGAGATTCTGTTAAGTTACTTTGGCTTCTGCTAAAAACACATTGTTTGAATGCAATAAGAAACTTTGGTATTACATTATATTAATTTCTTCCCTTCAAGGTACATCATTCATGTGAATTATTAATTTATTATGGACAAGTTATGGTTTTTATCTTTAAGAAAATACATTAAGAAAGCATGTACACATATTAATTTCCTTATCATCCAGTTCAACATTGAAAATTCATGTACCGGTATATGTTGTATTTACTTGTGTCATTTGTTCAGTGCATTTCTTATTCCTGTTGTCCATCTACCAAATACCTGGCTTCACGTAATTATTTACTGCATTTCATATACATATAACATCTAGTCCATTGATAAACTTGTTTCATTCATACCTACAATTTCTAAATGCATTTCTATAAGAGTAATGAACTTTAATATGGGGAGTTGGTGATGAGCTTTAGTTTTCCATACACAAGGTATCTTATAGATAAAGACTTTGACGACTTGTATTTTGCAGTGGAAAACATTTTGTAGGATTTTGCATTGAAGAAATATTGGTTTTGGAGGAGGGGGAAATTAGAAACCCCACTTAAATCAACTATCTTGTGTAGATAAGACTGTTATCTGTTATAAAATCTCTACATGGAACAAATTACACATGGAGGAATCTGGATTACATTAAGTTGTGTTAAGTTCTGGTGAGCTAAATATGAGCAACAAGCTTCAGTAACTAAAACCACAGGATGTAAAAACATAAATTGAAGAAATAAAAACCCATGTCCTAAATACAGTACAGAGTACAGAATATAATGGGTGAATTTTACTGAGACATCTGTTGGGGTGTGTCTCTTCTACAGAAGGGTCCACCAGCCAAGATATGTAGGAAACAGAATACACTTCCTAATGAACACATATGATACAGAACAACACACAAGGCCGGACAGAAAAATACACTTAGGCACCGGCTAATTTCAGTTCTACGACTTGGGCACAAAAAAATTCTATAATAAGTTCTATAACGGCTAGTACGTTATTCTTTAAGAGACAAATTGTACATGGAGTATTCCGTTAAACCCGTAACTTCTCGCTCAATCTCTAGAAAATCAGGTAAAGGGAGGTCATCTCCTTTCAGAGCAGTGTACGTCTCCAACAAAATCAAACCTTTGCACCTACAACAAAAAAAAAAGAAGATTTATTTATACGTCATATAACAGCTGAGTTTATTCATTTAGATCAGGCAACTAAGCTGGTTCAGGAAGACTTGACGTGTGGAGTATGAGCAACAACAGCCCAGCTGATTCATCAAGACTGAGCTAAAACGAGTTGATTCATCAAGACTGAGCTACAGCCGAGTTTATTCATCAAGATTGAGCTACAGCCGAGTTGATTCATCAAGATTGAGCTACAAACGAGTTGATTCATCAAGATTGAGCTACAGCCCAGCTGATCCATCAAGATTGAGCTACAAACGAGTTGATTCATCAAGATTGAGCTACAGCCCAGCTGATTCATCAAGATTAAGCTACAGTTGAGCTGATCCATTGAGACAGAGCAACAGATGAGCTGATTTATTTTGACATAGTGACAACTTATTTATTAATAACAATAAACTGATTCTTGTACATCAGTAAACAAGAGGCCCATGGGCCACAACGCTCACCTGAGCAAGAATAGGCACGATAAAATCAGCTCAATGGAGAGTCATAATACAAAATATCTGGACAATGTAGTATAATACATGTAGATCCTGTATAAATAAAAATCCATTTTCCCCTTTGGATATTGTTGTGTTTATAATCAAGTCCCTTTTCTAACAGGATGATTTTATAGTCATATCTCATGTTGAGCATTGCAGTTCTCAACAAGATCTTAGAAAATTGTTTATACATGGAATATAAACCTACATCAAACTCTGAACCCCTTGTGAGGCCAAAGAATTGTCCAGGGGCCAAAGTCTTAACAATTTTAAGGAATCAGCAATCTGTCAAAATGCGTGCATATAAGTAAAACCATATATTATAACATTTCAGTTTTCATGAATTAAAATGTTTTCCTTTGTAAAATTGGATCCTGAATGTGGCCCCACCCTACTCCTCAAGATTTTGATTTTAACGAATTTGAATCTACACTACCTTACGTTGCTTTCCCTAAAGTTACAGCTTTTCTAAGCAAATGGTTTTTTAGACGGTTTTTAAAGAATTTTCTATATATATTTCTATGTAAAAATTTGTCCCCCCCCCTCCCCGTTTTGACCCCATCCTACCCCTGGGGATCATGATTTGAACAAAATTGAATCTACCCTACCTGAGGGTTCTTTCACACAAGTTTCAGCTTTCCTGAGTGTTTGGTTTCTGAGAAGAAGATTTCTAAAGATTAACTCTATATATTCCTATGTAAAAATTTGACCATCCCCCCTCAATTGTGGCCCCAACCTACTCCTGGAGGTCATGTTTTGAACAAACTTAAATCTACCCTAGCTGATTAGTTTCTGAGAAGAAGATTTTTAAACATTTACTCTATTTATTCCTATGTAAAAATTTGACCCCCATGGCCCCACCCTACCTCCGGGGTCATAATTTTCACAATTTTGAATCTATACTAGCTGATAATGCTTCCTTATAAGTTTAAGCTTTCCTGGCAAAATGGTTCTTAAGAAGATGTTTGAAAATTTCTCAAAATTTTCCAATCATCCCCCCTTAAAAAAGGGTGTGGTCCGTAATTTTCACAACTTTGAATCCCCTTTGCCTAATGGTGCTTTGTGCCAAGTGTGGTTGAAATTGGCCCAGTGGTTCTGGAGAAGACGTTGAAAATGTAAAAAGTTTATGGACAGAAGGACGGATGACAGACAAAATGTGATCAGGAAAGCTCACTTGAGCTTTCAGCTCAGGTGAGCTAAAAATCAGCTAAAATTAAAGCAGTTGACTTAAACTGAGCAGATTAGGCCATCAAAAACTAATTCCTTGGTTCTCAGGCCCGCACGCATCTGATTTAACATTGCTCATTGCCCATTTTTATTATTTAATTAAAAAAATAAAATTTAGATAGTGCGCTTGTTTATTCAGGAAAAAATCTTTCCGGATTTAGGACCACATTTAAGATGCTCAAGTCAATAAAACGCTTGACTTAATAAAGAACATAATTGCAAAAACATCACGATGATTCAGATTTAATTATAATAATTGCAAATGGCCACCAAATCTAGTTACGAGACGTTGTGTTTAAGTTATGATCGCGACAGCAATGATTTTTGTTTTGGTTTATGAAGAAGAACGCCTTTTAAGGTCGGTCGCGGGTTTAAAATTTTACGCCCTCTGCGCAGGGTATTGCACATTACTGTCGTAAAACACAAATGTAGAGTAAAATGTTCAAATAAACAGCTTATCATGTAATGTTTTCATTTGAAAAAAATACTTATCATATAAATTATTTTTATTGAAATGAATCCTTAGAATAATGTTCAGAAGTATTTTAATCATTTCGCCGCTTCTTCAAAATCGACGTTATCCATGTCAGAGTCAGCGTCTTACCATGACGTCAGTTGAGACTTTGACGTAACAATTGACCCAAAAAAACGTCTTGCATATTTTATTGCAGCGTCAATATTTAGAATAATGTTCAGAAGTATTTTAATCATTTCGCCGCTTCTTCAAAATCGACGTTATCCATGTCGGAGTCAGCGTCTTACCATGACGTCAGTTGAGACTTTGACGTAACAATTGACCCCAAAAAATGTCTTGCATATTTTATTGCAGCGTCAATAATTGAAATTGAAAGTATAATTTGCAAAATAAAAACATATGCGCGATCCTTTCATGTTCTGTGTGAGTGGAAAGGCAATTTTTTTTTATCTATAACAAATGAAATTAAGTTTCATTCGTTAACAACCTTTTATTCTATACAATTCTATATGTTAAATGTCTACCAAGACACATTTATAGGACCAAACTTTGAGGGCGGATAGCATAAAAACAATTCGTTCAATTTCGTTTTAATTTGGCAAAAAGTTTACTTATACGTTAACCTTCTATCGCTGAAAATTTAAAGAAAATCGTATGTTTGTAATTTTTTGAATATTAAATTAAAAATGATAACCCCCTTTTTTCTATATAATCCTATATAAAATGTCGGGGATACTTCGGACGTACGACCAAAATATGAGCGTGGTAAACAGAAAAACTATCCGGTTAATTTACTTTATATTTTGCACATAGTTTACTCATAAGTTGACCTTCCACTGGAAAAAAATTAAAGGAAATCGTATATTTGAAACATTCTCCCCCGAGACTCCTTAACCTCAAATGCATATAGGAGGAGAGTTGTGGTGTTTCTTGAAGAACATGATGACTTATTTATTTCATTTAGTTTGAGCTAATAACTTTGATAATTCATTGCAAGGTAACTATTTATTTGCTTTAAAACTTTACCTTTTCTGGATTTGAATAAGAATTGCCCATTGTTAAAATAAAAAGAAAATACCACATCCTTTTTCTATGAAATAAAAATAAAAAATTATCACCGCCCGACCGCATCTATTTTTGAAAATGTTGGCCTGAGAACCAAGAGATTATTTTTTGATGGCCTGTGTGAACACATATAACATGAAGCAAACCTTTCTGGACTTGGTTCCTTGTAAATGTCAAGGTGAAAATATTGATTGTTCCATAGGAAACACCGCCTCTTTTTATAGATGGGGTGTCTTTTGGAGTCTTTTTGTTCATGCAGAATCTGGAATAATAAAATAATGGTGCTATTTTTCTCATTATACATTTACATGTACTCTGTTTATTCATAACCCATGAAATCATGTTCTATATTTTATATCTTTTATCTGTTACTTTACCAGTAAACAGAAGAGCTACTCATATGCAATACCATTTAACTGACAGTTCTTTTCTATTTACTTCACCAATGCCAACTCATGATACATACATTGAAGTCTTTCTCTGAGATAGACATCCTTATTTCCACCATTGAGTCCTGGACTTGCCTTCTCATGGTGTGGGTGTAGGTCCAGTTACCTAGAAACAAAGCAGTGTTATTGGTTATCACTGTTGTAGGTCAACTTTAACAAAAATCTGAGGTCCTAAAGGACCTCACAGTCTTAATATACAATTATTCTATTATTTGCAATTTACTTTTCACAATTAAGTTAAAGAATTCAAAAATCTTTAGGTACATAAAAAGTGCATGTGTGTGAATTCAAATATTTTGCTCTAATTACTCATCCCAGATTCTCCTCAGAAATGATATTGTATTCTTAGTGTTCTTCAAACAGTTACCATTTTGGCCCCTCCTGCGGATCCTGGCCTGTGTTTTTCTGCTGGGACTGGACAGATAGTAGTGTTGTACATCAAAGTCCTGGAAGCCAGGGAACGCCTGCCACAAAGATTACAGATTGTACAGTCATCTGAATACTGAAATATTGCAACAACTGTTCTCTACAGAAGCATTAATTTGTAACAATTTCCTCACCTCCTCGGTGGCCAGAGACTTGACCAGGAATTTTCTCTTCTTACTCTCTGAGCTCAATCTGTCATTCACTTCTATACCCAGCCTGCTACAAACTGTCTGAAACACAACATGTCTATTTTCAAACTTCATAGGAGAGTCAAGTGGGGTCAAGTAGCTATATATCAAGGACTTAGTGCTAACTATAGCTCAAATGATGTATACTTACATGTATATGGGTGAGGCCAACAATAGAGACATTAACAATAAAATTTTTGTAAACAAACAGCTTGAACAAAACAATAAGTGTCCCATTGGTGAGAAAGATAATCACTTACTGAGATCATTCTGTTGACTTTCTCTTCAAAGCCTGTGCTGTTGTCGATGACATCATAGTATGGGTGACCTACCCAAGCCTGCAAAACAGTCTCAGATAGTATCCAAGAAATGAATAAAGGAACCCTTCATTGTGCTTCACTTTGCTTACCAAGGGAAGACAATTTACTCCCTTTCCAATCATTCACTGTCATTAACTTCAACAATTCAATATTCTACGTTTTAATATGTTTCATACGTAATCTTTGGATGTAATAAAGAAAAATCACACAGATTAAATAAGTAGAACAGGTTACGCACTGCTGCAGTGATTTCATCGAGTTTGCGTGCAGTGTCCAAGCCTTCATGCCGCGTGTTATGGCCGTCCAGTGTGTAGAAAGGCTCCGCTCCATTGGCTGCTGACACCATGTGTATGATCTGGTTATACCGGTTGTCTCGCAGCTGAACAGAGTGCCAACCATTTTCAGTCTTCATTCTCTCCCAATCATTTGGATCCAAATCTGATAAAGGTACAATGAATTGTTCCATTTCGTCAGGATGATGCAAAAATTAGTTCCCTATTTTCAGCAAATCACAGTATATTACTATATTTATCGGCACATTTTTCAATTTGAGGCAAAACATTTCAAAGAGATCTTTTTTTTAAATATAATCTTTGAAAACATTCATACACTACTGGGTAATTGGAATCACTTTAACAATTGATCTGATTGGGAATTGTATCTCAGCTGGATGTAACACCCATGTTATCTTAGGACACCTTGACATTATACGTACAAGCTGAGGCATCCATGAGGCCTCGATCACAGATTAGCAAACAATTCTGTTCACAGGTATTGGCCAGATCAAAGAATGTGTCCTCAATCTGCATCATGGTTTTTATGAGATTCCTTTGGAGTCGGTATGCTAGAAATAGACAATTAAATGTTAATTTATACATTGTTCTTTTCATTAATTTGTTAATTGGCTTCAACTGGTTATATTATGAACTGTTTCAAACTGGCTTCAAACTGAGTATGTACAAAACTTACCATCCTCTTTCGAGAGACTTGTAAATTTAACACCACCACTGAAAGAAATTTAATAAGCCATGAAAATCAATTCAATATATAACCCTTGTGTATGCTGGCTCCTGATCTAATAACATATGTACATATGTGCAATACGTGTAAAATATATACTATATAAGACTAGATATGCCAGAACAAATTGAATAGTCAAAGGGGTAAGAATGAATATTGCTTAGGGGCAGCGTATCAAAACTTATTGGCAACTTAATCAAAAAAAGATTTCCTAATTAAATATACTTCCACATACAGGTATTATTACAGTAAGTCTACAACTCAAAACTTAGTTCAATGTCTGGAAGTCACCAAAAGAAATTCAGTAAAACTTTTACTGAAAGATGGATGGACAGACATCAGGGGTAAGATAAGTCTCAGCCAAGATGGGGCGGGTTCAATCACTAACTAGACTTGAACCACGGTATTAAGGAAAACTTAACATGTCCATGTTCGAATGCATATTGGTCGATGCCAGATTAAGGTGGTATGGGACACCTCCATGTTGTGATGTATTATCGTATTGATCGAAATAAACAATAAAGTATAATTTTATAAATACCGGTAGTTTATTTCCCACATTTTTCATTTAACAGCATAGCGCAGTGGGTTAGAGGGTTCACTACGGATCTGTGAGTTATAAGTTCAAATCTCGCAGTGGATTTTTAAATTTTTACCCTTTCCAAAAATATTTAAAACATATTTTTTGGTTAAATAATGTAATTTTGAAAATTCTAAACTGGTGAAAGTATTTTTATTATAATGTACTTTAATCCACATTAATATTGACAGATGTCCCATACCACCTTAAAATAATGCAAAAGATGTCAATTGCTATTCATTGTTTTATTGTTCATTAAAAAGGAAGGAAATACATGTAGCATGTTAATGCATCAAATTCAATAAGTGTGGGCTAAAATTTAACAGAAAGCATGCTATGCTGATGTACCAAAGCAAAATTTGAGGTTGTGCTTTCCTCCACCATTTTTAAACAACCTTGACTAAGTTTCTCCGCTGGTTGAATCAGTTTCATTTTAGTCAGATTTAGTCAAACTACGGCAACCGTAATTTGTGATCAAACTCGCTCATGGTTGAGCACAACAAATTCTATAAATGTAATATTAGTGGTCCCTAACAGTCGTGTACAATGCTAGTCATGATGTTAGTTTCTTGTTTGTCTTTATAAAAATTCCAAACAAATGGGCTTACCTAAGGAATATATAAGCCGTCTCTGGTAATCGATAGACCTGAAATAACAGTCAACAAATTTCATTTCAGTTTTTTTTTTCTCATTGTGTTACATCACGAATCAGAAAATCAATGCATGACAATCAATATTGGCTTAAGATTGAAAATCTAGACTGAAACCATTTACTGGTATAGATCAGATAAAATATTGGAGATTTCACTGAAAATGCACAGAGACCAATCCTTTTCCAATGTGCAGTACTGAATAAATGAAACTAATAAGGTCCTGACAGTACTCAGATGTCATTGCTCTTTGGGATAAAAGTGCAATTAGTTTTGGAGTCATGTCCAATAACTGGTGTTCACTTCTTTATGCGTTTTCTTTTTGTGCAGTAATCTGAGACACTTTATATGCATAAAAGAGGCTTTTTTCTCTGGTTTGTTGAATGAAGAAGAGATGATTTTTTTTACGCAGTCAGATATTTGACATCCGTGCTGGACAATCACACAAATGCCTGATGATGATAATAAATGGATGGTTGCTGCGAACTCTGATCTCTATATGTCTCACCTTCCAGTTCATGCTCTCAAAAAAGGAGCTAAGTCTGGCCTGGCCGGTGGTTTTCCCCCCACATGGCCCTGAAAAACAAACACAAATGACAACTAACACCGACATGTACATCCATTTCCATCAACATAACTCCACACATACATTCCTGACCCCAGGAGTGACAGAAAACTGACAGTCACCAGTAAACACAGTCTGCCCATCTCCTGTTGATTTCATAAATAGAAACCAACTAAAACATTTAACTCCCAGCCATGTTTTTGGCATATAAAAATAATAATGTCATCTGATCACAATTTTATGCTAATTTAGTTTCATTGACAACTAGCATTAATACAAACATTCAGGGCTTGATTTAAAAAAATTTGAAACTGTATATGCATGTACATATGATCAAAAGTGTCTGAATTTGAGGTACATTAGATACTGGTATATTTGTAATTCTCATAACATCTGCTTAATAAATGCATTTCTCACTTAAGCTTCTCCGATTCTCAGCCTCAAAGTATTTTTTTCATCATAAAAATGATATCTTTCTTTCAACCTTTATAAATGAAATGAAATTTTTAGATGGTGTCCATGCATTTTACAAAGTTATTGCAAATTTGCCTACAATGGATATAATGGAATAAAGAAACAAGTTTAAACAAAAGTACCAGTGCATCACTGCTTCAAACTCTTTACCAACATGTTTATAAGTGGGAGTGCTCTGTGGATCCACTACGCCAAGCATTTAGTTGTGGGACTGATGGTTATACTAGCAGTAGAATACTAATTAAAATTGTATGTATAAAAGTCAGATTTATGGTACAAATAAAAGAAATCCGGATAATTTAGTTATCGAACATTGCTGAGGATCGGAGATCGTTAAAGCATACACAATTTCTTCTCTTAGAGAAATATTGAACAAAAACTATTAAAATATAGTTTGCCGTCTTTTATGTACATTTAAAGTTGTACCGTAACTGGTTATACTACATGCATATCAGAAGTAAATACTTTAAAATGGGACTATTTTCATGTTACACCTTATCAGTGACAAACTTCCTTTTCCTTTTTGTTGCCTTGTATCAGGTTCTATATCTAATTCAGCATTCTGCTATTCATAAAAGGTGTAAAAAGTACAAATGATTGAATAATTATCAATTAATGATATTAATGATGCATCAATGCCTTTCAATAAGCTCTAGCTACGAAATGCATTCATTTGATACCTGTCAGGCCTCAAGATAAAATGAACATGATTGACCTACGATAATAAAAGTGTAGTGATTGTTCATAAAATCTAAAAACATCCTGGAAACCAGGAGATAATAAGTAGAAGGGGATATCTAATAATTCTACATAGTCTAAAGAAGCTATCTAAGGCACTAAAAATGAAATGCAAAAATGATTGTTAAATTTAACGTATAACCTAGAGCCGCGTGATCCAGTTCAATTTCAAAATTGCATTATTTGTTAGTAGGTGTAATGCTGTGTATGGATGGCAGAATCACACAAAAGAGTTCATTATTTAATCAAATATCCACAAATTCTTCATTTGCTTTGTCCATTTTAATATCACACACACTGAGATAGCTAGCTGCATCATGTTACAAAGCTCTAGCAGTTTTTAAAGAACAATTATTCAAGGTCATTGTGACACAATGGGAAGTAAATCGTTAACGCTCTATAGCTACCAGTATATTATAAAATGTTTGTGTAATATATTGTAAATAATGATGATGGCTTACAAAACAAACAGGCCAACAATTTATAGATCTTGCATTAGTATTGTGAACATTTGAATTTGTCACTTAAATTCTTTTAAAATGAAAATTTGTGTACCAGGATATACATTTGCATACCAGAGGTAAAGGCAAAGTGCTACTTGTTGAGGGTATTCCTTGATGATGGGGATTATGTCTTTCTACATATTTCGTACGATGCTTGTTAATATTGATATAATTTACACTACAATACATCCAAAATTTCAATGGCTGTGGATCCAAATTGGGTACTTTTAAGCCTTCTATAAATACAGAAAGAATAGTCTAGACCATGTTTCTGCATGCAATTTTATTTCAAGAGACAGATTTAATGTTTCGCGTTATTTATGAATTTTTTTTAGTGTAGCATACATCAAGATATAATTTTAAAAATAAATGATGAAATAATAACTCGGGAATTTGGGGGTGAATATTTGGGGGGGGGGGGGGGGGGGAGGAGGAGGTCCCGTCTCCAAGCACCTGTGTTTTAACTTAAGGATGCCTCACCTGAAATCTATATTAATTCACAATGCTCATGTGTCACTTGTCACATTTGTTAATGTTAAACTTAACAATAATAAAACTGAGGATCAATTCCAAAGAATTCTTTATCGTTGAACAAACACAATAGAATTAGAGGACGAGAAAATAAAGATAAATAATCACAAGATACTGATACTAAAGATTGTCGTTGCAGTTTATCTTACAGAATCAGCATCAATGTTATGTTTCAATGACACACACCAAGAGGTTAGAGTTAATTGCGACCACGTGCTCTTCTCAGGTTTACAAACATCAAATGCAAGAAACAACGTGCACATACCTCCCGTTAACACAACTTTATAGACCTTGTTACGATTTTTGCCTTCTTCCTGCGACATCACGAAGATCTGCTTGTGGACGTCTATGTAACGGTAAGCTCGTGTCAACTGAAGGGGAAAGTGGGATGCATATCTCCTAAACAAATGGCAGAAGTGTTTCATCCAATAGTAGGACCGCAAGTAATGAGAGAAATCAAAACAGAAAAAAAAATATTTTGTAGAATCCTGAACCCGATCCATTTAAAAGGAGAGAGAGAGAGAGAGAGAGAGAGAGAGAGAGAGAGAGAGAGAGATTTAATATGTTTTACGGTGCTACCGTTGTGGCGAGCCCGGCAAGAATCACATACAGTGTACTTTGCATCAGTGTCAACTTATAGTCAGTATTAGTGATATTTCAACTTATAGTCAGTATTAGTGATATTTTGACAGCTATCATCTAACATCAATGAATTTTTTTGAGAGATAGAGAGAGAGAATTTGAGAGAGAGAGAGAGAGAGAGAGAGAGAGAGAGAGAGAGAGAGAGAGAGAATTATATAATATTTCTAAGTTAAAAAAAAAATCCTTAAAAAATACATAGACTTGCTTCCCCTAAAACCGTTCTTTACTTTTGGAGAAAATTGATCAGTGTGTAAAATGTAATTTGTGTTTGATTTGGTCAAAAGTGTAAAGTGTAAATACATTATTATTTTTCTTTTGTACCTTGTTGTTATGTGACTTTTATTTATTTTTTCCTTATTCATAATTTTATTTTACTGAAATTTGTTTCTTTTGGCATACGTTGTATCCGCGTCCCGGTCCCTGTTTGTAGTTGTGTAATTTCCCATTTTCCAATTTAATAGTTAGACAATATGCAATATCTGCATATATAAATTTGTTAAATTGTTTATTTTTTCTCTGTATTCTTTATTATTTAGTTCAAAATGACTTTTTAAAATTGTTTAATTTCCTCCCTACTTATACTTACTGTTCATGTCAGAAAAATGGCCTAAGTTTGGCGAGTATCTAGTTCATTTCGACACGATGAGTCTATTTTGCGGCACACAGATGTATATAGTCAGACGATAGGGATAAGTAATTTGATCATTTTCCAACCTAGATTTCGTCAGAAATCGTTGGAGAAATCGGAGAACTTGTTTAAAACATAGCGTGAACCGAGGACCCAGGGCTATAAATTCAAGATGGCGAGTGTCGTCCCTTTACTTTTTTTTAAAGTACATTGAATACACTTTTTTAACACGATTGAAACAGGAGTTTTCAGGGAATATTTTTAATGCAATAGACTGAAATACACTTAAGATTACGAATTTTAATCATTTTGGTCCTTTGGGACAAATAATAAAGAACTCCACTATCCGACAACCGAGCCCCTGTGGAAAAAACATTAGATAGCACTATGGGACGTAGACACAAAATTTTTCTTGATGAATCTGTAGATTTAGCTCGTTCTTTTCCCCGCGCACACTGGTTCTTATATAGAGCTCGCTATAAAAATATATTATGAATGAACATAAAAATGCATACCTCTGTAGATTTATCCATTAACACATTACATTTACATGAACATAAGATAAGATTTGAACAGCTAGGTTCGTTATCTTTCGTTTGTGAAATACTAGTATACAAAACTGAATACTAGTAGTTATACTAAATGCATCCGTTTAAATCCGTGAATCGAACCAGCAACCATATGTACTTTGTGTTAATTCGGAAAAGCCAATCAGTATATGTGAAATTGAAAAGTGTTTCACGTTTGGAAATGCATTGTAACCGGGTCGTATACTTACTAATATGCAAAACTTTAGCTTTATACTGGTACATATGTTATAGGTCTATTGCAAAAGGTACCAATTTATTTACGAAAGATTTGCGAGTTTTCTTCTCGAGAAAGTTACGCGTTTATTCGTAATTTAAGTACCTTGTATTGCGAAAGATACGCGTCTTTTTGCGAAAGTACGTTGTGCATTTTTGTGTTATATCGTGAAAGTAACACGGTTATCATTTTATATATCGGGTTCGTTCGCCCTATCTACCTGTTCGCTTGAGTCCGTTCGCCTTAGTCCGTTCGCTTTAAATTGTCAGCTATTGAGTAAATCATGATGTTTTAGCAGCATGTACATAAAAGGATTAATAAGATGAATTGTCAATAAACAGAAACAGAAGTCAATTAATTAAAAGATTAACTGTCCATCTCTGACTGTGCCTCGGGTGGGATTAACAGATTGAGGCGGTGCGGAATTTAGAAGGTTTTTAAAACAGTTGTCGAAATAAGAAAACGTTTTTGTAGCAATTAACCACAGGCACTTGAATTTTTATCTACCGCCTCTATATATACCTTTATATATAGAGGTGGTAGAATTTTTTTTATATTTGGCTTAATGAGCAACTGCCGACTGATAAAAATTCAGATGGCTGTGAATTAACACAAAGTCCGAAAAAAAAAATTTACACAATAATAAAAAAGTCCGAAAGATTGAATTTCACATCGTGACAGTTTCCTTTTGAAGTTAAGGAAGAACTCCGCGGGTAATCAGGGATGCAAATCATCACACTTCGATCATGTATTCATACATTGGCCTTTTTTTTTTTTTTGAGTCACAATGAGGCTTTCAATCCCTATGGTATGGAATTCCATATACGACAGCCAACTGTCAGCTACCAACTGCTTAATGCGTACTGCCAACTGCTTAAGGCGTTCTGCCAACTGCTTCAGTACTGCCAACTGCCTACTGCCAGCTGATCTTGTCTCAGAAATAAAGTCATATTTAATAAATGTTTCTGACTATATTCCGATCTTGTAAAGAAACAGGCCTATCAGACTGGTGCTTCGTGTTAACCATTTTAAACATGCATCTCTTTTCAATTTTGTTATCTCCGTTTGGAAAGCGTCGTCATTTGCATGATTATTGCGATAAACGTTATAGATATTCTTTACATTATGAAAGTTAACATGTGATTTCATAATACAACGTAATTTAAACAGTCGATATCTCAGTATATCAGAAATGTGATAATTATGATATGAAAACATCATATACTGTGGAATCATTTAAATTCGTAGGGGCCAATTTTCGTGGGTTGTGGGATTTTTGATTTTCGTGGGGATTTAATTCTTGGATGGGTCGGTTTTCAGTTTCAGTAAAAAAAAGTAACTCTTTCAAAATTTGTTTTCGTCGAGGATGTAAATTTGGGGGGCATCCCATGAATTCCATTAAAATTGAGCCACCACGAATTCTAATAATTCCACAGTATGCTATGATTGACAGAGGTTCAATAAAACGTTAGTTTTTCTTACTGTTTTTGTTGTAATGTGAAATCCTGATTTGCATTTCTTTGTACGTGATATTATTACTAGTACATGTATCCCCTTGCGCAAATTGCTGCAAAGAATTTGCATATATTGATTATGAACCCCAATATTATCCATGGCTTTTAAAACTGTTTTGACCACCTTGGTAGTTTACAGAAATTTTGTTACTTCATTAAACGCTAAAAACGTTATAAGATTCCCAAAAAGTTCCATAGCCTCGTGCAACGTGCTTGGGAGCAATAGATTTAGATGCAACATCTTTTCTACAGAAAACTCGTTAGATGAGCCCATTGCAAAATCATTTTCAGTTGCCTAAATATTTTCAAACATATCAAGAATGTTTAAGTCTACATCCTATTTCATATTGCAACAGCCAAATACTTCTGGTTTGCTATACAAAAAGGATGGACGACCAGACGGACAAGTGTTTTTTTTTTTTATTCTATGATTATTCCATGTGTCCATCACTCTTTCAAGGTCATTCTGGACGACAGGAATCAGTGAACAAAATCTCAGACATAGCATCAGACAAAACAAGAATTCCACTATCTCTCATGTCTTTCAAAAGTGGTGAACACGAGTTAGTGTACTTAAAATCAATATTACGTACTCAAATAGGTTTCGGGTCACGTGATCAGGTAATATAATGTAAATAGTAGGACCATGCAGTGGCTGTTAATATGTGTTTTTGTGTAAATTAAAAATAAACGCTTTCAATATATTAATCCCTCCACCCTCAAATAAATGTCTGCACATGCACTTAACCCAATAAAGAGGTAAAGAAAGCAATTAAATTGACAGTAAGCATGCATTTGGCAGTAATATTAAGCAGTAAGCATTTTGCAGTAAGCAGTTGGCAGCTGACAGTTGGCTGTCGTATATGTGTAAAATTCCATACGATGCTATGGCGCTACTTTAAATGTTTTGTGCAGGGTTAATTTTTTTTTTTTTTTTTTTTTGTAAAATAAGGACAACTCGTTAAATTAACATGAAACACTTGTGAAAATTCGTCTTAATATTCATGAAATAAATTAAGATGGTTGGAACAGTATACGCTTACTTAAATAAAAAGTGTGAGTACATTGTCAGTATGTGTAATTACCAACACCATGAAAATATACAGTGCAATCTGACAAAATGACAATGAAAGCAAGGGACAAGTTGTTTAAAATTAGCAAGACTTACTTTAGTACGACTTGTCTTGCATCTGCGACATTCCTGTAAACAAATGAGGGCTTAACTTTTTTGTGGTATTAAAAATGACGTTTCCATATTAAAACGGTAATATTTTGTTAAGAAAGAAAGCAGTGTTTATAAACAAAGTCTATAAATAAGAAATCATGAAAAGAAAATCTAAACAATTGAAAAAACGAATGAAACAATTTGGCCGAATAATGAGTTGAATTTAATTGTCTTTTTTATGGAAAAGAAATAAGTACTGCGATATTGTGAGATACCGGTATACCCCCCTAAATGTGAAATTCATTTCTTTTTTAGATAATTTTTAGATATTTTTTTTTATCGTTGTTAGTGACAAAAATGTATTGATATTTTTATCACACTTTTTAGTACACGCATGTTAAATTGATAGCCATATATCACAAAATTGATAACACTCCTTTTATATACTTTTATATTTTTTTTTATATCCAGCTCCAGTAGTATATAACGTATAGATATGGCAGAATTGCTGGGAGGGGAGGCAATTCTTGAGAGTCTACGCACAGATGTGTCAGACATTCAGTGGGCCATAAGCGGAATCATCTCCCGGACAGGCCCAGTGGAAGTCGCCTCATGGAAATTTCCTGACAAGCAGAGTGCAGATTTAAATGTAGAGGAGCTTCTTGATCTTTACAGTTACAGTGACGATGCAGAAGATAACCAAGTGGCCCACATTGCCTTGTATGAACTCGTCATAGACAGGTACATGTTGCAATTTATGAAATACATAGTCGCTCATAGATTATTTAGTATCCACATTTACATCAAAACCTACTGTACAGATATTTTAAACATATTTATAGACATAAAAAAAATATTCTGGACATCAAAGATTAAAATAAATGAGTCAAGATAATTATAAACTTGTGGGCTAATTACTATACTTCATGTAACTATAAAAGAATGATTTACCGGTACTTTGATTTGAATGTGTCCTTCATAGAAGAACACTTGAAAATGAACAAATTACTGGTAGTTTATTTATGAACATGCTAGTATATATTTTTTTACTAATTAGAAAATTAGAGAAAATATGCATGAAGTTAAAAATATTTACTATGTTTGTTGATTTGCAGATTTGTATACTTGCTACAAGCTCTCTCTGCCCTGACCCAGCAGATGTTGGTTCGTGCAGGGGAGGATGTTATTGACCAGCGGACCTCTTCTATTGGACTTGTGGTCAAACAGTTCTGTAACAGACAAGTACAGCTCAACACAGTCGTCCAGCAGACCATGTCAGATGTAGGTCAATATATCACTAACCTTACAGTAACTATTTACCTTCTGTATACAGGGTTATTTTTGCCCCGTGTTATTTTTGCCCTTCTTCACTTGCAAACGGTTTCGCCCTGAATTCGCCCAGACACAGTTGTGCTTAAAGAGGGATAATTTAAGATATTGGAATTTGTCTTATAAAGTCCAGTCTTAAATCTGCCCGCTGACAAAGAGGGCGAAAGGGGCAAAAATTAAACGGGCGAATATTTCCCTGTATACAGTATATGAATTGAGACTACTATGCAGTGGTTCATTCACACTCTCAGGTCAATATACCACTAATCTTACAGTAACTATCTACCTACAGTAGCGATCAGTTGTGTCTGATCGGTACTGTATATGAAGTTAGACTACCATGAAGTAGTTCATTCACACTCTAAGATGTGTGTACATGTACAAACATAGACACAAAAGATGCAAGCATCAAATTAAAGAGATTTTGATCAAAGTTTAAGGTATCTATAAATTTGTAAATAAAGTTTTCAAGATTAAATTACTGGTACCTTCATATACCTGTATGTTGATGTGGAAATTGATGAGCATAATGATTATTGTAGATCAAGTCAAAATCAAGAAAGATGGTTGACTTGGAAAACAACATGAAGCAGATGGCAGAGGAGGTCAGTCAACTGAGTGAGACAAGTTCCCAGAGTGGACAGAAGCCATATCACTTCAGCCCTCACAAAGTGGGATCAGCTATGACTGGCTTTATCACCCCCAGTAAGATGGAGGAAATTGCCCGTGATGCCTGCACCAAGTCTTGTCAGACAGTGGAAACTGCTTTTGTGCCTTGTGAGGGTTGTCACGTCGTGCAGAAGAACTTCCGCAATGCTGGTGATGTTATCGTCAATATGTGTCAGTCACAGAAACTACCGTCCTCTCTTCAGAAGTACCGCCCCCTGGTGGCTGAGGTGAAGTGGTTGTCTCCGAATGATGTGATAAGGTGGTCCACTGAACAAGCCAAGGACCTGGGTCGCATAAACAAACATATGGAAAACCTTATGGCCACCATCAACCCTCTCAAGGAGGATCTGGAAAACTGTGAACAAAAGTGTAAAAAGCTAGAAAGGAGAGTAGCAAACTTTGATGCTGAAATGAGAAAAGAGAGAGAAATTCAGACAACCTTACAGAAACAGTTTGATGTGAAGTTAACGGAAATTGAGGCTGAACACAAACAGACAGTGTCCCTTGTGACTCGAAAGATGGAGGAAGTGGTGTCTAATAAGGAGACTATAGAAAACCAGCTCAAGAAATACAGGGCAGAGTTAGACTCCCAGCAAAGACTGCTAACAGAGTTAGGTTTGTACAGAATTATGAGGAGTAATTTAAATTGTACAAAATATCAAAAGTAATTAATTGTACAAAATGCAAAAGTAATTAATTGTATAGAATATCAGAAGTAATTCATTGTACAGAATGTCTGAAGAGTAATTAATTGTACAGATTATCAAAATTAATGCATAGCAGAAATCGCATGTATTAAAACATGATTCAAAATTTGTATGAATATAAATTATGTATGAAAATTTGTTTTGGTTTTAATTAAACTATAGAAGATACAAAGAAAGCTTTAGTGGATGAATTAAAAGTAAAGCATGCAGACACCTCAGAAGTCAATAGACTCCAGCAACATCTGGACGGCGTACAGAGTCGTCTACAGGAGGCGGAGGGAAAACTAGAGAAATCAACTAAAGATCTGTCCAAAGAACAAGCCCGGAACAAAAGTGCTGCCAAACATAATCAAGTAAATAACATTTTTATGTTATCAATATTGTCAATCAAGATAACAGATAGACAACAAGGGAATTTCTATTTTTATCTGCCGATCAGGGCAGACCATGGTTTCAATTTTAGGACTTCTAATTTTAATAAAAAATACATTAAAGCATGTCTGATATAAATTTTTATTATGAATAAAGAAGCATTTAATATGCAGAGGTTAATATGGCAATATATATGTGAACAATGGATGCATTATCTGATGACAAATATCTCTTCACAGAAAATGTACTCAAATTCAAATCAAAAGTCACTATGGTTGCCAGTCAAAAAACACACAATCCCAGGTTATTCTAAACACAGTAAAATCATACTCATGCACCTGTGTACTTTTTCCCCCCTGAATTCATTGGATTTACAAATAAATTTTGAATCTGAACAGAGTCTGCAGACAAAGCAGGACTCGCTGCTGTTGAGGATAGATGACCTTGACCAGGAGAACAGAGAACTTAAAGACCAAGTGTCAGAGATAGAGGAGGAAAAGGACAGGATAGAGGAAACTCTGGAGAAAGTGCAGAAAAATGTCAAGCAGTACAAGCAAAAGCTGAAAGACAACCAGGTACAAATTGATAATACATGTATCTACAATATATGATGTTTACAGGTATAAGTGATGATGATTAAAATCTTTTTAAAGTTTGTTTGTAAGTACATGATGAATCTGACCATGGCCTTGTTTGAAAAAAGAACTTAAAGAAACTTATGTCAGTAATACCATTGTACAATCATTTTCAGGCCTTAATCGATGAGTTAAGTGCCCAAAAAGAAGAACTCCAAGGTTCAATTACAACACTGAAATCTGACATACAACAGCTAGAAAACAAGCTGGAGGAGGCTGTGGAACGAGAAAAACTCCTGATAGAATATCCAGACCTCCATGGACCAGTGAATCCAGACATGCAAGGTAATATTACAAACTCCTGATAGAATATCCAGACCTCCATGGACCAGTGAATGCGCAGACATGCAAGGTAGTGTTTCAAACTTCTGATAGAATATCCAGACCTCCATGGACCTGTGAATCCAGACATGCATGGTAATACCGGTATTACAAACTCCTGATAGAATATCCAGTCCTCCATGGACCAGTGAATCCAGACATGCAAGGTAATATTACAAACTCCTGATAGAATATCCAGACCTCCATGGACCCTTGAATCCAGACATGCAAGGTAATATTACAAACTCCTGATAGAATATTCAGACCTCCATGGACCAGTGAATCCAGACATGCAAGGTGAATATTACAAACTCCTGATAGAATATCCAGACCTCCATGGACCAGTGAATCCAGACATAATATGTAATGGAACAATCCAGATTCTGAATCGAACTTGTATGATTTAAAATAACACTCTTGTAGTTTGCAAGCTATGGCAATAAGATTGCAAATAAAGTGGATCCCCCTTAATATAATATAGTTGTGTCAAAGTATATGTTCCTATTCATGTTATGTGTTTTAGCTCTCTGTTTTTAGACACGCACATGCAGTGTACATACAGTACATATACATTTATCAGATAGTCAGATAATTAGAATGACCCATACAATATTTCATGTAATATTCATAATTTAAAAATGTCATATTTCCAGTTTATGAAACAATCACTCATGATACATGTATGTATGAACTCTCTTTAGGAACTGGAGACATTGTGTTTGACATGGAGAATCAGGTCAAGGCCAACACAATCCGGATCCAGGTGTTGGAGGAACAAAACGAGACACTGAGGAACTCGGTCAGCAAAGTCCTGAACCTGCAGCAGGACAGGGCACCTCCCAAAGTGGCCTGGGAAAACGTAAGAGTCACATACAGCCAAACTTCTGTATCTCGAACATTAATATTTAAAATACCTTGGATATGTCAAATGGAATTAGAAATCACAGCCCACTGTTCTTCATATGTTTTTTAAGTTAATATCTGAGTCTTCAGACATCTCAAAGTTGGACATCTTTTAGAACTACCAGTAAATAGCAACATCAGAATAAACATACATGTTGATTAAAGTGTTTCTAAAACTATGGTCTTTCAGAAAGAACCAGTGCATCTATGGTCTGATGAAAATCTCACAAATGCAAGACAAGAAGAAAAAGTAATGAAGAAAGATATTTGGATGCCAGACAGGTATGGCTTTTTATGAAAAACATATCAGACAATGCTGACCAATTTCTTAAGCACAAGTCATTGATGGTTCAATTTGATGCTATCTCTTGTTTCGATTTTAGTTCATATCATGAAAACAAGAATGAGAATGCCAGAGCAGAGCCTGAGGTGAGACCAAGAACCAAGCCCTCCTCAGGAAAGCCCCCCAAATCCTCACCGTCAGCCTATGGGGTGAGACTTATAAAGCAGGATGTATTCTTGTTTGTTTTGTATTAATAATTTACTTAATGATTAATTATATGAATCAAATATATATCTATATATGTTAAGGATTTCTTCTTTAATCTCAGAAAATTTTTTATGTATTAAAACAGTGATTTTTATGTGAATCAAATGTATGTCATTATACATATTTAAGAAAAAATTTCTATGATGTAAAATACACAGTCGTGTAAATATTTTTAAGTAGAACATTGGAAGCAGTACAATGATCTCAGCAGTGTTCTCCATACATGTAATTCTTTTTAAAATACCTGAAAATTATTTGTTCATACCCAAGAAATTTGGCTTTTACAAGTATATTGATAAGGATGAAGTAATGGTACCATGTTTATTTAACCTGTTGATACTCACCAATGACTGGCTCAGTGGTAACACAGAGACCTACAATATATCATGTGTAGAGATTGTGGGGTAGATCTCCTGACAATTTTACCTAGATCTTCACTTTTTATATATTTTTCAAAGATACAAATATGCTACAACTTTGTAAAATTTCAGAGTACCATAGTAGACTTTAAACTTGGTTAGAAATTACTGCAAAGGAAAGAATATGCAATGGTATTAAAGATTCTGGTTGACAATTTATGGTAAAGGATTTTGCATGATTCTAAGATTGATTAAACATAGGTCAACAGTTAGTACACAGTTCATAAATCATGATAACTTATTTTTAACATCTAACTGCCTTATTATGAAGCTTTTGTTATGAATTGATGTGACTTAAATGTTCACAGATCCCTGTTTCTGATGAGTTCATCGTTGGAAGAGGAAGCAGACCCTCTAGTGCGGCGAAGAAAGCAGAACGCCCAGCCAGTGGAAAAAAGATGATTATGGCCCCCGCTAACACAACCAGTATCAGTGCCTACATACAACTGAAAAGATCAGGAAAACTAAACATGGAGGACCATCCTAAATGTAAGAAATCTTGTCCCGTAAAACATTGTAGTATTGTAGAGTTACTTCCCTTGTATTGCGAAACTATCTAAATGACTCTCATTTTAGCTGCAGTGCCCCCCTCAGGGCGTGAGAAGAAAAGGTCCCCGTCTCGAGAAAAACATCCTCAATCAGCGGACACTTATTCCAAGTCGAACAATGACCACCTTTACCGGAAAAACGAGATGTTCTCTTGTACTCAGTGTGATAAAATGTATTCACGAGCCAGGGACTTAGAGATACACAAATCTTACTGCACAGGATAATGAAATCTTTACACATAGTTTTAAATCAAGTTGTAGCAAAAGGAAAGTAGATTGTTTATGAATCTCCATGCAACATTTTTATAAACACAACAGCAAAGTACAGTAAATTGTCAGGACATGTATTGGAAAAGGCAGATAATTTTTTATCCTCTGTAAAGAATAGCAATCACTTATACATTGCAGTATTATTTCTAGAATTCCATAGACACTGCAGTTCTTTTCAGTAATAATTGTAGACTGATTATACTGTAAACCACTGATAATACAAAAACTCATAGTGGTGTTTGTTATAGAAATTTTATTTGTATGATAACCAAAAGCAAAGCACTGCATAATTGTTACATCAATATTTATATTATTTCCATCCAACTGAAAGACAAGTTCACTGTACATATAATTCAAGCATAATTCATGTTTTGCATGATAAATATCTACAAGTTTCTTTGATATAATTATGTATCATAGTACATTCCAAGTCTTGTGCTAGTTTTTTGTTTTATGTAGTTGTTGAACATGTTGTGATGTAACATTACAGTAATTGTTGCAAGGTGCTCTTTATGTGGAATAAATCAACAGTTATAATATGCATCCCCAGATTTTCTTGTCATTACAAACAGATGCACAATCAGCACCAAATACATCACCTATACAACACTGTCCTCAAATCTACCGGTACTACACCAGTAATAAGCAAACTTTTTCATTCACTTTGGGTAATTAGCCACAATAATTGAGCCTGGCAGGTGGTGTTTGTTATCGTAAACACAGATGAAAATGATGCATATCTGAATTAAGCACATCACATCACTCTGAGAGCAACCTCTCTTATTGAGAATCACAGCCTTTGTGATGTTTCCAGTTGTCACACACACACCGTCTGGGAAAAGTCCTGAATCGTCCTCATTTCTTCTTGTCCTCCTTGCAGCAGATGACGTACCTCTGGGCGACCAGGAGGGGCGGGGAGTAACCGTCAGGGTAGGAGGTATCCTCAAACAGCACTGAGTAGTCGTCCTGGGGCTGGATAAAAAAGATTGCAAACATTAGGGTTTAGCATTGGTCAGTTCACGTAACACTACATAGGACATACATGTAAACAGGTACTTGTACATAGAATCTTTCTACTTTTGTAATGGGATAGGTATTGTAAAACTTTTCTACCAAACAGTTGTCCTGGGGCTGGGTAAAAAAGATTACAAAATTAATTGACTAGGACATTTCTTTCTACATTTGTGTTGGGATAGGTCTTTTCATCCAATGTATTGTGTGAGGGGACAGAAAACAAGCAGGATAAAAATCACACTCGACCATAAAATTGTAAGCTATTCTGTTTTATCACATACAGTATTTAAACCATTTTTATCATTGAATTGTTTTTTGAAAGCCTTTTGAATTATGCAAAAGATACAAACTTCATAACAGCGTTATGCAAAATACATTATGATGTCATCAAAGTGATATATATGACAATTTACAGTGACATTGATAATACATAAATGTATGATCAACATGTTACAGAATTTCTAACCTGCTACACTAACATTACCTTTTTGGGGGGTTCATGGATCAATGCTCTGTAGAAGCAAGTGGTTTGTGGGTACAGGGCAAGAACAAGCTGAAATACAAAATCCAAGAATCTCTTGTTAGTTTTTGTATGAGCTTCCAAATAAATACATCTATAAGATGAACATTCATTCTTAGCTGAAAGATTGTGTTTACCAAGCCTTAATTTATGTAACACATAAAATATTAAAAAGGGTTTATTTTAATACAAAAGAATAAAATTTTCCCTCAGATTGATAATAACTTGGACCATTTTAATATGAAGTATAATATACAGAAATAGTTTAGAATTGGAGCACTAGCTTTTATGGTACTACAGATAGGTGCTTACTGTGTCCTTCATGAACAGGGCATCTGGATCTGTCTCCGGATTGGCTTTCCAGATAGGAAGTGGAACAATGCGCCTCTTGCTGAGGGTATGTCTCCTTTAAAATTAAATGCAAATTAACCAAAAACCTACATCAAACAACAGAACTAATAGTCCTTACTTAAAGATGCATGTTACTACAAATCAAAGAGCCATTATATTACTAACAAATAAACTAGGTTTCGAGCTGCTTGATCCTATTGTTTATTACCGGTATATCTTATGGACAATGTAAATCCAAAATTTCATTTGTTTAGGCATAATGATATAACTAAAAGCGATGATTTTCTTTTCTAGGTCCTTTAAGAAACACTTATGAAAATAGTGATGCACAGAATTTGTTTTAAAATCAAACTCTTCCAGAGAATTTCATAAATATTTAAAAGGCAACAAGTTATTTTACCCTTTAAAAAGATTCACCCCAATGTTGAAGTGTAAATATTTTTCATGGGACCTTGGCTTTTGCCAACATAATGAGCTTTTGAAAGTGTTTTGGCAAACCAAAAATAATTTTTGTGTTCAATTTCTATAGAAGTTAGTATAAGTTAATGATGTTTTATAACCCAACATAAATTTTTTAAATTTAAATATTGATATCTTTGGGAAAAAAAAGTCCAGTTCTTATGATGTAATTTGTTGAATGGTTATGAATTTATAGGGTTTAAAATTAATAGGGAAAAAATAAAAACATACAGCTTTGATGTTTTTAATTTTAAATTGATGGAGTCAAAACCACATTTGAGATTGTTGGATCATCAATCCAAAATTAAACTCAGGAAGAAAAAACTCTCTCTAAGTTTTCATGAAATTTCCCTACTGCCAAAATAATTTTCAATAAACCCACAATTTGATTGATAATAGTGAAACCACATTTTTATTACTATCTGTCACAAATATCTACCTATTTTGCATTTTAAGTCAAACTTTTTGTCTTCATTTCTTGGTTTGATTTAAAAAAAAAACACAATGTGCATATCATCTTGACAATTAAACAAAATAATAATGACTTTGTAGCTTTCACCATGGGAACATGTTATGGAAAAAATATAATCCAGGACATGTAATACAAACACACACATACATACCTCAAGACCATGATAAATTATGAAATGAATTAATGTGAAAATTCTTCATGTTAAATAAGTTGCTTCTACATAAATTTCACAAGGTAAACATTCATTTTCTTTGGACTTTTTTCTTCATGATTGTACATATTTTGTCTAAAATTATAACCACTCCTATTGTGGCCTCTCTCTGGGATTATGGTTAACTTAACAATCTGTATACTAGCTTCACTAGATTGCTTCTCTGCATCATATATGATAAGAACCTAGTAAGTTGTAAGAACTTGTGTTCAAACCATTTGTATATGTTTAAACAACCTCATCTATTTCACAAATTATAGCCTTTACGTGTGTTTTTTAAAAATAAATGTTTTGCTATTGTATATTTGCTATTAAAATAGGACCCTCTCCAAATACATGTAGTGGCCCCTCTCTGATCCCCAGGGATTACTGTGTGTATAAATGTGAAAATGATGATTTACCATACAGTAATTCTACAAATTACATCCTTCACTTTTCTTCAGAAGGATTCTTTTTTGTAAAAACTGCACCACTTCCCTTCGCATGGTGGTGAACCCTCTCCTTTCCAGATCATTTATGGCTTCCTTTTACATGTACATGTATATGGATCACATGTATTCAAAGCTTCTATTTACTTCAAAAGAATTTTTGAAATTGAGACTTACTCCTTGCCTTCATCTGCGTCTATGTCATCAACGTCGTATTTATTGGAGCTCTGATTGAAGTTGACCACTTCCGCCAGGATCCAGTTCTCCTCGTCCTCGGACTTCACTCGTGCTGCCACCTTGTCACCGGGCTTAGCCACGTAGTTACTGTCAGCCGGCATAGCACCACATAAAGGAGGGGGTCTACAAGAGTAACAGATCTGTATATAGTGCATGTACCACATGGAGGCTTTCATCAGATTTCTACATACAAGACTGTCAAACTCCTTATGAATGTAAAATGTTTGTTGGAAGATTTCAAAATAGAATGACTTAAATTTCAGTCATATTTAGTGACTAATGTATCAACTAGAGGTATACTCTGATGTTTGGTTAAGATGGATGTAATGGATTCTAAGGTAATGAGTAAATTTTATTTACGGTACTAGTATATGTAATGAGAAATATGGGTTGAATAACTAGTCCCCAAAACTTGGATTTGCCACTTTGGTACTTATTTGATTGATTTAACCATTTACCCATCTTCGCTAGCCAAGGGTTTTTGGTCCACTTCGTTCTCCATAAACCCTTGGCAGATCTCATTGCGAAAACTTGGTGATGCGGTGGCGCTATCTAGCGAGCAACTTGAGTTGCATCCCTTGTATATTTACATTTTAATCGAATGAAACGACGGATAATATACACGCTAGGGCATAAAGACAACTTGAAAACATGTTGACTAGCGAGAATCGGAACATAATTAACGATGCTATTAAATAGGAATGAATATTTAACCTAGAGAAAGCAAGGAATATGTTTTATTTATAGTTTGTAGGGACCTGTACCGGGAGTGAAAAAGTTGCTATATATGAATGCATTTAAGCCATAAAAACAGGTATCTGTTGTGGTAATTATTGTGGACAAAAGAAATTGAATAAAATACAGCTCATTGAACCTTTAAAAGCAATATCCATAAGCAGGGATGTATATATTAATGGAATAAAGGCAACTTCCTCATTCGCCATGTTAACTTCCCATAATTATGATCACACGAGCCTTGACAAGTTTGTAAATCTGTTTTCAATCCAGTAAAATATATCGTTGTTAAAAGTGACCTGGTTAGACCATCCTTGTGGAGGTACTGTACTCGAGCACTTGTGCCTCAACTTGTGAAAAGCACCGAATGTTTTACCAAAGATCACATGTGATCTTTTAAAGTTTATTTATAAGCGCTTGTTTACAATGCTGCGATTGGATCAGCTACTCCCAGCTGCAGCCAATCATAAAACGGAGCTTGTCCCCAAGTTTTCGCAATGAGATCTGCCAAGGGTTTATGGGGAGCAGAGTGGACCGAAAACCCTTGGCTAGCAAAGATGCCATTTACCATCAAATCACAAGAACATAAAATCGCGAACACTGAATTTTTATCATAATGTCATGTAGTTTACATATGTCCAAAAAAAATAAAAGCGAGATTTTATAAAATTTGCGACATGTGCTTCTCGTGATTTTACGCGGACATTAATTCCTCGCGTTTAATTAGGAATCTAGAGTAGATACAAGTATATAGCAAGCAACACCCATTTGATCATCTATTAAATAGCACCTTGACCCACCTTTCTCCTGGCTTGCTGACCCACAGGGGCAGGGTCTGGGCATTCTGTTGCAGCATTGACATCAGAACTCCACGCCTCATGATCGGCTTGGGTCGGTCTGAGTCTGCAAATATCATATTTGTTTTTATATATTGACCATTCAATCTCCCTCTAAATGTAAGGAAAATGAGACTGAAATGTACAGACCTAGCCTTCTGTTTTCTCTTATGCTTTTCACTTCAGTAATCTTATCAAGAGCTTTCCTCAGCAATCTTCAAATCAGAAATAGACGCAATAAATAATTAAAGGCTGTAAGAGAAGTATAAGATATCAAAAAGGAGTACATGTAATTTGTCAAACTCATTATACAATGGTATGATGAAGAATATAATTCAAAAGAATAGTGATTTGCTTAATTATTTCTCCATAAATCAAATAAAAAACATCATACTCGGCCTCTAACTCAGCATCCTGCATGGCTGTCTTGTATAATCCTTTTAGTTTGTTCTTGTAGTATGGTGTTACTAAACAGGAAAAATAAGACATGTACATGTACTGTATATCAAGTTCACATATACCAATTCATCCAGTGATTTCTTGATTCCAGATCAGTAAGCATTGATATAAAACTGTTTCAAAAGGTTAAAAATAAAATTTTTTTTAAAAAATATATGTGCACATGTTATTCTTGTAGTATGGTGTTACTAAAAAGCAAAAAATAAGACTGTACATGTACTGTATATCAAGTACATGTATATCGACCAATTCATATTGTGATTACATGTATTTGATTCCAGAGCAGTAAACATTGATATAAAACTGTTTCAAAAGGTTAAAAATACAATTTTTTTACGTGTACCGGGTACATGTTATTTTAAAATCTTGGTTGAAGGCAGACTTAGTAACTCTTAATTAGTACATACTGTATAAATGCACTTAATGGGGAAAACTAAAATTACATCCATTATTTAAAGTCATCAAAGTAATAAATAATATTTATAAATGAAATAGTAATTAAGGATAAAAGAAATGGCCTTACTTTCATTCTTACTTTTTTGTTCCTGCTGCATCCTTTCGTGGGTCTTAGAGATGTTGGTGAGATTGTGTTCACCCTGGGCTCTCTCATCCTATAGACAAAGATTTCAAGTTTGTTTGGTTTTTTATTTTAACATACTGTATCTTTGTACATTAGTACATCTGTACGTGTTCTCACATTGAAAGGTGATTTACAAATACAATAATCCATAATTTAGTTTATGTTTCTGAGGAAAAATTTGATTACCAATTCAAAAGAATGAATAAATCTTATTATTTATTTTATTTTATTATTATTTTTTTATAAAATTAAAGTGAATCAGCACAATCTGATTAAAATCAGATCTTTTGATGCTCCCATTTAATGATATGTCGCTATGATCAGGATCGACATATCTCATAGAGACATATTATTAAACAAAAGCATATGATGATAAGGATCTGATTTTTATCCGATTTTGCATCAACATGATCTGTTCAGATACATGCACATTGCACAAGCTTATGATATCATAAGAAAGAAAGAAAAACATGAAACACCATGATGTATCAATCAACAACGGAAATCAATGAAGATTCATAGATTATCTTCTCTCTGGTACACTAAAAGCCATATAGACAAGACAAGAAAAAAAAAATTCTGGTACCTTTTCAAGTATTTAATAATAAAAGATTAACCAATTAAGTTAAAAGACAAAGATCTGAATTCAAGGCCTATTTGTGACTACAGTGACAATGTGAGTACCATGTACCTGTATCTGATGAATGAGTTCAAACAGTGACAATGTGAGTACCATGTACCTGAATCTGATGAATGAGTTCGTACAGCTCCTTCAGTAGGTCTTTGATGCGCGTTTCTGCCGCAACGGTGCTCGTGGAGTTTTCGGACATCAGCGGACTCTGACTGGATCCCCCGCCACCACTGTTTGTTTTGGTTCTCCCCATTTCTTCAAACAGAAATAGGAAATCCTTAAAACATTTCAAATTTGCTGACTGTGACAGGATAAGAACACATAGCATAGCATCAAATATGTTTTGAAAAAGAATGATGATATGTGATAAAGGTATTCTGACCATCATGTTTTCTCCCATTATATTACATTGTGACCAGCCCTTAGAATTAACAGGTTAATGTGATGCAAGGGATAAATGGTAATTTAAAAGAACCCCAATGTCACTTTAAGGGGCAGGATTGTTGCATTACTTTTAGATGGTATGGTAGAGCATCTATTTTGAGAGTTGGATAGAAAATCTCAGTCTATAGTCTTTTTTGTGTCTCTTTACCAGTTACATATTATAGTTTATAGTTTATTCACAAATCAAGGGGCCTCAGGGGCATATACAAAAAACCAATATCATGATTATAACAAATAATGAATGAAATAATAGCATAGAATTAAAATAGATACACTGTACATTATATATATCTATAAATATGAAAATTATATTCCACTTTTAAGAATCATTTCACCGAGTTGTACATGTAATTGTATGTCTTCATTCGTCATAAGCCAGATAAATTTTTGGTCATTGTCCATGTATTGAAAATTTTTACAAGAGTCGTTAGCTAGATTGTACAGAGTATCTCTTAATGCCTTATTATGATGACATGAGAATAAAAAGTGTTTTTCATCATCCACTGATTTGACATTACATCTACTACAGTATCTTTCTTGTCGGGGAATGCCTTGATAACATCCTATGTCAATATTAAGTCTATGAGCGGAAATACGAAAACGTGTTAAACTTCTCCTCTGCTCAAAATTTTTAAGTAATCTAAGGTAATTCTCTTGGCAAAAACTTTGCTTAAAAGTGCTGTAGCAACTTAGTTTTTTGTCAGCATGTACAATGAGTTGAGAATTCCATTCTTTAATATAGTATTTAAGTAGACAGTTCCTAAGTGCTCTTTTGAATTTTTTTATTGTTACTGACAGTAAATTTTTAGTGCCATCTATGCTGTTAGTTAAAAATTGAATTGATCCATACCAGGAGGGAATTTTCTGTTCAAACAACTGTTTAGATTCACAATAATCATTTTATAAAAGTGGAAAGGATTGACTATGATTCTCAAGTCCGTAACTTAACATATGAAACTGTACTTCACGTGGCGTATTATTAACTAAATAATTTAGTCTTGATAAAATGTAAATGACTCTTCAGGCATTATCATGATTATCACATAATATCGGATAAACAATGTGTTGAATCAGCTGATTTGATGTGTAGACAGAGCCCAACAACATTCTGACGTACGAATGAGCTATCGGATTTTTCTGCTGTGGATTTTTAATTTAAAGCATCTATACATTTTAAAAACATTTCTGACACAAATAACTAGACTTCAAACAAACTTGCCTGTTTTAAATTCGTTGTTTTTGCAACTACAAGGGCCAAGGCTTCTTTGTTCACCGGAAGTTAAGTTAAGAATTGTAACCGAATGTAAACTTGCTTTAATATTTAATATTTAATATTTAAATATTTCGATCATCCGTGAATAGTTGTCTCCAATTTTTACTTGAAAGCCCTAAATACATTTATAAATATAGTTTCATTATTTGCTCTGTGTAAAGAATGAACGTCTTTCTACAATTGAATAGAAAAAATCGGGATCAATATACAGAAAATTGATAT
Organism: Magallana ariakensis; assembly: GCA_020458035.1. Taxonomy (NCBI): domain Eukaryota; kingdom Metazoa; phylum Mollusca; class Bivalvia; order Ostreida; family Ostreidae; genus Magallana; species Magallana ariakensis. The sequence continues at coordinate 9,588,428 of CM035814.1, forward strand.
CTAATTTGCAACGATGTTTTTGATTCGTTGATTCGTGTTATTACGATACAATTGATTAGTCCATGGTAGGTATCAACAAATATGGAGGAGCTGGGTGTTTTCGTCTGCGGTTCCATTTTCTTCCCTGTCTGTTTTATCATTATTCGATATCTTCTTTACACGTTTTTTGGTTCCAGACTTACTGATGCCGACGTCCATAATGTAACTGAAAAGTATGTTTAGATGACATAAATATTAAAATTTTAATAGACATATTTGATGATAGACGGATCTCTTATTTTTGATGTCAAAGAGCTTTTCAAAATACATGTACATGTACAACTTTGTTATCAACGTTATTGCAAAATGCAGAATAAACCCGAAATTTATTTTGTTAGCATACGATTTATGTTTTTTTATTTATGTTCCTGGTATGTTTGTGTGTGTTCATGGTTAATATGTGAGAATGGGGTCAAAATATAGGTTATCAACTGTTGTGGTAATTACTCAAAATTTGTTATAATTTTATGGATCGTTCAAATGTGTAAGATGTTAACACTCGGAACATGGTTACTATACTCTGTCTTATATCTACAATGTATGAATGAAGAACTATTGCGATAGATTGAAGCATATAAAAATACTTTTTTACAATCTGAAAAGTAATAGATATGTATGTTAATACAACATTATCTCACTTTTTCTGTGAAAATTTCAATACTATTAAAGTTGAAAGCAACAGCATAAAACCAGCTTTTTCCTACACTCTGAAATGTTTTCAGCAGCTTGATGTTATGCTATACAAGACATAAGAATTAAACATTTTTAAAACTCTAATCTGATAAATTTTAGAAACTTGTAAAATGTATATGCTTAAAGTTAATATGTATTCTTTTGTCATGTTTGTGATAATTGGGTGACCAGGGTCTCTTCCTGGTGAATAATAAAAACCCAAGTTTAAATTTCAAATTCACTTTAATAACGTATTTATTACTTATTGGAAAATATAAAAACATTTTATTTTTATTTTGGGTAGATGTGTATCCAGTATTCAAGCAGCCACAGCAACAGTAGTTGGTTTAATCATTGCAGTAAAATGTCAGAAAGATATCATGATGGACAGGTAAACTTTATATTGATGTCACTTTCACTTTGAGTTGTCAGGGTATTTATACTTAATAATAGTTATAAATTACTTACATGATATATTTTGTTTTGATGTTTTTAATAACAGACCAATGCTCATAACAGATTAATGCTTATACCCAGTAAGAATTGTTTATTTTGTTGTCCCTTCACAGACGAGGAAATCAAGATTTCAAACTTGGTGACGTACTTTTCAGTTGATGGCAAAATCTGCATTAGTCTTGCTATGTGCATCTGTATAATAGTATGTGTGTATCATAAAGGGATTCAAGATGATTGGAGTATTTCATTGCTAAATTTCCTGCCAGTGTACATACTTTGTGCAGTACAATCTGCTTTGAAATTAAGAAAAAAATTGTTATCACTTCCAAATGAGACATTTTCTAAATTTGTGTATTAACTTGGCTGACAGCTGATTAAGGATGCCTCTCCATATATAATCTTGCACAAAATATGAATATGCTTTACTTGTTTCCTTGAATTAAATGATATCAGATTTCTGTAAAACATTGCTTACATACATCACAATATCAGCTTATTTCATTCTGCTGAAACAGGAGTTTGAGTTTCTAGAATACAGGTGCTAGACAACAGTCTTCTATTTTTTTTTTGCTCTTTTTTTCCTCATTGAAATTACCATCATATTGATTTGCTAGACACACAAATCCTCATATTGGAGAAGTCTACCAAATTTATCCACTAATTAAATGTTACAGAACATTTCTGTGCCTGAATGGTAAATAATGAGTTAGGAGTGAACCTGATAGGTAACTCTATACTCTGCGCATGGAAGAGTTTTGCCTTTGATGTAGAATAAATAAACTATTTTTAGACACGATATGTAAGCATTTCAAACATTCTTTCTTGTTTGCTGCAATATGCAGTGGAAATTATCAATGCCATGTAATAAATTTTTTGTTATTTAATTACACTGTGATGAGCTCGCTATGAAAATAAGACAGACATTATCTTTTGCTTTTAATATCCTATCAAAATGTGATTTACTGATTAAAATGTTCAATGTCTGGAGAAAAACAAATTTAATATCCCTTATTTAGCTCACCTGAGCTGAAAGCTCATGTGAGCTATTCTGATCACATTTTGTCTGTCGTCCGTCTGTCCATCCGTCTGTAAACTTTTCACATTTTCAACATCTTCTCAAGAACCACTGTGCCAATTTCAACCAAACTTGGCACAAATCATCCTTAGCCAAAGGGGATTCAAAGTTGTGAAAATTAAGGACCAAGCCCTCTTACAAGGGGAGATAATTAGGAATTAATGAAATATTTCGAGAAATTTTCAAAAATCTTCTTCTCAAGAACCGTTAGGCCAGGAAAGCTGAAACTTATGTGGAAGCATCCTCAGGTAGTGTAGATTCAAAGTTGTGAAATTCATGACCCCCGGGGGTAGGATGGGGCCACAATAGGGGTTGACTTTTTACATAGAAATATATAGAGTAAATCTTTAAAAATCTTCTCAAGAACCATTAGGCCAGGAAAGCTGAAACTTATGTGGAAGCATCCTCAGATAGTGTAGATTCAAAGTTGTGAAAATCATGACCCCCGGGGATAGGATGGGGCCACAATGGGGGTCGACTTTTTACATAGGATTATATAGAGTAAATCTTTAAAAATCTTCTTCTCAAGAACCATTTGGCCAGAAAAGCTGAAACTTATGTGGAAGCATCCTCAGGTAGTGTAGATTCAACCTTGTGAAAATCATGACCCCTGGGGGTAGGATGGGGCCACAATGGGGGTTCGAATTTTTACATAGGAATATATAGAGTAAATCTTTAAAAATCTTCTTCTCAGAAACTAATCAGCCAGGTGATTATTTAATTTTGTTTATACTTTGGCTTCCGGATGATTCCTGGACGATTGGATCTCACAAGGGGTTCAGAGTTTGATGTAGGTTTATATCCTATATATAAACAATTGTTTAGGAACTTTTTGAGAGCTGCATTGCTCAACATGTGATATTACTATAAAATCATCCTGTTAGAAAAGGGAGTAATGATAGTAAACATAAGAATATCCAGTGGAAAAAACTGATTTTTATTTATACAGGATCTACATGTATTATACTACATTGTCCAGATAGTTTATATTATGACTCCATTAAGCTGATTTTATCATACCTATTGTTCCTCAGGTGAGCGATGTGGCCCATGGGCCTCTTGTTTAATAGTACCATGTCCCTCCTCTTAAAAATGATATGAATGTTGATCCTTTTTTGATTATCAAGTACTTTTAAAATTCTTTCAAGTATTACACTATAAATAGCATAGTGTTATATGTTTTATTTATAAATAAAAAATCTACACATTTTGATTTTTGTTAATGTAAATTCCCATGTAAAATATGAACAATTTTATGTAATTATGGATGTAGGATGGCATAACCTAACCTCCCTTCCCAAAAAATATATGACTTTAGTTTTTGTTTTTTTTGGGGGTACAATGGTCTTTGATCTCACTTCTAACAATGCATGAGTCATATAAGGGAGGCTCTGTGGTCAACAAATTAAGCATCTGATCTGTGCTAAACTTTTACATATAATATTTTTGGTCATATACTATCAATTAGTAAAGAAATAATTCAAATAATTAAGCTTAAAAATTTGTAGATTTTCCTATATCTTTATACAGGTGTCAGGATCATGAAGCAATTTTAGATTTAAGTCGAAATTTCAGTCAGTCATAAAATGATTGTTTATTATAATTTGGCGATGGAAATTTGTAATCAACAACTTTATATCAAGACGCTTGTAATAGCATTTCAATTTTGCCACTGTTTTCAGTCAGGAGACATTAAGAAAGTGATCAATATTTGACTTAAGTTTAAGACAGTTTCATGATCCCGGAGCCTGATCTCTTTGTTTAAAGGAAGTAAATTTTAGGCTAAAAATGGCCACAACCACCCACCCCTCTTAATGTAGTATTAACTGTGGCATGGAAAACTTTACCATGGCCCGAGATATTTATCTGTGGCACTTTAAAAAGTGTACTTACTGTGATGCTCGCATGTACACAGTGAAAAGGCTAAAGGAAAATGCTGTGCATATATTCATCAAAATAACATCTGGGGAAGTTCCCATTGACAGCATTTCTGTCCTCTTTCTTCTTTTCCATATGTTATTGATATATGAGCTTACATTTGTTTTTTATCCAAAATTTATTTTATTTAGGAAGTTAAAATGATAAGAATAATTTAATAAATGATGGATCATTAATAATCATTAGAGAAGTGTTTGCTTAAGAGACTAGTAGCTGGTATACATAAGTGGCTGAAAGTAAACTCAACAAATCTGGCATAATTTTACAAATGAGGTTGGACAGTAATTTAAATCAGTAACTTCTTGATTTCTTGTTTCAGACACTGGTTGACCAATACTTATGCAGTGTTTGGGGTGCCGTACTTCTCCTATGACACTGTTGCTATGTACTATACTTATATTTATACCAAGCCTGAGGTACAAACCCAATCCTTCTTACATCGACTGCAGCATTTTGCTGTAAACTCCAAGGCTATGCTAGTTCATCATCTTCTTCTACCACTAATCTTGTTCCCTTCAATAATTGTAAGTATTGTAGAGTGATGATGATATATACATAAGGATCTTACAATGATGATGATATAATGGTTTATGTAAAAGAAACATGCAAGTACACATAATTGTTTCTAACTTTCAGCAAGTAAGAAATAGAGATATTGTAAACGTTTATTTACAACAACTTTATTTCGTGATTTACTGGAAATAAAATGGTTAATGCAGCAATCGATTTTCATGTTAAAGATGTTCATTATCTGGAAAATAAAACACCAGAGACATTTGAGGACTGGTTCATGGGGAGAAATATTTGCAACGACGAGGCTCTCATTAACCTACAAAAATTTCTCACACCTGAAAAAGAGTTGGTTTACAGTATACATAATAATAACATGTACTGTACGTTATATGTAATGTACGTTATATGTACTGTACGTTATATGTACTGTACGTTATATGTTCTGTACTTGTATATATGTACTGTGCATTACGTTCTGTGCTCATATATATTTTCAGTAACTAGTATGCTTCATTTCTTTCAGTTTTTCCGTAGAGGTCTTGGAGACTTTTTTGTCGGAGTTTTATATATGTGTGAATTTACCATTCCATTTATCTCGGCAAGAATGATTTTAGCTCAGGTAAGTCAGTCACCTGTGAAACTATTAAATCATAACAGGAAGAAAGACAAAATTATAGATCTTTATGTTATATATAAAATTTTCTGCTGGCTGGAAAGAGATGTACAGCTGGTGTTAACTATAGAGCAAAAGGTATTATATAAATCACCGATCCGTATGTAAAGTAACACAAGTGATGTAAATCAGTTGACATATTATCGAATAAAGTACAAATAACATATAGTTTCTGTCATAAATATTGACAGGTGTTGAGGGCAACATAAATTTTGTGATTCCTTAAGGAGAAAATAATTTCCACTGCTTTCTATTGGGGAAGATTATCAAACATGCAGGAAATATAAACATCTTTATCAGGGTAGATATTGAGATAGTATAGTTTATTTAGCCAATTAAGATAATGTAGCAAAAAAACTGTTACATATCCCCTGTATGTAATGGTAGTTCATATGTACTAGTATTATACACAATATATAAAACATGTATTGTAATTAAACCAGGAAATGAAAACTCCCTGATCCTATATTGGTCTTTACCTTAATTTTTCAATTAAACCACAAAATTTCAAACTCATGAAAGGAATTGACTTTATAGGCCTGGCATAAATCAATAGTTATTCCATCACATTAATGAAGATGTCAAATTCTTGTACATTTTATCTTCTTTCTAATTTGGTAGCTTGTGGATATAACCTTAATGAAAAAAAGGGATTTATCTGCTAGATATGTGTGGCTTATTAGTCACTTCTCAGTGATTGTCAGAGAGATTCATTTATTCTACTAAAATAGATAAGATTCAATCCTATGTCTCTTATACTTGCTAAGCATTAATTAGAGAGTGATTGATCATGCTACATTAACCAAGTTATATTCAAAGCAGCTGTTCATTGTGTGTCATCAATAAGTGATCAATAATCAATCAAAATTAGAGTTAAAATTGAGGTTTGAACCAGATGACTCCAATGTCTATATCAGTGATTCAATAGAGGAAATCATGCCCGCACAGATAATGTTTGGAAGACTCCAACATCAGAAGATATTGTGGACATATGAATGACTGATACATGTGCAATAATTAGATTATCCAATCTATACAGCCTTAGTTTAATTTAATTACCTGCAGTTCAAAGGGCATAATCAATCAATCAATCATACAAGCATTTATAGAATGCATTTAAATCAGGTGTATTCAATTAAAAATATTTGCAGCATCAATTATTTTCTCATCATACTTTTGAAACTTAATGAGATATATAAATGAAAAGTGATGCATGCTATTCTTGACTTTTTTACTGGTACACATGTACAGGATGTAAACAGTAATCACAATTTCTGTGGATTTTTGGAAATTCTCATTACCGGTATTTAATTGTTTGGCACCAACTTTTGTGGATTTCATTGTTGAGTATGACAACAATATCAAATGTTTATCAAAGTGAGATATGTGACAGAAATTTTAATGGGTAAGACTATTGTCTATGAATTAAGGTATTTTCAAAAAAATTTCCAAAAAAATTGATGCTCATGAATATTTATGAAACTACAGTACTGTGTTTCCAGTGACTTGATGTCTGTGTATTGTACAGCTACAGATGAAGCACACATGGTACTACATCGCTGTTGGTCTCCTAATGATCGGCTCCTTCCTCATCTCTAGGGTGCTGGTGTTCCCGTTCCTATACTGGAGGTATGCTGTGTATGCGGGCCTTCCCCTGGGTCAAGTACCTGTACATATCCCCCTCAAGTGTAATCTTGGCTGTCTTTTGATCCTCGTCCCCCAACTATACTGGCTTTTACTGATGGTGCGAGGAGCCGGCAAAGTGTTCTACAAGATCTACCTCAAGTCTAAACAACATTGACCAAAGGATTAGCTAGGTCCTTCAAACAACGATGAGTTACTGGCTAGTCATACAGATTGTGATGTCATTAATTTAATTTAACTTTAATATTCATATACATGACATTGTACAATGTTAAAGGAATGCATCAAGATGTTGTGAATTTCCTTGTTTGACAGATATGCAAGGGGTGTGTCAATATAATGTGATTTAATCATGCCAAAAATAGGTTTTTTTTGCCTTCAGAGTTATTAACCTTTTTATATTTGATATTGTGTGATTATATTATATAAACATCATGTTAAACATGCACCATTTGAAACCGTCTTACCAAGTGTTAACCAGCAAAAACTCGTGCTCAGTAGACGTTTGACCTATTTTGTACATTTATAGATATTTGACATTTTCGACCCATTTTGTACATTTATAGATTTTGACATTTTTGACCCATTTAGGTGTAGATCTGTTATAATGTACTACTTTAATAAGATGATTTGTGAGCAGGGTTTAATATTCCAGTCCATGCTCAATTTTAACACTGTGTTTTATTAGAAAGAGGAAGCTGTCAGATGAATGCAGTCATTAAATTTCAACTTCTCTGGATGTCAGATGTGTGCTGCCAAGGAGAATATCACAGTCTGTGTGCTGATACTAGAATTGTTTGTGCTCCAAATACATGTATTTAAATATTGCAACCAAAAACAAAACAAAATTAAAATACAGTTACAATTAAACATAAGTGACAATAGGTAAACATATAAGAAGGATAATTCCGTTGTTGAATATTTATAAGCTTATTATAATGACACTGTTTGTTTATAGAAGAATACTACATGTATTGTTTTGAGAAGTCTTGGACACTGATTTTGTTTTTTATGTGTGGGACAGAATGATCTGTCCTGCTACATGTATTTACACCAGATCTGCCCATCAGGACTTGTGATCTGTTCTGTTTTTCTTTTTGGTTGTTGTTGTAGAAATCCTGTATGGTATTTTTGTTTTCAATCTCTCATTTTGGCTTTATTTTACTTATCAGTGCATGCATATTATCTATGAATTCCTGTTGACTACATCAAGTTTCTCTTGCCTAGAATTGTTCAAAATAACTAAGGCTTATGGTAGTTAAAACTGTTATCTTAAGTGACATTTTGTACACTAGATTTTGATCAAAGTGCCTATATCCCATTTTTCAGTATTTCCTGTATGAATTCCATTTGTTCACTTGTACATTGAATCAGACTGTACCACTTATGTTAAAAAAAAAAATAATATAGACATTACATAAGATGTAGTTGTATTTATAGAGTTTGAAAACATTAGCTAGGTCACTTAAAGTTCAATGTGAAGTCAGCTTGTTTTCCTAGTCTTGCACAGAAATTTCATTTAAACACCATTTAGATGGGTTTTTTTGTGCAATCTTCCTCTTTATCCTTGTGTGAAAATTTGAAAACATTTTGTGCAATAAATTCCATGCAAGTTTTTTTTTTAATTACAATTCCTAGTGTACTTTTGTTAATTTTATTTAATAAAAAATTGCTCACAGAATATTATTGGTTTTTATTTAAAGTTAAAAATAAAATGGAGTTATAGTAAGAAATAAAAAGAGAACAAAGAGTTAGAAACCAGAAATGCTGTTATTAGTTGGTTGGAGACAGAGTCAGTGTTGATTAGGTGCTTGATTAGCCACCTGTTGGCTTTGATGTGGTAAACAAGAATAGGAAAATGGATCATTGCTTGGAATACACAACGTATTGTGTATAAAAAACACACAATTGACAGCATTTTTTAAAAAAACCTGAAGCAATAAACACTTGACAGTGTAATAAATATTTCCCATTAATATGATAAGTGGATTGTTCGGAACAATGACTTGGGCTGTAGATTCCTGGATATAAGGGGCCCGGCATCAGACCTCATAGAGTGGAATTGCTTGTAGACCATTTACTATCGAAGTCTGATAAGTTTGAAGGAACTAGAACTGTCGTTGTACCGCCACAAGTCTTTTTATTTTAGTTTTATTTTTTAACTGTTGCGCTATAGTTGAAACCTACAATATAATGTTCAATTATTTGACTAATTATGGAAAAAAAAATAGAGTTGTCCCTTTCCAGTAATCAATACGTCGATTTTGATATTATGGTTGTGATCTCAATTTCCTCATTCAGTGAACTAATGAAAGTGTATTACTATGTATGTGATACAGTAAAAGTTTAAAATCAAAGATTTCTAAACTTTTAAACTGATCTATAACAATCTAAATTGTTATAGATAAGTTTAAAAATCTTAGATTTTTAACTTTTAATGTAACATATGATTGGCCCATTTTAGAAACGCACAAGTGTAATGACAGTCTACAGATGTTGTGAGAGTTAACTACATGTAGGTACAGTATATTGCCTTTGCTTACTTATATCATTGTACCATTAAAATCTCTATTTCATACAGTTTTCATTCTCTTAAAATTGCAAACATGACGCAATGTATAACCACTTCACAAGAGATATATGTATTCAAAAATACTAAAACAGTCTTGAAACCGTTTTCAAAACTGTTGATACTGATGTTGGACTTTGGTACTGCATCACATCGAGGATACTTTCAAATAATATCTGCAATATGACTACGTCATAAAGGACAATACATATATGTACGTTTATTAAAAATAGAACCACCATACGTCAAAAAGAGACAATTTGTTTACATTCTTTTAAAATTTTCTTATAATTAATGCGCGTGACTTTCAGAGAACCTTACTCTTCAGAAGCATACGCCGAACGCGGTGTTGGAACCTAATGAAAACATATATCAAGTATAATTTGTGTGCAAATGTGAGCTCAAGGTCGCATCTAAAATAGCCAACGCCCGTGACTTGGCGCAACAAAATTATTGCCTGCCAGTTACTTAGCATAGAACATATTTGAATTGTTATAGTGATTTATCTATCTGAAGGTCTTATTTGTTTTTCCAGAAAGTTTAACCACGTTGGAAAAACCAAGGCGATTAAAGTTGCATGTTTACTTGTGTTCATGATTGTTGTCCAAATTGTTGTTTTTCATTTCATATTTCCAATGTCGCCAGAATAAAAATTAGTAAATTGGTTAGACCAGAGCCATACAATGGTCTCTCATAACACAAGTGAGAAAAAACTCGGCAGATTTAAATTGTGTTACATATAAAGGTTATATATGAATATTTTAAGTATTTTACAATGAACATTTATTTCATTTTTTGGCCCACTTTAACTGAAATAGAAACAAATTAGTATTATAATACACTGAGTGTAGTTGTCTTTTTAATGGAATTCCTAGGGTTAAATTTGACGTGCTTAATCTGAAACTGCTCCATCACAGCCAAATGGTTAATTAATTACTGAGAAATGAGGTCATTAAAGAAATTGTTAATTGCTGCTGCTGACAATTAGGCTATCAACATCTGTTTGTGTTTAATACAGGATGTCATGTATTGGCTATGTAGAGGGCAAACACTTTAGAAAGGATTTTGTCATCCCACAGAGCAATTTACTTTTCAATGAAAATAAAACGTAACTCTATAGATAATAAGTATTATTAATAAAAACATGAATACGTCAGACAGGCAGCATCTTTATTGAAAATGTAGGGACCAAACAAAAAGTATAAATGCACGATAAAAGTACATAAAGAAAATGTTATGGGGCCTTCCCCACCCCCTCATGTTGCTACGTACCTGAATAAGAATTAATCCTCCCCCACCCACAGCTGAAATGTTTTAATTGAAATAATTCCTTTATCAGGACATGTAGTATAATATCGATAATTAAATCTATAGAAATAAAAAAAAAATATTTTTGATCTATATTTGAACTCTCTCAAGGATTAAAATTCATAACAAGTTTGCAGATATATAGCGATAAAAAGTAATCATAAAAAGATCACAGTTAACAGAAATAGATCTAAGATAAAAGGCAGGGACTTGTATCAAAGACCATGAGTGCTTATTTTACATAACAAGTCATGTTCTTAGGCATGCAACAAAAAAAAAAACAAAAAAAAAGCCGAAATTTTTTGGTACGCTTTCAATGAAAAGATTTTTTGCAAAACTTCATATGGTGTATTTGAGCATGGACTAAAATATTAACATTTATATTAAATTCGAAGGTCGTGTTAACAAGACTATGAACTACATGACAATGATCCAAAACCATGAACGACAGAAATCATAAACAATCATTAATGACAGTACTACTTGACGTGTACGCAATAAATGACGTATTTATTGTATTCAACAATATGTATTTATCAATATAAAGATTCATAAACATATTTTTAGAATATTGCTGATTTAATTATCAATCACGCATGGCTTTGATAAATACGGGAAAATCACTCCTGATTTTAGTCTGTTTCGTAGATACGACGTCACCGGACCCTGTTTTGCTGACCTCTGGGTGGACCCGCCCGTTCTGTTTGTGTTCGTGACAAAAGGTGATTTTCAATTTGCTGGTCACTGACCAAAATGGAATAATTTCCGCCCTTAAAATAAGCAAGTACTCTATGATTCAGCCCGCCTCTTGGCAACTTATAACTATTCAGATTTAATTCATTTCGAAATTCCCATGTAAGGGGTAACATTTACACTTACATGTATTTAATGTTCAGAATACTACCTTTTCAAGAAAACCAAGGTAGAAAATATACAAATTCTTTCCAAGGTGATGGTTAATTAAAATAGAGATTTACATGGCAATAGAAGTAACACTATACTTTGCAAATTGGTTAGGAAGATTAATTCCTCTATTTAGTTATGACATGATTTATATAAGTAATTATATCTGTTATTGCACGAACTGTAGATTTTTGAAATTAATAACGAACATTGCTTTATTTTTGGTTCAGTTCAAGAAGCTTCATTTTTTGATGTTACAATTAAAATAAAACGATACAGATAAACATAAATAAATAACTGAAATACAATCAATACTACTATACCCTTCTCTATAATACAAGGATATTTTTATTTTATTTTGTTCTTGACATTTACAGACTTCATACGAAAAGTTGTTTACTTTCGTAGACAAATTTGGTCATTGACACATTATATAAGCAGATTTTTTGAAATGAAAAAAAGTCAAATCTGAGGATAAACCTTGATATGTTGTCAAAAAATGCTGTCGTCTGCCATTTTCTTGTGTATACGTAAATCAAGTAAAGTTCTAATTGAAATGAATAATAAAAATGTAAACCAAACGAAATGCATGCAAATATTATTCCAAACAAATTCAAATGTCAACAGAGCTGCAATTTCTTTGCCTCATGAAATTCATTAACCAACAAAGACTAGGTGCAAACACAGATTATTATTTCAGCGTAAAGTAAGTATCTGTTCTTATCACGAAGAAGTTAAGAAACCTCAGGAATCGCAAAAACTGCAACCGCTAAACCTCTGAAGAAAGGCAGCAAGTGCGGGAGCAGGATTCCCGGGAAGAAAGCACCGGATAGAAGGTGTGTCTGATATACGCAGGTCACAGGCCAAGAGGAGGAGATAACCAAAATGCCAAACCGGAAGTAGGTGGGATAGGGCATGATGGCTCGTCGGACCTAGAACGATTGAAGTGATGTTTGGTTTGATTTGTCAAATAACCAAATCACATCGAAAGCGTTTCGCTGCTTTATGAAATATCAAAATACCAAAATAAAACAAAGCTCACAATTATCAAATTTTCCACTACAAGACAAATGAATCAGAATTGGATCAGATTGGACGGGTGGTTACTATTTGAACCAACAAGCGTTTGTTTGGGGAGAAAAAAAAATACGTATTACACCCTATTTCAACTAATTTATTTGAATAAACTTGATATTCACCCAATTGTTATACTTGTTCACAGCTTGATTAGAATTAACCTAATGCTTTTTGTGAAGAGTATGAAAGTGCTATATAAAGTTACATGTATCTGGTTTCGAAGTTATGTTATGTCCTGCCATTTTTATGATTTGTTCGCACAATTTAGACTTGTTTATATCGAAAAAGCAAAATATCATTTTAAGTTCGATAAATAGTGATGATACGATGTCATTTTCATATAATCAAAATTTACAGCGTTATAAATCCACTATCATTAAAAATACATTTACAGCTGGTTGCGCTGGTTAAAGATACATTTAAAATGCAGATTTAGCAACAACCCCCTTAAACATCAAACAGAAATTAACGACTTCCCTACATCCAATTTATTATTCCAAGCCTGCTACTTATGTTATTTTTTTATGTCGTAGTGGTAACCAAAAGTATTTAACCAACCCTAAACTACAACTTGTCATTCAAAGTCAACCGTTTTGGAGGTTGGAAGAGAAAGACATGACCATTAACTTAATGACACAGGGTCGGTAGTTTACCACGCCTTGGAGGTAATAGTTTTAATATTTCACAACGGTAATAACCAAATCCAAGAACAATCAAATTCCTAAATTGCTTTGCTCTATCCGTGTATGCTGTGTTAAGGTTGCCTGAAAATTCGGAAATAACTTAGAAATTAGACATATTTGAAGATGGTTGATTGATTATAACCAGTTTAACACGGACCTATTGAGGACACACATATCTGTTAATGCAATACGCCTTCAGACTGTGACGTAGTTTCCAATGTAATCTTCAGATATAAACTAAATCAAATCCTGTTTATCTCTTGAAAAAAAAAACTGTAGGATTATCTACGGAGAATTTATATGGAAAATACTTCAAAATATCCTTGTAAACAGAGATCGATTCAGTGAAGTTATACCAGAAACAGTTTTCTGAAATGACAATCAACGCGCAAAATTCAAATAAAACCATGTATTCCAACATAGTACATATTACTGGCATTAGGTTGAAGCATTTGGTAACATATGCCATTAGGCTGGTAGCAGATGAATGATTGGTTGCAAGAAGTAAACTTCTTTGTTCTGAAACTAGAAAAAACTGCAACTTGCAACAATATATATATGCATTTTCACAATACTTTACTGTTAATTTCGTTGTTTGTATATGGAACCATCATCATCATCATCATCATACTATTCCAATAAACACAACAATGAACACGTAGACCGAGTTGAAATGAAGTACTCGTCACACGTACATGTATATAGACAAAAATTCCCGCAAGTATATCAATGACACTAGTATATTAAAATATAACGTTATTTAAAATTCATATCATTGTAATAAATAGCAAAGTAGTTTATGAACAAGGAGATTCCAATTCCAATTTTGTTGCAAAGAGTTATAAAATCATCTTGAATTTCTTCAGAATAGTTTAGAAATCGTTACAGTGATTATGTCTCTAAGGACAGAAATTAAAATCACTCATTTCTAACTTTAATATTGCATGGTTTATCATGGAAATAGAGTGAGACGAATCTGTAAAATTCCCAATTTTGGTTTTAGCTCGTTGAGAATTAAACAATGATAAATCGGGATTGTCGTGTATAAATTTGACTTGATGTGCGATTCCATCATTTTTTTAATTGTCAATAAGAACAAAACATGGACTTGCTCTTTTATCACGAAGAGTTATAACAAGATTATGAAGTGACACGCATTAACCAACACTTGTAGATTTCATATTAACGACTTTAGTGATCACCCAGGTATGAAATTTTATGCAATATTTTAATTAGAAGTATAAATTGGAGGGGAGGGGAGAGAGACCAGGACAATAACACCGACAACGTGGCTTTGACGCAACATCAACGTACTGCCTTCAACCTTCTGGAATACACTTTCAATTTTTATATTTTGCGAACCTTCTTTTTACCGATATTTGTGGCCGATAAATAAACGTTTGGAATCTTGAAAACAATCTTAATAAGTACTGTAGAGGATTTGCACGTAATGTGTGGACCACGAACAAAGGGCATATAAAGGATTATACAGAATCACATATTTAGTGTTGAAGAAAATTGACATTGAATGTTTCCAAAATGAGAATCTCTAAAAGAACTTTTAGCTTTTTTCTGTTTCTAACAGTATTGCATGCACCGCTTTCTCAAGGTAAGAATTTGTTATTGATTTGATTTTTATAAAATACAAAACAAATCACTTTTTGAACGTTTCAGATATTAACTTTCAATTTTTGAACATTTTTGTATTAGACTACATTTTTGCAACGTACTATTTACTAGATATCGGGATATCTCCCAATTCTTTAACTGATAATTAAACGTATAAAATATCCACACAATAATTCCCTAAACATGACAATGACTTACTAGTATATATACCAAAACAACACAACTCTAGCTTTTCTTTGTACGGTTTCTTTCGTACTGTCTCTAAGGAAAACCCTTTTTTAGATATCCGTTAAGAGCACTATAGTTATGAAACAACAACTAAAAAAAAATAAATAAATACAAAATTAAATAAAGTAAAATAATGAAATAAACAAGATCAGTGTCCTTTATACACAAATTTCCGTGTTAAATTACAACCTAATAACACTATAAAGGAAATGCAATAGGAATAAGATTTCGATGACTTGTCTTATGAAATGTCTTTGATAGATAAATTGAGACGAAGATCAAAAGCAAAAAGAATCAATGAATATGATATCCATAATACGATGGTCTCGTGTCATCAAATTTCTTATTACATTTTGACAGATATTTAACTCACTCCTGAGAAAGAATATCACGATTTATGTATTTTGGAAAAAATAAAGTTAAATTTGATGGATAACACTCATGTAACGATATATAGAAAGCCATTTTGTGGGCTCTGAAGATTGACAACACTTGACAGTGAATTCTCCGACTATACGTCAAAAATGATATGTTCTCTCATAACTCATTCTGCCCAGCAAAATGAATTCACTGCATATAATTAAATCGCACGTCCAATTAATGCATCGCATACAGTTTTCACTCAAACGTTTTATAATTTGATACGTATATGACACATACCATTGATAAGTACATGTATATCATAGAGATCATATGTACTGTTAAATGATCTAATACCCGCAAAACGGGTTTTAAATGCATATGTTTTACTATATCTTTGAAATAAAGAAATTATTCTTTTTAGGCCAAGAAAACATCTTGCCAAACATTGCAGAATTTCCCGACGGTCCCCCAGCCCCAGGAGGTATGTTTTAAAAATTAAAAAAAAAATTTGTATGACTTTTTGCACTTAAAATAGACAATTTCTATGATAGTTACAATTTGATTTGAAATAAAAACATTTTGAATATCAAGAATTTCAAAATTTAGTTTTGTACAAGTCACACTGGACCTAAAGAACATGTCACAAACCTATCGAATGTTAAAAATATGAATAACGAATAAAGTATAATAAAAAGAAAAGTATATTGAAAATTCATGAAATTGCTTGTTTCTGTCATTTTCGACTAAAAAACCTACCGCACGAGAAATTAGTTCCCCCCCCCCAAACTTGTTTGTTTCTTGAATTCAAATGGATTTTCTTTATGAATGTTGTGTTATTATGAAATGATTATCTTTTTGTGAGGTTTAAATTAATAAAATCCCTAAAGTCACACTAATTTTTTTCTTCTTAGACATATTTGAAGAACCTGTAGTAGTAAACAACGCCAATAAACAAGTTGCATTAAATGCAGTGGGAGACACGGTGACAGCCAGTCCAGCATTAGAAGACCCAGCTCTTCAACCTGACCCAGTTTTAGATGCTGTTGAAGCTGTGCCAACCGGCGTAAAGGAAACAACTGATGTACTGACCGTAGCACATTCTGCCAATGGGGAATTCATCGCCGACCCTAAACCTAGCGGGGCGAACTCAACTGAAGGCATCATTGAAACAGTTGCATCAGCTCAAGGGGAGACGCCTTTGGTAGAATCTGGACCAGAGGTGATTTCAGTGGGGGATGGTGTGATAGCTGTAGACAATATGGAAACTACTACTCCTATCACAGATGTACCGATGACAACAGTTGATTCTAACTTTGATCCTCAAGGAACGTTTGATGGTAGAAGTGACCCAATTCTACTAACAGGGACAACGTTGCCAGCAAACAGTTCCAAAGTACTTGGAAATGTAGATAATAAATCACATGTTCAGGATGAGGTTGTACCAGCTGTACCTGAACAGAACACTGGTATGGCAGAAACTCGCAACGAATTTCCAATGGGAATTGAAGCTGAAACTACGACTGCTACATTGGCTTTAGAAACAGAAAATGTTGTTGACGAAGCTGGCGCCACTGGAATAAACACCCTAAATGAACAAGTCAACCCTGCAACCGAAATCCTAACTGAAGAGGCAATTCCGGATATAACAGATATAAGAAATACTGCAGAAAATGAGGTCCCGACAACCTCAGATTTAAACACAATAGACTCTATTAGACAACCATTGACCAATGATGTAATAAAAAACACTGCTGAAAAGCCAACCGTTGTTGACCAGACAATTCCTTCTGAGTTTATGGATGTAGCGGCAGTAGAAGTCCCAAATTATGAAGAAAAACTAAACGAATTCAAGGAGTTTGTAAAAAAGAATCCTAATACGAAGTTTCCTGCTCCACCTGTGCCGCCTCCTAGAAAGCCCCAAGTATCTCAGCAAACAAAAGAAACCTCAACTCCATTAGTTGGTCCGGATGAAATTGCAATCATTTCGACAACCGAGTCTGTTCCTGGACCTTCATTGGTAGAAGACACTTCACTTCCGCCATCTGAGCCAATTGTAAGACCAGAGCCATCTAAACCTACACTGAAAACAGAAAGTGTTGCAAAGGAACCATCTCGCCCGCCATCTATCCCACTTTTACCAAAAGAAAATAACGTGAAAGAAAAATCTCTACCACCATCTAAACCTACGTTAGGATCACCAAAAGTGGCTCTATCAAATTCTGGGACTAAGCCAAAGAGTACCACTTTTATAAATCCTCGTTTAAAAACTTCAACAGTATCTAACGCCGTGCCCTCTCCACCCCCACCTCCATCGGACGTATTTAGGAAAGATTTCAATGAGAACACAAACAAAAAGGCAGAAGTGTTTAAATATGAACCAAAAATTCCATTTGATCCTGATTTTGACTTTAAACCAAATGACAGAACCAAAACAGCAAACCAGAGATCTACTTTGACTAAAACAACCAGGGTACCAACCACCAGACAATTAGATGTAGATATCCAATCCAAATATGATAAAAACTCTCGTCAGAACAATGCCATACCTTTATCTGTTGCTCAAAAAAGACCACAAGAACCTTTTTCTACGCAAGGGGATAGTGGAATATCCCTTTTACAGTATCAACTTAACAACAAAAATGGCGACGTATCTGCAAGAAGAATTAATGTGCGTGAAAGAAACGAGACTCCCACAAAAGTCAGAAATCAAGGTAGTGGCCAAGGTTCAAATGATATGCAAGCTTTATTTGACAAAACTAGAAAATTTGTAGCAAACTTTGGCGAACCAGGTATGCCAATTTCCTCGAACTACTTTAACCAAAATCATGGTGGCCAAGTAAATAGTGCAAACGTACGGAACCAGCCATTTGGAACTGTTTGGTCCCCATCGAGTCCAAAAGATCGACTTCAACAAAAAAGGCTAAATTCATTACAAAGTTTAGAAAGTAAAAATACGATGCCACCCATTGTTGTTGTTGAAGACGGATCAAGTTTGAGCAATAGAAATACAGCATCAGCTAGGAGATCATTACCCGTATCTGTGCCATTCAAGCAAAGAGAGTTTAAACACCTGAATATGGCCAGAACAAATGCACCGTATACTGAAAACAAAATGGGCAACAGTCTTGAAATGTGGTACCAAATAATGGGAAAGTATCTTCCAAAGGATGAAATCAAAAACTTTCAAAATGGTTTAAATGTGGGTACAAATGCACAAAATATGGGAGAAGAAGAGTTATTAATAAATACTTTTTGGTCTGGTTCAAACTACAAAAGAAACCAAAAACGACAAGACCCAAGATTGCACAACAATAAAGTCAATAATGATTTTAGAAAACGAGCCGGGGGTCTTGCACCAATATCATCACAATTTCAGAAAGCTGTTCAAGAACCAAAAGCTTTTGTATTTGAACCCAAGAAGCAAAGATTGCAGATCGAGGATACGAAAACTGTTCAGAGAAGAACATCAGAAACAACAGCTCAAGTTACAAACAATAATGCAATTGCATTTGAACTTCAACGGCAAGGATTCCAAATCAAAAACACAAAAAATATACAAAGAAGAGAACCACCAAAACCAACATTTTTAAAAAATAATGCATTTGAATTCGAACCACAAAAACATACTTTTCAAAGTGACGTCACAAGAGATGCCATAAAACAATTAGAAACCCAACCGACACCTCGCAAGCAAAATGCCTTCATATTTGAACCTCAGTTACAAAGGTCTCAAATCGAAGTAGCTGACACATACAGAATAAAAATCAAAGAAATTTTAGTAACTGGGAAACCAAATACAGTAAGTACAACGGAAGCACGATTAAACACGGGCGTTCCAACACTCTCATATTCACTTGAACCTGACATGTTTTCGCAAGATAATCCACCACCGATAAATATTGACGGTAAATTTGATAATATCGCTTTTCAGAGCTTCATTACAACCACAGCGAGACCAAACACACTCCCGCAGCCTTCAAGGCTCTCTCCTAGCGCCTTCAGAATTAAGCAACGTAATACCCACACAATAAATGATTCATTCAGGAAAAGTGTTGCTTCCATCGCAAATCTTCCCCGTCCGCCACCAATAAATCTTTCCGGTCCATCGTTTCCCAGCACGCTGAACAAACATACAGAGGGAACTTCTGTTCCGAGTCAGAAAGAGAAAGACAACAATGTCGAACCTAAACTGAACGCAGTTCCATTTGTACCAGCAGAACCTATGCTTGGGCCAAAAATTAGCAAAATTTCAGATCTACCACGACCTCCAGCAATTAACTTTGCAGGTTCATTGGGAAGCGGCACGGGGAAGGATTCAAATATAGGAACAGCTCCCATTGCAGGAGCGCCCCTATTTAGGGAAATACCAGAAGTTACCCCAGTTCCTCCATTGTTCTCCGTTAACAGCACTATAATAATGAAATTACAGAATGATTCAGTGACAAAAGAGGAACTACCTTCTAGTAAGTTCAATTTCTAGTTTTACGTGTGCAGGTTTTTCCAAGTTTGCCTCCTTTAAGAGTTTTTTTCAATCATTTTTAGGCCTTTGCCACCAATGCAACTATGTGAATGACGTCTGCTATATAAGTGAGGCTGGAAATTGCAACAGGTTTGTCGAATGTCACAGAAATGGGGACCAAGTTAGAGCATTTGAAAAGGAATGCGCAATTGGAAATTTTTGGAATCCTGTTACACTGGCTTGTCAAAAGTCTCTTTATGTCAACTGTTCAGATGGTAAGAGTTATGCATTTGTAATTTACTTTTATCTATTAAATAATTTAGTAAGCCGAAGACAGACACTCATTATTTGTATATTTTCTTTAGATCCCTGTAAAAATCCCGCAGTAAAATCCCACCCGTTCTTGGGACGATGTCGATATTTTTGGAAATGTGACCGTAGAACATCAGATTTCAAATTCTGCAGCAAGAATTATCGATACGATGGGATAGCAGACACATGTGTACCAGATTTCACGTGCAAAGACGAAGATCCACCAATGGACGTGATACAACCCACAGAACCTGAAAGTAAGTACTAGACTAAGTATTCTTTCTATTACATAAACCAATAGCAGAGGGATTTTTTTCAATTAAGGAGGTTACGATACATGTATAAAGATAACTAAAACGCTCTGGTTTTCATTTTGATACAAATAATTTTATGATAACAATAATGATACATCGCAAAAAATATTTAAAGCGATATACTTTTTTGTACAGAATGCATCTGGACCGCCGTGGACGGGTCATTGACCTCGTTTACAGATGGATTCAATGTCCAAAAATGCGCACCCGGCACACGATTTGAGGAAGTACAATGTACATGTGTTATGAGTAATATCATACCGGAAGGAGCAGGTATTCATTTGATGTCTAACTGAAATTTTTATTTAAATTTTGGTGGTTTTCGTGTTTTTTTCCAAAATCTTATGCATATGTTGATTAATTCTCCAGTTTGTAATCCCGATACACTGATCGACTTCGAAGGAGGTGATTTGGAAGCTTTTGTCGACAAATCTGGAAACAGGAATGGAATTGGCAAAGAAAATGTCAGGCTAAAGGATGGAACCGGCTTCTTCTATGGAGTAGGAAAACTTTCATTTTGGCGATACGCTAATGTAGAGCTTGGACCTCTGCTTGGAATTCAGATTCGTTTCTTTCCTTATGGATATTCGAAAAATCCAATGGGGCTTGTGTCCAATTGCAACGGTTCTCCTATTGGTTCTACAGTTGACATTCGACTTGACACAAAAACGAAACAAGCTATTTTCAAATTAAGCACCAACAAGCAACGCAACAATGAAATAGTTTTACCGTATGAGGTAAGCAAAAATTGTATAAATACACTTATAAACCGGGATATAAATACGGTATATTATAATTCAATTTAGACAGAAGCATAAATTTCAAAACAATTCAATTAGCACTAGTATAAACTTTAAAAAAATCTAATTATCTGACTTTTTAGCCCTTCAAATGGAACACAGCAACTTATGTATATGCAGGGGATACATTTACAGCTAGTATCAATGATAAAAAGGATACCATTGCTGTAGAAGGTTGGTGAAATTCAAATCCTGACTATGTTAAAACTAGATTGAATGTCAGGTAAATTGGATTCCAATCGATTGACGCTTCTTTTCTTTTTAACCCAGGATCCATTCCTAACAGACATCCTGCCATTCAGATCGGAGGGTGTAACAGAGAAGATGGGTTCAGAGGTTACGCTGATGACGTAAGTACTATCTAATGGAACAACATTTATACAATAAATGTATTACTATCAAACTATAATGGGCGTGCATCTCATGTTTCTTGAAATTGATGTTTCAGGTAAAAATATACAACGGGTGCATTCCAGACGAATTTGAATACATTATCTTTACATGATGAGTTGATGACCAAGGGTACATGGAACAAGAAATCCTCCAAAGGACGACTCTCATTGAGACAAGAGGCAACTTAAGAAGAATGCTTCTACAAAGCCATTCTGTTTTGGGCATCGTGACAGTTTGTCATATTCTCTCGTGTTAGAGCTTGACACTGTGTGACAGCGCTAAATATTTATGACAGAGGGGATTAACCAAAGGTTTTGAGACACGCCTTTAAAAGTTTCTCTTCATTTTGATGAGAGAAATGTGCTCCGTGGCAAAACGTATGGAGAAATTTCAATGTTTAACCACATCGTTAGGTGCAAGGGCGCGCTTTGCCGACGGGAATATGCATTAATTAGAATATGTCATGACCGAGAGTTATATCAGGTAAATTATATTTCCATGTTTGTAATAATGACGTATATCTATGTATTGTCGATTACGAGAGAAAGCGACATTCTTTTTATAAAAATGTTTAATTTCTCTCGTTTAAATCAACCTCATGAGTGTATAATTTTTGTTTTGTCACCGACTGTACTGTGGTTTACGACTTAGTGCCGCTGTAAGCGTCGACATTATTATGTAATTTGTATTTAATATGTATGATATACAGATGAGCATGTAATAATGCCGTAGGACTGTATATTATTTATGACTTATTTATTTTTATCGGTATTTCTAACAAATGTACATACCATGTATGAAGGAACATGAAACTCACACACCATATTTATTATCTGTTTCTATTGTCAGGTATAATGTTTACTATTTGTTTATTTATTAATGTCTTATAAATTTTCTGTGGTTTTGTTTAATAAAGTTTTTATATATCATTCAAATTATTACAAAAATATATGTAATTGATTTGGAGTATCTTTGAACCATTATTTGATATAATTATGCAGTTTCAATAAACTTACGAAATAAAATATCTTAAAGATAAAACCTTAAAATAAGCGGATTGATTTTGAAAAATATTTATATTGAAATGAAAGAGATGTTAAATTTCTCAAAATGGTCAACATACTGCTGGTTAAGTGGATGCAACGTTTCTACTAGCTGAAATGTTTTGTGAATTTTTCATACTGTTTTTCATTTTTATCACGTGATGATGTAGACAGATTTTCCCCAAGAAATCTGATATCGTTTAAATAGCCTTAAAGGTATATATGCCGTTTTTAACGGCATTTTTGCGATGTTGAAAACCAGACCAAAATTTTGTCAGCATTACTAGATGTATGAAAAAGCAGTTTCTAGAAAATTTTGCAATTTTTTGATAAATATTAACGAGGTACTAGCGATTAACCTATGCATATTCATAAACGTTTGAGGTAGATTTGCGCATGTGTGCGGGAAATAGTAATTCAGAAAAGCAGCTTGCATAACGAGGTAGTTCGACAGGTTTGTTTACATTTCTTTGAATTCATATAAACAGGTTTATGTGCTGCTAACAGAAAAAATATCAGATATTGCCATCTGCATTTTGCATCTGAGGATGGTTGCGTATCAGTGTCGATGACAATCGGTGAGAGCTCTTTTGCAATTGACCATTATTTTTATACATTTGACAACGTATATAAATATATAATAGAACGTTAGAATTATCCCTTATGGGGCCTCTCGACTCAAAACATACAATTTATAGATTTTTAAAAGTATTTGAGTGATAGCTATACAGGTTTTATCATACTAGTATTCAGACAAAGAATATCGTACCATACACACAAGCTTCTTTTCTTTTATGAGTAAATATATTATTAAACAAAACAAAACACACCGCTGTCTGACTCACCTGTCTATACCAAGAAGCCGGCAAGCTCATAGTTAAACATGAAGTTTACAACACGTGTCCACCGCTCAAAGTGGTCTCCAATATCGATTCTCATTTTACAACGTTCTCTGTCAAACTGTTTCTTTCTTTCTTTTCTCTCCAAACTTGTTATTCCGCTGCCAAAGGGCCGACCACGTTTTCGCGTCGACATCTTGTGTACGTTCTAAATTTAGATTTTCACATCACGTGCTAATGAATGTTTTAAAGTTGGGCGTTTATTGATGTCCACCGCTCAAAGTGGTCTCCAATATCGATTCTCATTTTACAACGTTCTCTGTCAAGCTGTTTCTTTCTTTCTTTTCTCTCCAAACTTGTTATTCCGCTGCCAAAGGGCCGACCACGTTTTCGCGTCGACATCTTGTGTACGTTCTAAATTAAGATTTTCACATCACGTGCTAATGAATATTTTAAAGTTGGGCGTTTATTGACCGGCCCGGTCAAAAAATAAATAAATTCGAATTGATATTAAATACTTTTAAATGCGTTTGATTTAAATTGTATAATTTGCAGAAAGTTAATAACTTTTGTAGCTTAATGGAAAAATGAAAAAATTTCTTTATTTTAAAATTTTCATTTAAAACGGCATATATACCTTTAAAGAATTAGTGCTTTGCTGTACGCTTAGTAGTACTGTTTACAGGGAAGTGTTCGCAGCCGTTTTATTTTTGCTCCTTTCGTCCTTGTTGTTAGCGGATGAATTTAAGATTTGGGCGAATTCCAATGTCTCAAATTGTCTCTATGAAATTAGCACAACTGTGTCTAAGCGAATTCAAGACGGCGCAAAACTGTTTGCAAGTGCAAAAATGTCAAAGGGCAACCCCCCCCCCCCAAAAAAAAAGTATCCAGTAATAAGTTTTGCTTGCATTGCTGATCAATGTTTATGACATAATTCATAAATCAAACTACAATCGGGACGGTTTCAAAACTTTGATTTATTCAAGAATGAATAAAGTCGGGATATAGAAGTGTTTTTTGCATCCCGTTAGCAATTAAATTGATCTTCTTGTCAAAAGTCTAAATTATATCGTACTGTCCCAGGCAATATAGTTTAAATCCAATGCAGTTTAAATGCAATAGATCCTAACTTTCTAACACCTGTTAAGCTTTAACTTCTATATCCGTTATGTAATACATGTGCATCTCTAAATATTCGCTAAAAATAAAACGAACTTATGACGAGGTCTTTAATTTTGAAATCTTAAAGAAACCCTGTTAAAGACTTATAGAAATGAATTTGCTTGTACAAATATGCTTAAATAAATTTGTTTGTCTTTTCCCTATCTCATTCAAACATACTTTACCCCCCCCCCTTTCCTGCCTCAACTAAAGAGACAAACGCAAAAGATCAATTGCAAATAAATTGCTATCTTTAGTAATCCAGACAAAAATAAAAGGGTATGTACATACTAATACAATAATCTGCGTTGTACGAACACCACATACCAATCTAGGAAATACTCGTGTATTTACTACGAGAAAAATCAATTAATATATAGAAACAACATATAGAGCAAGATAAAGAGTTTGCAACAATACGAACAATGGGTTTTTTGTTCCAACTATGTAACAAACAATGTAATCCACCCGTGCTACCTTTTAAACGTGTACTTAGTCAAATACTACAAAATTTACAAATACTCTACGATATTCTTTATTCAATAGAAATGTACTTGAAATCACGCTAAGTGGAATTATTTCTATGTATCCTTGGTTTTTAGAGTACCTCACATCGAACAAGTAATCAAGCTCTCATTTTGAATGAAATAAATTATAACTAAAACACAAATTGGTGATAACATACTGTAGCTCAATTGTTTACTTGTGCACGGTACAAAATGACTGTTTTTAAAAGTTGCTTTTATTCCTAGTACGATATATGAGAAAAATATGAACTAGCAATGGACTTTATAAGTCGATATGATAGTGTGTCTTATGGTTCTATTCTGTTGTTTGGTGAGGAAGAATCGGTTCCTGAAAGATAAATCTTTAATTATATCTACATCCACGATCATATGCAAACTAAGCACTTTTAGTGATATTTCAACATTATCATCCGGTGCCAAAATTTTCATAACCACCAAATCTCCATTTTGGTGCTGCAGGACCATTAGGTTTGCCATCTTCAAAGTCGTAGCGTTTATCTCCGGCCAGCAGTCTGGCTTCCTGTGTCCTTGCTACTTCCGGTAAGACGTCAATGCTGACATTGACGGGGTTCCGTTTTCGTTTATTCCCTTTGTATTCCGGGAACGTTTTCAACCCTTGAGATGACCAATGTGTTGTGAGAAGCATTCGCTGATAAGCGTCTTTCCTAAATGCTATGTCTTTTTCGTTTGCCCAAATTGCAGGTGTCATGCTGACGAAGACGACGAAGCGCCATCTATCGGGATTTGCTCTAGTTACGATTGGGGGCGAATTGTCGTGAGCGGTACGAGAATCCCATAAAACGATGCCACCCATGGGCACAGGAACACTCTCTAATTTCCATCCCTTGTTATAAAAGAACTCCTTCTGCTTTTTAAACATTTTATAAAACTCTAAGCGCTTTGTTTTTTTCGCGGCGTTCGGAAAGGTTTGGAAGAATTCGGAATGGTAAAGGTGGGACTTTGACAACACTCGGAAGCAGAAGTCGTCCTCGGTCTGCTCCTCCAGATACAGCCGCTTGGTATGCATGAAGCCCTTCTCGGCACACACCCTGATCCAGGTGTAACCAGTCGGCATCTACGTCACGGAAGTCATCATCTATAACAATGCTTCAGATTTTATTCCAGTGAAAAATTAAATGTTATTTATTCACGTGGCTGAGCTGGATAGAAATGTTTTACTGTGTATCTGGAAGTTATCAAAACGGCTTATACACATAGTAAACTCTTGTTTATTTGATTATATCTTCTCGATTAAAAATGCCTTTATTATGGTCGTGTATTCAATGAAAAACTCATCGTAAAGGAATTCGTAGAAATTAGTATGAACATGTGTAAACAACTTTCAAAATACACATGTAGTTTGTGTACCATTTTGAGGTGGTTTAGCGATGGCTATTCCGTCAACACTGGACAGCAGTTTCTCAGTCCCCCACACTGCTTGAAAAACGGACTTGGCTCTAAGGCGCGCTTCCCAGCTCGCCTCAAAATGGCCGACTCTGTAAGTTTGTATCACCGATCTCCTCTTTTTGAGGGGAATCTGGCCCTTGTCAAACTTGGTCACCCAGTCTTTGAACTGCAAGGCCAACCTGTCGCTTTCTGTCGGGGTAAAGAGGTCAGGGACGACAACGTAACCTTTGTTGTTCAGCTCCTGACGCAAGCGCTCTCTAGAAAAAATCACCAGTAAAACAAATATTACATCCTATTCTGATTATGTATTATATCAAAATGAATGCTGTTGAAACACAAGACATGCAAACAAAAGCCCGACAACATGCCCGCCAATAAGACTTAGTTTTCTAAAAGTTCTACTGTATGTCCCATGGAGGCAATATCAATGTTAATGTGACCTTGACATTAGTCAGATGAATTAAGATCAGGGTCAAACACTCTCAGGTTACGATGAACTTTGTGCCAAGTATTTAAGAAATAAACAGCAATTTAAAAAGTTCACCGGGATATGAAGTTGGTTGGTCACGTGATCAAATCCTGTGAAGCCCGAAGGGCTTCTCAGTAGATTTGATCACGTACCAACCAACTTCATATCCCGGTGAACTTTTTAACATTGCTGTTTATTACTTATATTTACGTTTGAAAAAGGCAAATTGTTCAGAACTGTTAAAATAACCGAGATTTTATGTTTACAATAATCCAAGCGACAAGCGATAAGCGCGTGCTATGATCATTGTGACGTCACGAAAACGTTCATACAGAATTGAACGTTTTCGCTATTCTATAGGTTCATATAAGGAATCATATTTGCAAATGTAAATATTTTCTGATGAATTTATAGACGTTGAAGGGACGAAGACACGAGGGCAAAGACATTATGATTCCAAACCCTGTTTACTGTTGGTAAAATTTTCAAACTACATGTGTATATATGACAACTAAGTTACCAAATATTTTTGTGAAAGTATCAGATACTCCCGATTTAAATGAGTCTAGTCGCTTTTCCTAGATTAGTTGGCAATTTCATATTTCATATTCATACTATGTACCTTTGATAGTCGTTTCTCTATTACATTTCCTCGTGTGACCCCCCCCCCCCCCCACTCCCCATGTACCAATCATGTTCAATACTACTATAATTTGTTAATTTGTTATAATTTGTCTTAAAAACAATTACATTTCCTCATGTGCCATCCCCCCCCCCCCCATGTACCAATCATGTTCAATACTACTATAATTTGTTAAATTTGTTATCATTTGTCTTTAAAAATTATTATTTGTATTTTGATAACAAAATTTGTCACAAATTATTAAAACAACAACACAAACAACAACAAAAATGAAACATTTCATTAATTTTATTTTAAGATAAAAATTATTATTTTTTCATCCTTTTAAATAATCACGATCTGGATTAAACCGCAAGAAAAATTATCTTCTGTGAGTTCTGTCCATTAAAACTCAAGGTAAATATGATAGAAGTGATTATTCGAAGCTTTTTGAGACACTTTAACAATGTAACAATGGATAAGTAACTATAAGTACATATAATTTAATAAAATAAAAAAAATGATATCGTTACTTTTATTTATTTTCTAAAATCTTTACTTTTTTCTTTATAATTTAATAAATGATATTTAAGCTAAAGAAAAAAAAATATTCAAATAATTGTAATACAATATGAATGAAAGAAAACTGGCCCTAAAATTAACATAACTTGGTAATACAGCATGAAAGTCTGTATGTAGTCATAGTCATTAAATATTTTAATATTTTGACAAGACTGGACGTTGAAAAAAAACTTAAACTTAACCTCTGTTCAAATACTTGTACATGGTCTTTAAACAATTTTGTATTAATATTTCTTGAAAGAGAAGTTTCTAAACAACAAGGTAGATATTTTTAGTTCTTCCGTCGTCCATACACATACAATAAGAATTCCGCCTTTTTGACTTTGTGTCCGTTGCTCAAATCGTTACCATAGCCTTTGGGCTATTTCGGTAATCTGTTCTTATCTTTTAACACTTGGAGATTTTTTTCCCATTTAGTTCACTGCTCTCTGACACAGGTGCTTGGGGACGGGACCCCCCCCCCCCCCAATATATTCATCCCCACATTCCCCGAGTTATTTTTTTCATCATTTAGTTTTTAAATTATATGTTAATGTATGCAACACTAAAAAAATTCACAATTAACGCGATATAAGCTATGTATAAAAAATGTATATACCACTGGTATAAAAAGAGAATACCAGTGGTATATACATTTTTTATACATAGCTTATTTCGCGTTAATTGTGAATATTTTAGTGTAGCATACATCAGCATATAATTTTAAAAATAAATGATGAAAAAAATAACTCGGAAATGTGGGAATGAATATTGTTGGGGGGGGGGGGGTCCCGTCCCCAAGCACCTGTGCTCTCTGACAACTATTAAACATTGATAAAGCACAATACTTCTCTCCATCCATCACATTCTACAGTATCAACCTACCCGTCAAAACTTTTGTTTCCTCCTGTAGCAGAAGCCATGACTGAATACGATCAGACTGTGCCCTGCCTCTGTGGATTCTCTTTAATATACCCCGAATAATCTATAAATAGCTATTACTGGATTGCAACACAGTATGTAATACCGATTATTTTTTTTTCATTCCTTTAAAGTATTATAACCGAGGCACCTAGGGGCTGAGGCACATTTAGTCTCTTCACGTTCGTATCGGTCAAATTGACCGGTAATCAATTTTCACTTCCATGGGAGGTTTATATACTAGTAGTTACGAACGTTCAAACTTCTTGTATTATAAAGTGATTTATTTCTTCGTGAAAATTAGGGGAAAGTCGCACATACTGGTATAAAAGGGTTAAGAATTGGAGGAAAGGCGACAAGTCAACAAAAATACATTTTCTTCTATTTCTTTTTAAATTCTTTATTCATATACTTTACCGTATACGTATGTAAGAACAATCTTAAAATGGCGTAATATAACTAAAACAGCTTGCTCATTTTATTACCTTAAAAAGAGCGAAGGCAAGTTGTTTTAGATGCAACAATTGACTCAGTGAAAAATGATTCTTCCCAGTACTGCTGAGAACAATAAAGCTATCAAACTCATTTGCCTCTCATTGTGCACTTTTTCAATAGTTTGCATGGGTTTAGAAAAAAAAAGATTTGCATTTCAAAAGTAATCGTACGAGGAAAAATTTGTATACTTTAAATGTTATACAAATGAAAAAAAAGAAACAACAAAAACTGTATCAAAAGCACTAACAACTATACTAACAATGCACATTGTCGTTGATTTTATTTGTAGTTTAGATGTTTCTCATCTCTGGTTAAAAAAAAAAATTATAACCAAAAAAAAAAAAACCCCAAAAAAGAAACAAAACAACAACACTCCCCCCCATGAACACTCTTCCCCAAAAGAAAAGGCACCCCTCTCAAAAAAAAAAAAATAAAAAAAAAATTATAAACCCCTCTCTAAAATACACCCCCCCCCCAATTAACTAGAGAAAAAATAGAGCGTGAATACAATGCATGGTGATTGTTATCAATAATTCCAAGTAATGTAAAAGCATCACCGGACAAATGAACAAAAGTTCAGTGAGATTGAGAAAGTGTCTGTCAGCAAATAATCAATGCCATACCGGTATATAACAACACTTTCTATTTAAACATAATAATTAAAAATGAAAAGTCACAAAATATCTACCGTGATTTAAGTTCGTTGCTCAATACTATAGTGATCGTTTGATGTTTTAGCAATCGTTCGACATGCATAAATGTATTGATATGACAAAGCACATAACTATTGCAACTCATGGTTCCTTGAAACTCATGGTTCCTTGAAGCATATTCCCCCAAAAATGTTCTTGGCTAATTCTGAAAGTCGCAGAAACTTGTTATGTAATAACAAACAAAACAAGCGTCAATCACTCAACTACAACATAACGAATTCATCCGTTTCGTCGAATCCATTCCTGTTTTTGATTCGCTAGGAATTCCGAGTAGCGCTGAGTTCCAATCTTTTGAGTAAGATTCTGATAGATCTTAACGTGGGGGAGGCCCTTATAATAACTCCAGGTCATACCGCCCGTGTCGGGATGCTGCGTTCGGAACCGGATGCGTTCTTCCAAGCAGTCTACTGCGGTTGTATCTACGTTTATATCAAACTTGTTGGCGATTATCTGAGGCTGTTTCACCAGCCAGGACAGATCAGAGGGACCGTACACACACACCGCTCTCACCCACCTCCCGCCACAAGTCTCGCCCTTCATCTGCCACTTGACAGCACGCGACAAGAACGTGCTGTTGTCTTCCGAGGTCTCGATGTTGTAGCCACCCGGAGCCCAAGGCAAACTGTTTAATGTGGCGAACAGGGTTTCTTCAGGGGAATAGGTTTCAGACAACCACGAGATAAACTCCTCCGATATGTCATCGTGTAAAACAAAGTTCACAAAATCATAAGTCAACATAGCGTATGCGCTTCCCTTTCTCATTTTTATACGGTAATGGAATGGTGGATGGGTGTTGTTAGTTTCAACCATTTTGTTTCCAACTTGTATGTATTTGTGCTTATATCTATAATGTAATGCTTCAGGAAAATTGTAACTTTCAACGTCATTAGCTCCATTTAAACTATTCAAAATCTGAACAATTTCTAAATTTGTCCTTAAGGGGAATTCCTGACCAGTAAGGTTGATATAGTATTTCCACTTTACGTTTGACTTCATAAGAACCCTCATACATTCCAACTCAGCGTGCACCAAATCAATGCTGGCGTATGTCACCCTTTGTCTCCCCTCTATCACAAAGACATTGTCAAAACAACGTCCCAGATTCTGCATTATCATAAAGAACTGTTTGATTGTCTTCCTGTCTATATAGATACAGTAGACGTTGTGTGGTCGGTATATGGTCCGCAGTAACTGCTCGCCTTGGTCGGCGTTCGTGTGCATTTTTATTGTAAAAGCCAGTGGGAATTCCAGCTCCTCTTGCGACATTGGGTGTAACATGTACCCATGCACATCCAACAGATTTGAACAGTTTTTTACTAAATTCAGAATCAAGCACGGCAAAACCAATTCAGAAAATCTTAACGTCCGGCTTACTTCGATTGCCTTTTCTTCTCCTTGAACCAACGGTTGACACGTGATATTTTTCCTTTTTACGATTCGACATGACGACAGGTTGAAGTTTGATGGCTGAAGTCGTCTGCCTATTGGAGGTCCATCGTCAAGATAATCGATTTCCTCTTTTTCCTTTTTTACAACAGATGATGCTGTACTTGATATTATATTCTTTGCCGTTTGGTAGTAGATATGTAGAGTCAAAAGAAGCGCTAGAGTTATTCCAAATACAAAGCACCTCAGATTAGATGGTCTCATCGTCGGCTAACATCTAAAAAACAAAAGTTATTTTTTTATTATCAAAATTTTATCCAAACAACAGCCATTGATCATCTGAAATAAATAATTGCAAGGACGATAAATTTGTTAAAATATTCTTGGTTTTTATTTTTTACCAAATTAATTGTAAGTAAAGACGAGATGGTTTTCATGTAATCCATTTCTTACCTTTTTCATCCACATCTCTCCGAGACCGGCCTGGTGGTTTGAAATGGAGCATGGCGATAGTAAGATAAACGGCTCTTCTGCCTCCTCCCCCTCTCCGTCAGCTGCCGTGCCATGGGTCACCGAAACTCCCACTCAGGCGCCAAACTCATGTGCATCAAACTGTTCCAAGTTGCTGGCAAAATGAAAAGAACAAAAGTTTTTTAACGCTTGTTAGTGAATCAATTGAGTCCTTATATGTTTCTTATCTTACAAGACAAGGACACACTGATAAGGTACTATATTTCAAAGTTTTTAGATTAACAACGATTAATATCATAATAATGCAGTTAAAAACCTTTGTCTGCAAAGTTAAGAAGTGTCAAAATGTTTGAAGACGTGTAAATACATGGTAACAGTTTAATCTATAATTCATACGTTAAACTTCTTCCTAAGAACAGTAAATTGATGCCTTATCACACTGACCTCTTGGAGATTTCACGCAGTGTTCAAGATCGTTAATTACAGTTAACTGAAATAGATATTTCTGATGTAGACAAGTTTGATATAATTTTCATTTTTGAAGCGAATTAAGAAATATGTTATAATTTATGAATAAAGAAATTGAGTTGCCTGTGTTTAATGTTTGGTAAACACGAGTCCTAGACGATCCAGCAATTATAAACGTTTTTGTTCCTAGAATTTTGTTGATGTTCTGAGTCACGTATTAATTTTCTTAAAACATCTTAGGATACGTACAGCGTTTTGAAAAGTTAAGTCGAAAACATAAGTATCATGTATGTGTTATGATGGTATTGAGAGAGAGAGAGAGAGAGAGAGAGAGAGAGAGAGAGAGAGAGAGAGAGAGAGGGGGGTAATAGTTATAATTAATTTTGGAATAGCGTTGTTGAGACACCAACCCACGAACACGTACCTTAGTTCTGTATTATGTATGAACAGTATATTATGAAGTGGATGCTTGGCATGCCCTCTCGTTCAGGAATCAATTAGAGGCACATTAGTGAGTAAGATGTGATGGATGACTGAATTAAAGCAAGCAGTTTATGAGCTGTTATTTTAATATTTCTAATGCTTCCATTTATTTTAATATGTACAGTTGTTACTGCGTCTCATTTACTCATATACAAATCTACTTTAGATCTAGAAGTACTGTACGTTTTAAACCTCGGCGATATCACACAAATTACACACAGAGAGAGAGAGAGAGAGAGAGAGAGATTTTTAAATAAACATATAAAGAACGAAACATATGGAATGAACATTACACAGAATAAAATTAGTTAATGCCTAGAAGGCAAGGTAGTTATAATAAAGCAGTTAAATTAAGTATGATATTAATCAACACAATATACAATCTCATTTACACTTTTTAAAATTTTATATACATTGTAATTAAGTAAACAATTTTATTTCATTGTTGAAAGACTAAACAACTTGGTTTTCATGATTCTTTTTTACTACGATTTTATTTTCTACCCACAAATATTATATGAGATGCAAGAATATAAGATCAATTTCTTTGTCCCAATAAACATTTTATTTTTACCGTAAGCGAATCAAATTCTAAATTTTTTGTTCGAAAGAATCAAATCTAATAGAAAATATCACCAACTCACCTAATTGAATTATTAAAAGACCTAGGCACGTTTGCCTTCGAGACAAATACAATACAAAAACTTCAAGTCCAGATGTCTTGAATCTTGAATGTAGAAAGTTTGCCTAAATATTTAATGTAGTCAGTTACGATAAAACTATTGCAACATTCTTTAAAACAAACGTGGTAATGATAGTTTTTGCCATTACCTTCATAAAGTCTACAAGCAATACAATCAGTGTAGGGAGGGACTGGTACACATAGAACAGGTGTTTGTACTGTTGCTCAACACTGTTAAGGATTTGATACTGAAACAATGGAGATACAATTTAAATAACTGTTTTGCAACGCAACACCTTTTTGTCCATTGAAACTTAAAATGCAAAAAAAAAAAAAATGTTATTAAGAAATGAAGACTAAAATATATTTCATTGCTATATAAAATACTAGTAATTAATTAAAATGCGCGCGATGATTTTTTAGTTCATAGTGTATGCATTTTCTAGTGCATCTCCTTCTTGTGCCATTTCGTTTACTGTCACCAGACAATCATAAAAAATCTTGTGTAATCGCAGATATCACAATTATCTTCGAGATTACAAAGTACGTGCAAAGACATACCGTACAGTCACCTTATACAGAGAGTGGTAAGTTGTACGACCAGTTGTGGATATACAAGAGTATGCTGACCAAGGCTACAGAGTAATTATACGAAGCTTACATCTTAATTAATGAAATGCTCTCTATCTCTTTCTACACTCTCAAATTAATAAAATTTCAGTCTTCTAAAAAAAACAGCTTATACCAATCGATGGAATACTAATTTTTTTTTTTTTTTTTTTTTTTGCAAAATGCTATCTAGATACATCAACCATGCAGATTTGGACAAAAAGGAACAATGTTCACTCAACAAGAAAAGATTGGTCGCATACAGCATCTGCCGGAGGATTAAATTGACTTCAGTATTCGAAGATACATCCCCCTGCATGTATTTTTAAACAGAGCTAATAGATATATTCTAGATATTATACTGTACCTATAAGTTTATCTATTCATTATGGCAATAGCATTCGAAGTTTAACTCTGACAATACATGTACATTGTCCTGTTAGATGTGATTCATGGTCACTTTTGGTGTACCGTCTTCGTCTGAATAATTAGGTCATTACTGGTATGCTTCCCCACGATGTATCACCCCTCAATTTTATTTATAACATTGAAAATATTTGACACATTTATAAATACAGGCATAAATACCCCTGAATGATACAAACCAAAATAAACACTTTCGGTACAATATAAATGAAAAATATACAATACAAATAAATTTGATACGATACAAATGAAAAATACACAATATGAATAAAATTTTTTACACCTTATAAAATTAATGTCAAGTCGCACAATACAAATGGAAATCATTCAATATAATAAGAAAATACAAAAGAAAGAAAAATATGGAATTGAAAACTATATTTTACAAATGGAAAAAGAATATATAATGAATGAAAATTATAAAACGCAAAATTTGATGTCGGGGTTTGTTATTTTTTCTGCCATGCTTTTTACCTACAGTATAAACCACTCAAGAAAAACAATCTATTGTTGAACATAATTTGGTTTAATTCGCTGGATGTTTTTAATCTAACTTACATCAAATAAATTCCAAAACGACTTTACATTCGTTCCCAAAATCTCAACTAGAACGTCATGCTGATTTTATTTAATCAGAAGATTAACGATTTGCTATTTTTAGATCGATGACGCGTGTCAAGGTCGTCTCCTGTAGTTATCATCTGGGAGCCATTCCAAGGTCACCTGATGATTTGATACTTTTCCATTTTGAGAGTATTAAGTTATTGCTTGCACTGATCCCTGACCTCTAGTGCATCATCGATTGGTTATACCGGTGGTAGGTTATACCGGTGGTAGGTTATACCGGTGGTAAAAAATGTTAACTTACTATTCAAGAACAAACGAGGATTATATTTAGTGGACAAAACAGAGAGCAATTTGCATGAGCTATGTTTATTGAAATTAACAGTTACGTACGTGTATGCTATTAATATTCTAATTGGTTTTATACTTCATTCTGTAATTTAATCTGGTTTTAAATTGACTATTTAACTAGATAAACAGCTGAAGTTTCCTATTAAATATTCATTAAAAAGAAAAAAAACCAACAACAACAATAACACCACCACCACCAACAACAAACAAACAAAAAACCCCAAAAAGACAAATAAAATATTGAAAAAAACACATAACATAAACACACACCCGCTCAAAAAACAACAACCCCCCAACAAACAAAACCCAACAACAACAACAACAACAACCAAAACAAAAATGTTTCATGGCTATAACCTAGTAGTAAGTTGTTAGAGCTTGTTTACAAACCCACTGTATATTATATATTCAATAACATATGTTTAAACGAAAAGGTTTGGAAAAAAGAAAAAAAAACCCATTAACATCCTCTCAAAGCACAGGAAAGGAGAAAACAATAAGAAGAACAAATGTTCGGATAAAAAGGTTGCATTAAATACATATCAAACTTTGTGACACCAAAATGAAAAATCGCTTTCTTCGATGTGAAAAAAAAAACCTGAGCAAGATCCCTGTACTGCTATGTACAAAGCCTTTAAGCATTTCGACAGTTTGCTTTATATATCAGCGCTGCATCTCTAAAACTGATTAAATATAAAATGATGAAATTATTAATTTCATTATATTTATCTATGATTCAATAGACGTCTAGGTTACGGATTCAGTTGCTGAAAATGAAACATTTCAAGATTGTGATAAACACTCACCATCCCATTAACAAACGATAAAAAAATTTCTTTTTAATTTACTGTAAATCTTTTGAATTCCTAATTTAAAACCCCCATATTTTATCTCTTAATGTCCCGATTTTGCAAGTTGAGGACATGGGCTTGTTCGGGGACAGTTGGAAAAGATTGTCACATTACTATAATTATAAAATTGTTTAGTTAGTTGCCTTATCAAGAAAAAGATATTAAAAATATTTGTTTGTGGTTCTTTTTATTAGATGAAGTTAATCCAGATTGAGTACACATTCTTTGAAGAGGTAAAATGGGAAATGAAATATATCTGAGTTACATTTATATCTTAAAACCACAATGAATAGATGATAAAAGTTCCGCCCTTCTAATTTATTACAGAATATTGTAATAAGTCGTGTAGTTTATATACTGTGATAGAGCAATTAAAATTCATATCTTAATTGCGCTACATTTACAATTAGATGGGATTTAGAGTTGATATGCCATGAAAAGTATTTTGCATGGGTAAACGTATTTACATTTCTTACATATGAAGAAATCCTTCAAAATAAGGCTAATGCGAAATGTAGAACCAATGGGCTCCAAAACAAAAAACAAGCTGGAGTGGTGATGATGGAGTCATCAACAAAAGAAACATTTGCGAAACCTGGTTACATAAAAACTCATTCCATATTTTTTGAACATTCACTAAACAAGAAAGGGTTTTCGTTTTCAATTTCAGTTGAACAAACACAGACAGTTAATAACAAACAAAAAACAAAGCTCTATGACTGGAACTTTCTACGATTTGCTGAGAATATTTTTTTTTCCTCAGTTTTTGGGACCTTCTTTGGTTGCACATCATGCAGTTGCGGAGTAGTAAGTGGCATGATTTATTTGTCTGTGGTTCATCTCCCAGACAAAATTCCTCACTACAGTAAGCAACAAACATATTGAATATAAAAAATGATAAACCGTTTCCGAGTAAATAAAAGATTAGACAAAATAGATATTTAGAACTACTCACATCACTGCATGCTTCAAAAAATAAACGAGTGAGAATGTACTTTTTGGAATTTTGAATGAAGAACATACAGTGCAAAGATAAATCATGAATATATATTGTCGTTATATAATCTATGAAAACTATTCAATTTGCACATTAGCACGGTTATTTGACTGACAAAGAGACAAATGAAATGGCCAAAATTAACGTGAAATCTTATTCAAGTAACATATAGATGTATGAAAGATGAGTAAGAACAAGAAAATCTTGGCTAGTCTGGAAAAATACCACGTGTGTCTTATGTAAGGCTTGTCAGTTTAGATTAAAAAAGAAAATTGTTATTACTTTCACACCAAGCTGATCTAAACGCTTTGACTGGTTTTAGAAAACAGCTTGATGAGTTTCATTGAGATATTTGATATTTGATACATGCAGTGTATATAAAATGAATGTTATAAATATCTGCAGTAAAGTGCATATCAAAACTATTTTAAAATCTCAAAATCGTAAATATGATAAAATAAATAACAATCTTACTTCGAAAATGTCTTATTAAAAAAAACCTGAGTGCTATTCCGTTGATATGTCCGTAAATTTTTTTTTATTTTATCTCCAATCTCCATGCATTTTAAGTTGGTTATTTCAGATTGCATGGTACTGTTCTATCCACACGTTCAGCAGCTGTGGGCACCATTGGGTTGGCTGTAAACAATTACATCCAATCATAAAAAAAGTGAACCTTGAATTGCTGAGAACGACACGACCCTAACGAACCTCACGTTCGGGGGGGGGGGGGGTATTATTTATTTTTTCTATTTATAAGCTGTGTACAATTCATATGACTAACGGAAAAACAATCTCGAATCTGCTAAATAACTTAGTATTTACGTTTCAATACACAACATTTTTTAAAATTAATTTGTATATTCCAATTTATTTGTACTATAACAGCAAAGTTCAAACGCTGAAAATCCGAACCCGTTTGGGGGGGGCTCTTCTTATTTTGTTTCAAAATAAGTGCATTGCATCATGTTTTTTGGGGGATTTTCCTCCGTTTCAGACCGAAAATGAAACGAAACACTCCCACCATTTCCCCTGTTGTCTCTTTGAACTTACTAGTTGGTCTGATTCTGTTGTTGA
Organism: Magallana ariakensis; assembly: GCA_020458035.1. Taxonomy (NCBI): domain Eukaryota; kingdom Metazoa; phylum Mollusca; class Bivalvia; order Ostreida; family Ostreidae; genus Magallana; species Magallana ariakensis. The sequence continues at coordinate 9,627,599 of CM035814.1, forward strand.
TATTTCTTAATCCATTCTGTGAAGAGTTTGATGTTTTGTAATGGCTTTTTATGTGATGATGCAGAGATGCGACCGATTTTTTGGAAATAATCTTTTTCTGTGAAAACTATTTCCGTATGTGGTTGAAAATGTCATGTTAAAGTTCTTCAGACTGTTTCAATATTTTTTTTGGGGGGGGGGGTGCGTCACAAAAGGACAAATGTATTTATGATTATACTTGTACACGATTTGTCAAACTTTATTGTTAAAACCCGTGAAAAACATACACTGAATTGAAGAACAAAAGTAGGTACCCTGCATTGTTACACGTATCTTATTTGCACCAATTGTTTTTAAAGATCCGCTTAAATTATGAATATATGAAGTACCATACCGTTCATTCAATTGTCGGAAGTCGTTCACTCGAAGAAAAGAATAATTACAGTAGTATGAATTAAGAGATTACATGTGATGAAAATTAAAACCTTACTTAACATCGTTCTAGAGACAAACGTGAATATTACAAACCATGTATAGATGAAATCTATTTACATCATCGAGATAGAATCAAACCTAATTATTTTAAATTAGTCTTTATTTTAAAATTAACTTAAAAATGTGTGCCAAGAGAGAAAATCAATTTCAGCACGTATAATGATTAAGTTATTTCCCTTGGGACATCGTACGAGTTCCACGATCAGCCCACAGCATGAGACACAGATCGGTAATGTTAAATAAGAATATTCTTCCGTATGTTATTTGCAAAAACATTATAAACAAATTTACCAAGATTTATTCATCTCCTCTTATATCCGGACCATTAATAATGTATGTATCAGTATTCCAGCAGAACTGCCAGAGAAAATACCGCGAACACGGATGCTGTGTTTACCAAAGAAGACAATGCCAAGAACTAGATAGCTGAATATCGGGGTACGGATTCTGTGGTTACAACGGCGTGTCACCGAGTACTATCGGAATATCTCTACTAGTCCTATTGACTTGGAGACAAAAGACGATTGATCTATTCACAGGAGACAATCAAGTGCGTGAAACGTTTAACCAACCCAGTGGGTTTAAAATACACCATCTTAAATAAATTCATAAACAGATACATCCCTTGTTTGTGTTAGAATAAGGCAATCAGCGATACCCAATAACAATCTAAATTCATGAAGCATTCAAAGCGATAAGTATAGGGACAATGCGATACAGAGAGAATGTAAATGAATGTCGTGCGAGGACATTGTTTCGGGGCTAATCTAGAGGTACGCCTGCTAATCTAGCACTGCCCGAGCTGGTCTGAGGCCACGGTTCCTACACTGCTTGGGGTGTGATTGAATGGAAAGAAAGATCCATAAATTGCTTAAACTATCAACAAGTTATCTTTTGGCTACGGTTTATCTGACGATTTCTATTAAGTACTTGGTCCATTAATTGACCTTTTCCTCAATGTATTGAAGCTTTTTGAGATTGGAAAACGATTTGTTATGTAAACGGTACCCGTTTTGAGTTTTGTAGCATGGCTACCCCGTAAACCTCTAGATGAATGTCGCCGATGGTAAGTCCAAATTTATTACATTGAATTTACACCATTGCAGCAGATTTATCATTTTCAGAAAGTTTTATTTTGATTTTTTACGCATATAGTACCTGAAATGTTCATTTTACTAACGAAATTTAATTGCCTATATTAAAAATAACATTGCATTGCTTACACTAAGTATTCAAGCAATTACCGATGGCTAGCAATGAAACTATTGACCATTTAGCTCGAGTTGTAGTTTTTAAGAAAAACACTTCGTTGCAGACTGAGAATATGAGCCATGGGTCATATTGCGTACAGAATCATTCAATATCTGGAAATAATTCATCATTGTTACTCACCATCATAAGTACAAGAGTACACAGCAACAAATTGTGATGTAAATATATGTAACATGATATCTTTTGTTCTAAAATACTTGCTATTCGAATAAAATTTAAATATTATGCATACACTTTGACGATTAAGAACTCCAATGTCATTTTCCATGATGAACCGCTTTTTGGAGATTTTTAAATAATTTGAATTGTGAATCGTAAAAATTATGTTTCTATTAATGTAACTCACTCTTGAATTGGCTGACAAATATGGAAGATTAACCTCGCAGTGGATGACTTGTTCATCAAATCGTAAACATCATTAATTAGGGCCCCGCTCCACCTAAAAACTTGAAAAATGCAGAAGAAGAAAAGGAAAGAAAACTTTTTTTTATACATGTACATGTATTTCATACACAGACCATTATGTAAATATATTAATGATATGATATTATTATATTGAAAATCCGGGTCCCAACTTGCAAAAAAGGGGGATGGGATTTGGGGGGTTTTCTCGTGCCCTACCATAACCACACTAAGCATTTCAATATTCTGGCTTGACTTTTGCATTGAATGCTTGTCTTTGGATGTCGACGGTCCTATGACACACCAATGCGGTGCAGACAAATTGAATACCGCGTTAGCGCGGTATGATAATTTGTCTGCACCGCATTGGTGTGTCATAGGACCGACGACATCCAATAGTAAGCATTCGATGCTTCTATTTATATTCATATAAAGTAAAGCCATTTTATACGCTCTCAGTAAGGGATATGAAACATACATGGAACAACCAAAAAAAAAAAACAGCTAAAAATATAGTGCCAGAAACTTTGTACAGAAAAATCATTTTAATTAAGGAGTAGATATAAATCAATGATTATTTTTTAAAAAGTAAATATCAAATTGGTTATGTAACCTTACATAACCAATTTGATATGTAATTTTGAAAAATTGGGAGATGAGAAAAACGAATCGGACAATTGGCTAGCGAAGATGGCACCGCATTGGTGTGTCATAGGACCGACGACATCCAAAAATAAGTATTCAATGCTTAATTGAACGTCGCAGATTTCCAATGCAAACATAATGGGAAATATACACAGAATGTAAAAACTGTATCACACTGCATTTAAGGAGGCCGATTTGTTTTTTTTGCGGAAAAACTACAAAAGCAAAACTCTTTATTTTTTAACCATATGTCATTTAAACCAACTCTAGTTTATCTGCGAACTTAGTGCGAAGTTTCAAGAAAATCGATCATCTGGTTCTTTTTAGGGACCATCTCTAAATAGAAGCACATTTACTAAAGGAATATATAGAAAACTGTCATTTTTCGAACATCAAAGCAGATTAAAAAAAAATAGTACAATAGTTTTTTTTCCTCAAATCGTATATATGATTAGTAATATCATTTCCTACCTTATATATGTAAAAATACTAAATTCTACCGTCTGGTTTTTTACTGGGGGCCATCTCAAAATATTTAAAATGCACCAGGCTTGGGGTAATGCTAAATGTAATGGTAATGCATTGCAATGCATTACATGTTTTCAAAGTAATGCTAGTAATGTGTAATGCCACAAATTTAGCATTACAAGTAATGGTAATGTAAAGCATTACTTTCCAAAAGCTAGTGTAATGCGACACTGCATTACTTTGCATTACTATGCTTTTCTTTTTTTAAAATTGGGAGGAATTTGATAACTGAAAATGTATTTGATTAAAAAATGTTTTAATAAAAGAAGAAAAATAATTCTTGAGATAAAAATCTTTTAGATGCATGATTAAAAAAAATTAAAAATCCATTCTTAAATTGTCAATAGAACTAGCTATAACAACACAATTTTATAACGAGTGTTGTTATTAAGAATTTTATATCATTTGAAAAATTTACTCCAATTAGTTGTGCATTCAATGAATCCTTTACTGTGAAGAATGTGTCAACAACACACAATGCTCCCAGGATAATCTAAGTATCAAAACAATCTATTGTTTTAAGAGGTGCTTAACACCCCAATCCCCACCCTTCTCTTAACTGTGTTCCATTAGAATAGAGAGCAGACATACACCCTTAAAGGCAATAATGAATGCACTAAATAGAATGCACTAGATGTCCAACCATGATCTCTAGAAGCTTAAAAAATACTTCCAGTATTATAATCCATTTGAAAATAATATCTATCTCTCACTCTCTCTCTCTCTCTCTCTCTCTCTCTCTCTCTCTCTCTCTCTTCTCTCTCTCTCTCTCTGTTGTATATTAGGTACAATAGTTTAGACTGATAGAACATACAAGATTCATGTATTTTTTCTATTATTGCCTGAACAATTATATCTTAGATTTTCAAACCCGACAGGTTGCAGTAGAAAGAGGAAACCTTTGAAACTTTGATGATCATAAAGTGCAACAGCAATCTTGTATAAGTCATTCTATTTGAACCTGATAGTAAACATGCCATGTAGATATGTTTAAGCGTGTTTTATATATGAAATATTGCAAAAACTCTTTATTCAGCTCTTAAATTACCTTTTTAATTAAAACTTATTGACTTTTCACGAAGTAATGGTAATTGTAATGCATTACTTTACTTATGTAATGGTATGTGGCAACGCACTTTGAAAAAATTACGCACTTTGAAAAATTTTTTCAAAGTGCGTTAAATTTGGGAGAAAATTAACGCACTTTGAAAAAAATTTTCAAAGTGCGTTATATTTTGGTTCAAATCAACGCACTTTGAAATATTTTTTCAAAGTGCGTTATGATTGTAGACCAATATTTTTTCACATCATGACACTTAACGCACTTTGAAATAATAAATTATTAATTTTGTTTATAACCATTTAGATATATAGTTGTGTTTATATATGAAATATTAATCGTTCGTTTTCGATGAAGCGATACGGCGATCCATTCTTTCAGCAAGGGAGATAATAGCGTCAGATCGTATTGACAAGGACGTTTCTCATGCGCTGATCCATACTGGCTGAGCTTCCTACATAGAACATTAATCCTACTGTCATTTACAAAAATTAAGAATATTGGGAATCAACATTTGTACATGACATTCATATTTCTTTCCCTTCCCAACTTCGCGGGTTATAAAGCGATGATTGTTCAAATCAATTTAACACCACATAAAGAATAAACAATGAATTTTATATTCATTTTTTACTTAAACAAACTAGTATTATTATTAATAAACGTTAAAAACGTTGTTCTAACCCAGTTCATGATGTCTAAGTATAACGTCGCTAGCTTTTGAATTTAATTCAGTCGTTATTTAAATTTCGGTTCTTATATGGAGTTAAGAAGATCTTTTAGCATCAAATTATGAAAACAAAATTATAAAATGGCTCATTAAAAGAATTTATTCATTTTTGACATCCTATTTTAACATTCTTTATACTGAATGTACATTTCAGCCAATTGCTTTATAAAAAATATAATCTTAAATGTAACACTAAGTAATTTGACGGCTACTTCTGTTGAAATAGCCCTTTAATTCGAAAAGAAAAATATGAACTCGTACTAAGAATCGCGTAGACAGAGATTTTGAAATATTTTGAAATATGGATCTATAACATATGTAATATGTAATATGGCGAGGGCTATTTGTTTATTAAAAAATGTATTCTTAATGCACAAAAAAATTAACGAAGAAAGAGATACCTTATTGACATTTATGTCTTTGTTGAAATTAAAAGGAATTAATTTGATTTAGAATTACTGCTTTAAAAAGAATCGCATGTCTATACTTAAATACTAAGTCACGAGTCACATTATCTTCACAGTAGGTTAATGGCAAATATCTATTCCTTGAGCCAGAAAGGATTAACTCGTAAATAAAAAAAATAAACTCTCGTCAGTACTTTCAGTACTTTGATTTTAAAATGTAGTCCCAATACTGTAATATTAAGGCGAGACATTTAATTACTAGCACACAGTTTAAGTATTGATACAAAACTTTTCAAATTATATAGACAAATATTAATATATTTTTTATGAATTTTTTTATATCAAGATGGAATAACATAAAGCTTTCATCTAACGTCAAAATCGAAGTTGCCCTGCAAACATTTCATGATAGTTTGAAACGGGAAAACTCGTGTTATATATATATATATATATATGACTTGGACGGTATAACATTAAAGGTATATGTGGCGTATTTTTGGTGAATAACAATAATAAGATCTGATTATTTGCTTCATTTATTTACTTAAAGATAGGACTTTCACACAAATTACGCTTTATAAGTCAATCGCATAACAAAGATACAAGAAATCAAAAACATATTTTTTATTTTTTACCGGCACGGTAAAAAATACAAAAGATTTTAATAACCCCGCCTTAAATGGGTCACGTGACATTCATCTTGGTCTATCAACAAGAATGGCGACGACGAGAATGATAGGTATACCGTTAAAGTTTGACAGATTTGGCAATGAAAGAAAAAAGAGACAGACTGACAAGGATAGGAACAAAGGGAAGATTGTCATCGGAGACCATGTAGATTGATGGAACAGGAATTAAAGCCAAATTAAACTTAAGTTTCCATGATGAAGTTGTAGGGGTTTTGCTATAGTCAGGTTCGTGCTCCATGTGTTCCGTGTCTTTACTTTATAAGTTTTAAACCACAAGTGGATTTTCGTTTAGAGGAATTTTTGAATAAAGAATAAATAAACACTCTCAGTACATCACTACATGCATCCCTCAGGGAGAGGTACATGTATTTACTCCGTTTACCGTGTCGATGATGCTAAAATCGTGTTTCGTCTTTATTACACATAATTAACAATTTATATCGTTCTACATTAATGAATATCGGAATAATAATGCTTCGAGTATCATCTGATATAAGAATTATCTAATTTAAGACATGAAAAACGTGATTCTAATTTGTAAACAAACTCTTCTTCCATCGTGTTTTCAATGCTAGGTTTTCCCGCACTCATGCGCAGTGGCGTTATAAATGGCGAATAACATTAATATTCATCAGACGTATAGCAAAGTTTAGAGACAAATAACTAAAGACAGAACATGTTTTATGGGCCTAGAGTTTGTGAAACGTCTAATTATAAGAAGCATAATGTATATTTTTACTCAAACTCATGTCAAAAATTTTACTCCAAATACGCCACATATACCTTTCATTAATTTTACTACCAATTTTATCTGAAAGTTCAAGAAATCGACAATTTTTTTTTTCAAAGTGCGTTGACATCGTCGATATTTACGCACTTTGAAAAATAAAATTATTTTTTCAAAGTGCGTTAAGATGGTCCCAAATTTAACGCACTTTGAAAATTTTTTTCAAAGTGCGTTGTAACAATGGTAATGTAATGCATTACTTCAAGAAAAGTAAGTAATGGTAATGGTAATTTAATGCCCAAATTCATGAAGTAATGGTAATGTAATGCATTACTTTACAATGTAATTCGCCCCAAGCCTGAAATGCACCAAATAGTGCTATATATTTGGATCATTTCGAATGAAGATTGGTATAATGGATTCATTCAATAAATAAGGAAAATGTTCTCGAGGATAGCATCATTTTGTATATAAAATTTCAACGGCGTTCAATCTTTACTTTTTCTTTTATGTTATTTCATACAACGTACTCCTACAAAGCTTCATTTCAGCATAACGTCATAAAAGCGCAAAATGGCAGCGCTCCCCTTCCGCACAACGAAAAAATCGTTTAAAAAATAAAAATTTCCTTAAAAAATCTAAATATTTTTATGGGTTTTTTTTTTGTTTATTGTGTTCAATTTTATAAATGATATCTAAAAAATTTCATAAGAAGTATAAATTTACTGTATTATACTAGAATGCACAAAAACATGTGCAATGAAAACTAAAGTAGGTCTCCTTAAATTGTATCTTAGCTTGAGGATAATGAATTTAAATTAATGACAGATCTAACTTTCAAGGAGTTTTAAAGTCGGCAGAGGGTGTTACGCCCTCCTTAAGGGACATACTTACGTGTAGTATCAACAGGTGATCGCTCACCTGTGATTTACTGTCCCCCAACATCGAAGATCGATATTGATTTTGGACACCCTATTTTGGGCGTATATATGATGAGTCAATGTTTGTTTTAATGTGTAGGAGTTTGTACAGAATATATGTAAAGGTAACACATGAACTGCGGAATGTATTCAAAAGTTGTGACAAGACGTTTATTGAATTTAAAATCACGCAATTGATCTTGCAATTACGGATTTCAAATCCTGGTATATCTATAGACACACTTCTGTAAAATGAAATTGAAGTCTAAATGATTTACATTACAACAGAATATTTTATTTCTGACATTAGAGAGGGTGCTTTTAAATATCTGCTCATTTACATTTGCACAAAACAATTTGATAAATGTGGATAGGATTTCTAAATAACAGATAAAGAAAAAACGTTTAAATATACCTTATTTTTTCATTTAGCATCCCAAGAGATCCCGTTAAATTCTAATTCAGTGTATATTTGAAGGTGTATAGAAATTAAATTAAACACTTTAAACAGGAGATGGTGTCATTTAAATTATATCTTGTATTGAAATGATAAATAGTGATTTACTGAACTTTGACAAATATAAGGGATTGATAAGTGTCAGTGAAAGTGAAAATTTTATATGTAAAAGAATGTGCACCCAAATAATGAAATGTCACCGTTGATGGAATTTTCCCCTAATGTTTAACAAATTCATGTAACACATCTGAGAATGCTTCCGTTACATGGAAATATTATGTCCTGTTTCGTGTGGTTATTTCCCCCCCTTTTGACATGATATTCCAGCGAAGAAAACTAGCCAGTATATAATATCCTACACAATCAGTGACAAAGATGTCAGCCGCGGCTAGAAAAAAAGCACAGAATCAATACACAAATCACAATTGTTGACAATAAGCATCATTAACCTTGAATAACCTTGAGAGAGTAAGTATCCTCGGAATGACCTTGACAGTGCTAATACATGTAACTTTGGCAGTAGCCTTAACAACATTTCAGAGAGAGAGAGAGAGAGAGAGAGAGAGAGAGAGAGAGAGCGCGCTCGCTACCACCTAAGAACATTGACAGAAAGTATTGAATATCGTATAAAGATTATTTAAAAGCATTCATTTAACTGTTAAAAGATTAACCTCCAACGTTCTCTTTGTAGCACTGGTATTCGATGAAAAAAAGTCAACTCTTTACTACATAATTGACTTTATGTTATAACTGTGCTGGGAGACTGAAAAAAAGATAATATGTAGAAATTTTAATCTTGTGGTTGGTCGATATCAAACACTAGCATGCACAATAATTCTCATCCATCTAATATTGTTCATCCCAGCCTAACGAGTCTGTTTATTTCAATAAAAAACAACAGCGGGTTGTAAAATTATCAGTTCGACGATCAATAAAACAGCCTTAGAACCCCCTATTTTCTCTAGCCTCTGAAAATAAGAAAATATTGCCTTTTACAACCAAGCAAAAAGTATTCATTTATTTATCCCAAGATTAAAAAAAAATGATAATTTCCCCCAAGTTTAAAGACAAAAGTGAAAATAAAATGATGATTTGCCGCCGCACGAGTTGACTCTTAAATATTTTAAATCCATTAACCATTTAGTTTCGAATGACTTTAATTACTCTTACGCTGTGTTAGAAAATAAATAATACAATGCAATCAATTTTTTCAAACGTTTTATCATTGCAACAGCACATAACACAAGCTTTTGTAATTCCCCCAATTTAATTTCACTTTATCGATATCTGTTTCATTTTCAGCGCTAGTCGTACTCATCTGAAAAAGCTCCAAGCAAGGTTGAAATCACCGAGCCAGCGCCGATCAATTAAGCTCTGTGCGCTGTTTGTTTGTGTATTCATTTATCAGCTCATGTTTTGATACATTTCTTGACATAATGTATAGGTAAAATAAAACGTCATTCAAAACTATTGATCTTGATATTTACAGGTTTAAAAATGTCGTCTGCTTATAAGTCACGTGATTTAAATCCTCCCGGCAAAGTGCCAACGATAGAACTTGGCTACCCTGCAGTCGTACTTTTTACCTTCAGTCCAAGTGAGAAAGAATCTAGCGAGATCCCCGTTTTAGAGGGAGACATAGTGCAACTTCTATACACCACAGGAGGCTGGGTGTTCGTTCAAACTTATGAAGGAAATGTAGGGTATATTCCCCTAGACTTTTGTGGGCAATTGGAAAGTTCCAAAGAGGTCGGGTCTGTGTTCAAAAAAGATTTTCAGAAGGATTGCTACCCTGGACCCACTCACCGATGCCACGAAGATGTGACTGATTTTCGCTTTAGGTTAGATCAAACTCGGGAAGCCTTCCCACCAAGAAAAAATTCTGAAAGTTTAAATGACAAATTAAGTTGTATACACGAAAGTTTAATAAATCGTGACGACCGCGTAAACAGAGAGTCAAAACATTGGAGTTTTTATACAGAACACGGGTTCAATACAACGGTCTGTGAAACAAGACAACTAAACTCCTATAGTTCTGACAATGAGCTATCCTGTTTGACGCAGTCGCTGTCGTGTGACATATGTAATGCATTTCTGTCTCGGTTGATCTCCGGAGTTCACAGTTTGGCCATAACTGATAAAGAAAAAGCGGATTTGAAATCTCGAAAGCTACTTAAGCTATTGCAAAGAGCGACACAAGAAGGTCTGAATTTGATTTCCAATATAAGATATTTAACTGGATACGGACAGAAGTGTTGTGTTAGATTTAAAGAGAATGGAATTAGCTCTGGTAATGACCTGGACCACGAGCCGGTGCCAGAGTTTGGTGCGCAATGCATGCAATGTGAAATTTTAAGGGAATATTTTAAATTGTCGGAAAAATACTCCATGACGGATTTATACGCTACGATTCGGGATCTGCATATCCACGCTTTAAGTGATTCAGATTCCGATCCCGACTCTGGAACCCATATCAAATCTGCATCGTCAAAGAATGACTCGTCTAAAACATGGGCCTCAAAACACGAAGAACCAAAATCAAGAAACGCTGAACTATTCTTGGCTTCGAAATCTCCAAATGAAATAAAAAGAAGCGTTTCGTTTCAACTGGAAGATAGGACTATGATTAAGTCTGAGATCATGAGAAACAATTCTTTTTCGGGGGAAATTCATTTTGCAAAGTCGAGTGAAGAGAAAACCGACGAAACTCAGAACAGAGAGTCTTTGCATTCGGGATATTCTCAAAAGACTGTAGACTCCGGCATAGCGGATGTACACGATGACCTTGATTCGAGTTTTCATTATGAGCACAGGCCGGAGTCTGTGGAAGATAAGGACGAGAATTGCAATGACAGAAAAGACACCGCGTCCCCTGTGATCCAGTCAGACTCTAGTAAGACCCCTGACACGTTTGAAGGGTCCGGGGTGTATGGGTTTCAGGCATTGCTTCACTCGAAATCGTCTCTCTCACCGCGCATTTCCTCCACTAAACCTAGTGCTCAAAGAACGCCACGAAATGAGGCAACTGTGAAAAGACAAGATGCATTTAAGCAAAAAACAACCCCCTTTCTCGGAAAACCTTCCCCGAGGGAAAGTTTTCCTGCTCCTATAGTCGAACCCAAAGCTTCCTTTCAACCATCTGTGTCCAAAATGTCGTTCTCACAACGAACATTTGACAAATCAAAAACTCTTTCTGAAATGGAGCTTTCGGTGTCTGGCGCTGGACCGCCCTTAGTTAAACTAGAGGAGGTTGTCACAAAAACGGAGGGGGATCAAGTGAAGCTTCCGGTCATGCGCGGTAGTGGGGAGGAGGCTGGGGCTGCTGACAAGCGGAAAATATTAGCTAGACGTTTCCAGTCTATGAAAAGTCCTCCGGATCTGCGCCAGTCAGCAGGTATCAGAGATGCCGTGCAATGTTGCGAATCTAACGCATCGATAATTGGCATTGTGGTTTTAATAAGCAATATGAGCTGAAAATTTCAAGTCGATTTCTTTGAGCTTACTTGATAAAACGATTAAGATGCATATGACATATATATAATGGTTTGAAAACTTCTATCAGTCGAATTGTAGCATGAAGATTATCTATTATGAATCTATCATTAAAGCAAAACTACGCCGTTGGCGTCCTGTTGGATTGGATTGCTGCAACATTAAAGTTTTATAATTCAAAGAATTTACAACTATATATGGCAGTTTAATGATTAGTTTTAATTGTATGTATTATTGAGGATTATGTTACATGTAGAATTAACACAAAAGCATGTTTTGGAGCAAAATTGAATTCTGATAAAATACGGCTCATATTGTTTTAAATTATAACGTAAAAGAGTTGTTTAGTTTGCTCGAGTTCTAAATACCCATAAAAGTATTTGAATACTGGATATATCAAATATCTAACGTTCCAAAGTCAAACATCTTTATTCGTTTTAGGGTCAAATATTTGTTTTCTAAAGCCAACAAGTGATCATCGGAGAGAATAGGCTAGTGGGGTTATGTAAGAAGTCCTGCCAATATTTGGTGGATTTTTCCTTGAGAGCTCTCTTCTTTGGCCTAGTTTACTTTCCTCCTTTACACGGCCAAAGTGTATCTTTAAACAATATTTATTTGGCAAGGGGGAACAATTAAACGCCCAAAATGACAGCTTGCCACCCAAGTCACCCGCTCCAGTGACTTCTAGTTCCATATTTTTTGTCTTCAAAGACTTGTGGTTGGAAATGTTTAGACGATTAATACGAGCTTGACCTAATTCAAAATGATAAGTTTTGTAAAAATAGAGGAGAGAAAATCTTTCAAAAAAATATTTTTAGATGAGTTATCGTTTTAAAAAATGTTGTGTTTTCGAATGAAACTCATGGCAAGCTGACATACATGTAGTTCAATTTGTATAATGTGTGATTGAATTCCATCGCAAGCTTGCATTGGTTAAAACAAAAATCTTGAACCGTTATTTATATCGGACGTCCCAGAAGTGTGTAGAAACTTTCACCTTTCTGCTAATGATAAATAATCCGAGAAATACAACCCAATATCGATCTTCATAACCACTTGTTTACTCTTCTATAGGGTCTTGTCATAAAATTAAGTAAATATTCGAGTATTCTGACAAATGTAGGCGACTCCCTTTACTGTCGCATAAAACAGGCACATTTGCAACAGGTGCTCTAACGAAATGGGTTAACGCTGTACAAAAAACTCCATACAATGGTTTACAAATTCAAATGTTTGATTTCAGATTTCACACGGAGGGACGATAAAGATATCAGGAAATCGTTGCATGATCTCTCTCAAGTTAAAAGAACATCTAGTGTGAAACCAGCTCCCATGCGCGCGCAGCATTCGATACCAATTCAAGCTCCACAAAAAGACGGTACCACCGCAAAAACAGTGCTAGTGAAAAAGTTCAACAAACAAATGTGGCGACCCCCCGTGGGAAGCCCCGAGGGCTCCGATCAAAGACCTTTCTCTCCATTTGGAGGAACTTTGCCACCGTCGAAAATTAACAAAAAGAAAGTCCACGAAGTGTTTGTTTGAGGCGAATGGCGGCATCTTGTGAAATACACAAACCGTGTAGGCCGCGGAATTTTCAGATTTGGGTTAAAATCATCATTGATGTGTTGAACAATAAGCCAATGGCTGAACGAATGATTTTCATTTGGCAGGGACTTCATAATGACATTTATACATAGCATGAGGATATCGTTATTCATGGACTTTCTTTGTAGTGCCAATGCAACTCGTGTGTGATACAGTAACTCCGACCATCCATTCATGCAGTGAGATGTCCATCTTAGTTGTAATAATTTTAATACTGATATAACTGGTTATATATATATATGAATTTTATTTCATAGCTGGTTTCTGGTGTAGAACGAACTGATCGTTGAAAGATTCTACCATATATGATTACCAATTATCGATGATGTTCGGCGAAAAGCTGTTATTGTGATTGCATTTGTTGGAGATGTTATTGTATCGAAAATATCAAAAAGGAATGCAAAGCATGCTACATAGATAGCTTTAGACCGTAAACAAATAACTGAATTTTGGTAAAAAAAAAAAAAAAAAAAAGTAGAAGAAGTTTTAAGACATGATGTAATGGAATTCAGTTTTACCGAATCAGCCGTTGGTGTGAGCGGTTTTGAAATAATGCTGATTTACCGCTCGTGACAGGTTTTGAGATCTTACCGGTTTCACCGGTCGCGTGACTGGTATTGATATCGTACCGATATATCGGTCGTGGGACCGGTGTAGGATCGTATCGACATACCAGTCGTGGGACCGGTGTAGAATCGTATTAATGAATCGGTCTTGGGACTTGTTTAAGATCGTATCTCCTAACCGGTTGTGGGACCGGTTTAAGATCGTACCGATTAACCGATTGTTTGTTACTCTGTAATAACGAAAGGATTTTTACATTGTGATATTGTTGGTTATTTATTATACTCCATCCTCTTGGAGGAGATGGTTATTGTACATACGGTTTTAATTTATGTTAACATATTTATTGCATTAAATTGTTAGTTATTCTAATCTATTCTCAGTTCTATTTTCCTTAAACACAAGAGACCCCCACATTTGACATTCTTTACAAGTTGTTCATGCAATTATCCATGTTGTGATTATAATATGGCCCAACAAAGTGGATGTTTTTTAATTTTTAATTTTGATCCAACATACCTTGCTTGTAGATGCATGCACTTTCTATAAAGCATTTTATTCAGTGATAATTGAAAGCGAAATCTTTACTTTACATTTCATTGAACGATTATAAAACATATCATTGTAATTAGAAGTACGAACACATATATCCTCTGAGAAAGATTATTTTGACAACTGAGACTTTTAATCAAAAATACAAACGATTAATAATGACGTTGCTGGTCTGTTGTTGTGTACTTTCTAAAGAATAAGAGCTAAAAAGCAATAAAGCGCTCTTTAAGAATCTCCTATCTCAGACAACGTTTTAAGCAGTTGAACCTTAGGGACGGACCAAGTTTCCAAATGTCGCTTTCAATGGTTCTTTGTTGAAAACGATTTTACTTGCTTAGTATTAACTGTTTTGAGGAGAGATTTATGAACTACATGCACATAATGGTTCTATATAAAAATACACGTCGGTCTGTTAAATGATTTATACTGAGAGCAGACCTGGAATCCTGTCCTGTATAATTACGTATTCAATAGTTCTGTATTAACAAAACGTTCAAAAGATAACCATGCAGTATAGCAGTACTGGGGGACAATTTGAAATAAAATGAATATCATTGATTAATGGATTTTTTTCAGTACAGCTACACTGTAAGTTAGGTAAACATTTCTTTGAAATACTGTTAGTGCCATTTAGATTGTAGTGCTAAACATTTTCGTACTTTGACCAGCTCATACATGTAAGACGTGACAGGGTGACAATTAAAATAGTTGAAAAGATTTTCGGTACAAATTAACGTATAAACTAGATGCACCATATTGCATGTTAAGGCACCCAGTAAATCTACATAGCTAACATATATAGGGCTAAGTAGATTTTAGTATAGATGAATCTCAGTATCATAAAAGTCTGAATATATTTGAATACCCAGGTAATGATATCCCATACATAAGACTAAAATTAATGCCTAGCAGGTATCTAAGAATCTATATTGTTTTGATATTTTTATATTACCAGAGTACCCTAGATTATCCAGAACATATGAAATAAGACCTGGAAGGATTTAAGATCTTTAGACATACATGTATTTTATAAAATCAGGGCATGTTATCTCAGTTGCTGAAATGTCTGCATCTTTGTTTAGCCAGAAAAATAAGACTTGCAACAGCATAATATCGATACTGCTATTTTTCTATTTTTGTTTATGCATTACAGACATTAAACTTATAGTATCTCAATGGCCAAATTGTCTGAAGACACTGGACAGGCTAGTGGATTGTATCTCAAAATTTGATTTGACAAGACACTGAACAAGCCAGTGTTTGTTATCAAAATCAAAGTAACGTATTCCGATTGATAATGATACGGGTAGTGGTTGTATATTTTCTTTGTTTAGCTTCCAGATTAACAGATTATCGGCTTACGTTAATTCCAAGTGTCTGGTTGGGCTTTGTGCCTACTAATCGGGAATAGATTATCAAATCGGGGATGTGAGCCAGTGACCCTGTGCAATATTTCACCCGGCATTCATTGGAGCGGTGAACACTGGGCTCTGAGGGACTTGTCAAGGCTATGTTATTGTAGAGTGTAGTTGGCTTAGCTAGTTTGTTTGCTTCACTAGATTTTTGTACACGTACAAAATGATAATATAGTACTAGTAGTGAGTTTAAACAAATTAAACAGAATCGATTTGGGTAAATTATTGCTCTTCAGTTTAAATTCCTGTCTTTTGTATTTTATTTTTTTTTAATCATATTTTTTTTATTTTAAAATCGATTATGTAGTGAAACTAAATTTTATTGATTTGCCCACAAACTGAAATGTGTGAGATGTAAATCATTATAATAAATACTGTAAGTAAAAAAAAACAGCTCCGTATTCATATAAACCACCTCCCTAATAAAAAAGTAATAACCCCTCGGTACCCGTTGGACCGACGAAGAAGTTTGGATCTTTACCAAAATTTTTAATCTTGTAACCCCAATAGTCGAGTAAAGTGGTTTGTCGATAGATTTAAGTAATGTGCTTATATGCTTAAAGAATTTGAATTTACAATGATGTATGGCGATAGTCGGTTAATCTCGGTTTGAAACCTTTTATTGTTTCTCTCCGTGATTGGTGTTTGCCTGTGATAACGGGAAGGGTGGGGGGTTGTTACATACACGTATGTTACACAGGGGCTGTGACATTGTGGCATTTTTAGGAGGTTGGATGGACAACAAATTAACCATCAGATCTACATAAAATTTTAAGATATGATTTGTTTAGCTATAAACTATTTTTAGTAAAGAAAAATTCCATATGTTTTACCTTTTAAATTTGGGTATTTGTCTGTAATTTAATATCATGATTTGATATAGAGCTCTTCACAAGGAGATCAATACATGCTAAAAATGGCCGCTACCATCGGGCCCCCTAAGGTGAAAGAAACGATCACAAGATGAAGAATTTATTGAGGTGACAACTCAACATGGATCCCTGCCCAATGATAGAAAAAGAACATGTATGTAATTGTATACTGGTCATAATAACCTTTTAGGTTAATTTTTTTAAAACAAAATTTTATGTAATTGTTTGACAGAGGGCGCATTTGAAGAAAACTGAAATCCATATAAAATTTATTAAGAATTTGCCGGATAGTTTATCGACATTATAGTTCACTTAAAGACTGGCATTTAAGGAGGCTGTGTGCTCAACAAACCCATCAGACCTACCTCAAAATTTTATTCAATAATTTTCTTTAGCCATAAACTATATCATTTAGTAACGAAATAATCCAAGTATTTTATATTTAAAACTGAAGACCTTTTTGTTCTCAAGAGGAATAATATAGTCTAAAAATTGCCACGACCATTCAGCCAATATAAACCTGAAAATATACACACATTATGTGCACAAATGTAAGATGTTCAACTTCTTATGACTTTATTTAAGGAATGAATTCAATATTTATTAGTTTTATACGATATAAAATGGTTTGGGGCAGTTTACGCTTTATAAACCGCGAAGCGGTTTATAAAAAAAGCGTAAACTGTTTTAAACCATTTTATATCGTATAAAACTAATAAATATTGAATTCATTACTTATATTAAATTTTTTGCACTTAATTGTTGATAAAAACGCTCCTTTGACCTTTAAAATGACGTCAAATTGTACAAAATTCAAACGTAACGTCAGGCGGATTGATACGTTTTTGACGTTAGTTTTACCATGACGTAGCCAACATTCTTTATACCATATAAATAATTTATTAGCCTATCAGAAAGCGCGTTACAATCAGAATTAAATTATATGAATTTGATATCAAAGATTTAATCATTTGAAAACGAACTTATGGTACGGTATGGTAAACAAGTTAGAAGATAATGCCTTAAATGAAGCAATGATAAGATCGGAAGTAGGAACAGATTGTTGTTTTTTTTCATTCAAACGCACTACTTGTTTTCTACCTCCGGTCCATGACAAGGGAAACAACACACACAACAATCTAAACAAACCATATGATAATTATATATTCTTATTAATACTTGTTTACTAAGCTGTTTATTGACTCCTTAGTATTTTCTTAAATCCCGTCTTTCTTGACCCGTTTAGTTTTTTAAAACCTTAAACTTCATTTTCGGCAGCAACAAAATGTTTTTAAGTGTAACACCTCCACTAAAAAAAGGACAAAAGGACAAAACATGCCGCGTAATATAGCACGCAGGTTCCCGTAAAGTTTCACGTACAAAATACACCAACCAAATATAAGTAGCTTTAAAGAGGTCCATCCAACTACATGTAACTGCGGAAATTGCTGCTGATAATAACCAGACTCGATCTGAAGAAAAACCTGTCCATCTACACGGTGTTTTTTTTTTGGCTGGGGGGGGGGGTGTGTTGTTTTAAAATATAGTATATATTAGGACGGCCTAACATAACCAGTTCTTTTGGACTCTTTCGAACCCTCCCCTACAGAAGAGGTATTATGCAGGAAAGACAACCCTCGCTTAAAATAGAATAACTATAGTTCATAACAGTTATTCCTCCAATCCTCTATCTTCCAGAATGTAATCTCATCGTATCATCTTAGGAGGGTTTAACATGCATCAATTATTTGACTGCATAGAAGAAAAAAATAATCGAATTGTCATTATACTGAAGATCAATACTACATGTATAATCACTTTTAAAAAAGGAGAAAAAAAAATCACCGAATAAATACGATTGTCTTCATCAATAGCTCACATGTAAAATTCATTTGAATTGCAATATAAAGCGTGTCTCATTCCGTTACAACGCTTTCTTTACTGCATTGGTGAGCTTAATGACACTTGATGCGCTGACACCGCTGATAAAGCCAAACTCCATACAAGTCAAAATATTAATACAAAGACCCATCGATCGGCGAAAAAATACAAAAAACAAAGTATTTCATCTCCAGGACTAATATGATATTATTAATGGGATTCAGTAATGGCCATGAACTCCAGTCAACCCCTGTATAACGGTGTTTTTCCTTATTTATAAATAAGTCATAAAAAACAATAACATCTTTCGTAAGAATGTAATGATCATGACAGTAGCATATTAAGGAATAACATAACTTCTGAATACATATATTAAAAGAAAAGCGATCTGATTTGATCTTAAGAGTGTAACCGTCTTTAAAATCGCAGGGGGGGGGGGGTGTGTGCGAAATATGATTTTTAACACGATCTTGAGACCGATCCTTGAAAAGTTTTAGGGTGTCTTCTAAAGAGGACGAAAGGCTTAATGAGCATAGTTAAAATCCCATTGATAAAATCCAAGGCCTTGTTTTGTTAATATACCTCCCATGTTGACTACGGTTGATAAAGAGACAAACAGTTGTCAGTGTCTGCAGTGTGCTTGCTCATATCAACAGCACCACTGCGCCATGGCGACAGCCCATCGGTCTGGGCCGCGAGATCTGAGGACCTGAGGCAGGATAATCCTGATCGTCCCGTGTGTTAGTTAATCAGACCTCTGCCTGTCTGGTAATCCAATCATGTCTCTAACAACAGGGTTTTATCCATGCGTTGCTATCTCCTCACCCAGACATAACAAAAAGACTGTAATCGATAATCAATAACTGATAAACATGCATGTCAGCAGTGGGAATCAATTTTAAAAGAATTCAGGTGGAACCATGGTATAAAAAATCAGATAATCCAAATCTATAAATCAAAGATCTGTCGAGGCAAAGATTGTTGGTGAAATACAAACTATAACAAATGTAAATTATTTAGTATTTATTGAAGCCTCTCAACCATAAGGCGTGACAATATATAAATAATAATGACAACAAAAAGAAAGCAAATAACAAACATAGCACTATATGAAAATCTCCAAACACAGTCGATTACACGATGTAGATGGCCAAGCATACACTTGTATATAGGTGATACACGACCAGTCAGAGATACAGGGCTCCCATTCAATCCATAAGTGGTGAATTCATTGTGTGATGAAAATGTTTCACTTCCGGGTTACAGATTCAAATGGTCAGTTGTTTTTGACTGATAAACAGTGCCAGAAGAAATCAAACAGCACTATGGTAAATTTATCATATAATGGTACGTTGGATAAATCCATTTCCAAACAAAATAAATAAAATCAATTTGAAAAAAAAAATCATTTCAATTAATACAATGGCAATTTCATGGGGTGAAAAAAAATTTGTTAAAAATGATATTTAACATTTTGAAAGACATTGGATAATTTTTCAATGTAGTTTTCCCTACAGTTTGCACATGCTATGAGAGGGATTGATAAAGGTAATGCATTGACAAGTGCCCCACACATACATACAACAGGTACTGACACTCGGGTATTCTACAAATCTATCAAATACTTTAGCAAAACATTGTGACAACAAAATGACTCAACCTTCATATTCTAATCACTACTTCAAATGTATTGTGTCAAAAAAAACCACCCAAACCAACTTGAAAGATACAGATATAACACACCTGAAAGATAGAAAGCACATCGTTACAAAATACATAGCGTATAAGGAGTTATCTCTCTTGATTTGAAAGTGCTTGTGTACAAGCTACACTGTATATGATAATCATGTCTAAAGTATCCTCTCGATAGTTCATACAAGAGGGTCAAAGGCAAGGAATCAAACTATGAACACAGCAAAACCTGGTAAAAATTATGAAAATATTGATGAGTTTAGATATGAAAGTGTTCAAAAACTGCATAACAGGAAATAGTCATCTTTCCATTCCCTGTTTCATGTAACAGCAGATAAAGACTCATTTATTTTGGTGTTTTTCTTAAACTACAAAACTTTTCCAGTGGTTTATTATTTTTTCCCCCTTTTTTTCATAGTTATGTTTTACCTGAGATAAGCTTATCTTGTGCTTCTACCAACACACATACTCGGTGTAGAAAACCTTATAGAATCAAGTTTGTCCATCCGCAAACTGACAAGTATGCTGCTTCACACACTGACAGACATATTTACTTATATAATCGGAGGCATTGACAGAAATATCACAAATGTGTCTTGTCTAGATGGAATGCCAAGGCCTTGTTCTTTAAATGGAAAGTTTAGCCTTACTTCATCAAGACTGCGTGTGTGTTTGTGTGCTTAGAATTCCATTCAGATCAAGCTTCCGATGAATTCTGATGAGTTGGTCCATAAAGAGATGCGACTTTTCCTGAGAGAAATGAATGAGAGAGACATGAACACTGTTCTACAGCCTACCCAAACACACAGAGAAAGAAGCCCAAGTCTACAGCAATGGCACAGCTTCCCTGGCCCTAAGTCAACCTTGCCCTCATCATTACAAGGTAGAACACATCACACTCTGCAGTGGTCAGTAAAAAACGGTCAAAATCCAAGAGCATTGTCTGTTTGTCTGTCATCCTAGTCAGGCCCAACCGTTGTCCTTGATCATGTGAGCAAGTTCAATGATAAATTTTCCTTCCTTGTATTTTTGACTAGATTCAAAAGCATGCTCCTGAAAATGTAAGAAAAATTTTTGAAATAAATATCCTTCTTTAACTTTGCAACATTGCATACAGTTGTACATATTGTACATGTGCAAAATAATGAAATAACTGTGGATAATTGATAGATAATTGCTTCACTTTTGGCAGGTATCAAACAGTTTGAGTGAAATGATAGCTCTATAGGCACATCTGATGTATTTGTTTATATCATGCTGGCTTTGTTTTGAAACATTTGTACAATGTAACAAGCTCTTACATATTTCCATCCTAGCGTTGTTTTACAACATTCACAGAATATGTCAGCCACAGCATGCAGTCCCGTTAATAAAACCCTCTCTTCTGCCGGGCCACAACCAACATTAACCCTGGAAAAAAAAATAAGTTCCTTGATTAACACAAATATTATCTACACAGTAAACATTGCTAGAGTTCACCTCAGACATTATCTTCAGCTTCTGTACTCTAAGTAATACATATCACCATAATATTCTCCGATTCTACATTCTCTGAGAGTTTTTGCATTTTTCTGTAGTTCTTTGGCTGTAGTAACTTGATGATAAGAATTCATATCTTCCCAACAAACTCGAAACAACATTCTAGTACATCATTTGTTATCACTCTGATTAATGTAGATTTGTCATTTTGAGAGCAAACACGTGAGCAGAATTGGTATCAATGCCTACTGACTGAGTGAACCTATAGACTTGACCCCTGACCTACATCTGTCAATCACACGTTGATATGTGAGAGATCTGGGACAGTCCTGTAATGAGAGGAACCAGGGATCATCAGGCTAATGGGTCGATCCAATCAATGGCCTAAAGGTCATAATTATTCTACATATATGTCCTATTCTACTCTGGAATAAGCCCATCATTCTATTTCTAGCCTGGCATTAACATGAAGAGGAAAATCAGAGGGAGAAACAATTTTTGTAAAGGATATTTTTTCACAACACATACATGTATATCCTTTTTAAGGTTGAGTCATCAATATGAATACTGGTAGTTTCCTAACTGTATAGTCATCAAAAGCAAAACTTAGAACCATTTTAATAAGGCCTTGGACTTTCAGTAGGACGTAACTATCTATTTTTCGTGTCAAAACAAGTTAAAAATGACAGCTGTTTTGAAGCGAAATAAACACCGATTGCATAGTCTTAACTCAAAAGCCAGACAAATCGTGTTGATTTCAAAGAGCCATGGCTGAGTGGCCAACAGTGAAATAGACAGGCCTACGTCACAATGCTGTTTGACACAACTACCCAAAGTCCAAGCTCTTGTTAAAATGGTTCTAATGTCTGAAGCAGTGAAACTTGGTTGTCTCTGCATTAATATAAAATAAGGAAAATGCCTGCATCTTGTTCAGCACATACGATTCCTTAAGGACCTCATGTTTTTTATAAGTGTTCTATTGATTTTCACTCAATGCCAGGACCAATTTTCTGCTTCCATGTTAGTCACCACAAACTTGTTTTTAAGCCTGCCTGCCCTGTCAACTTTCAATCATAAGTGAGTTATTCCGGGGCTATAATTTCCTGTCTCACTTTAAGAAACAAGGGGAGATAATTAGCTGTCAGGATACTTACACCGAGTTAAACAGATAAGCTCTTCCTTGACTTCCCTGGAAAGACTGAAAGAAAAAAACAAATAAGGGTAAATCTTATGTCGGTTCATGTTCTAGTTAGGTACGGAAGACTGAATTCTAAAAGAATCATTTATACATGTATGGTTTAGATGGTAATTCTTTGGATTAATGTATAAAGGATTACTCAATACATTAAGAAATTTGAGAAATTCAGGACACCTGTTGGGAAAAAAATGGTGATTTTTCTTTTATAATGAATTGGTTGGGTTGATCTTCTAGTTTATTGAAAGATTCTAAATGAGCATTTTAATTTACATTTATGTTATTGCATAGCTCTTTAAATTACACGCAGAAACCTATAAATGATTTTGAATACATTAAGGAGGAAAACCTTCATACATATATTTTTATACCTTAAATAGATTATGTGATCCTTATCATAGAAACCTGTATATTTTTTAATACCTTAGATCATGTGATTATTATCATTAAAAATCAAAGGACAAGAATCTATAAAGATAAGGGGGGTGGGGTGGTGGATAACTATTTAGGTTTGGACAAAAATGACCAATAAATATAACTTAACCTAGCATTACTTCTAACAGTAAACTTATAGGTAACATAAATTTTGTAGTATCTTTATACTTGTATCTTGTAACAAGGTAAGTTTGATATACCTATCTGTGATAGAAGTGTGGCCTGACCGATACTGACCCTGAGGTTGTGTAGACGTTGTTTATGTTAGTACTTATATTTCAGATAAAACAAAGTAATGATGGCTATATACTGGTGTTGTTTGAATTGTGGGTATAACCCTGGTGACTCTGAGGGGTGAGTAAGGTTGCACAATTAACGCAGGGATCCCGAAGTTGCATTAGGTCATGTTTTGACTTGTATGATATCACACCTGACTTATACTGAAACAAACACTTGTGAAAATGTACAATTTTATAGATCTTACAAAAATCATTATACATGTAGTAGAATAAAATTAGTGAACCTAAAAAAGATTTTTATGATAATCAAAAATGCAAAATTTTGTTCAGATCAAGACATAGTTGAAATACTGATCTACATGCATAAACAAAACTATCAGTACATGTTAAGTGTTAAACTATATTAAAGGTCTATATATAATTTAAAGCATACTGACATCATGTAGAAACACGTTGGGCTGGAATATGACTCATTTCTATTTAACATGTATTATTTTCACTTGACTAAATTCTAACAAAGATTTCACTTTCTTTTTGAAGTAGTTTTATCATTAAAGTATGTATACTCATGTAAGCTAACCAAACCTTCTCATGCCCAATTTCAGTGGTAAAACAAATCATATAATAATAAACACGATGACACAATCTATAGGTATCCCACACTTTATGATTTTACTTATCTATAAGAAAAAAAAATTGCAGGTAAGTTTGACACTGATGAAAGGTAACGCATTTATTACACAATACCATATGTCTGCTAGAGTCACGTTGTTCACCTGTCTCTAAGCTATTATCACTGAGTCTCTTGCTAATTAATTGTATCATCATACATCTGTCCATACTATGTATTACTTATATTGATAGGAAGGACGATCAGTCTTAATGACCAAGGCTCGTAATGACGGTCATTGCTGAGTACAAAAATGTCGCCCGATCATATTGATTTTGGCATATAAAGGGAAATATGATATACCATTGGTCCTATTGTTAGCAGTGCATGGGGATCATTTCTACTTTGATCTATTTATAATTTTTGAAATGTTGCTTATTGTTATGAGTCCTGTGTACCGTATGTACATACAGCTATTTTGTTTTATTTTGAGCTAGTCTCCAGTGACTAACAGTTAGATACCGGTACTTTGTTAAATTCCGTCCCCAGGATTTGGTGACTGGGTAACACTTAGTGCCCAAGTTATCATAAATAGCTCACTGTTTAACCAGGAAACACCACTCTTGTATATATTTCCTTTCCTTACCGCATATTGCTATCACTTAATCCTACCGTTAACAAACTTTCACTACTACACAGAAAAATTAAGATTTCATGACATAATTCCACACAGTACTACAGTAGCAATTCTTATTTAATTGGGACAGGACCCAAGTAGCAGTAAGAAGCAGTGACGAACACTTGCTACTCTTGAATGTCACATATACATGTACCAGTATTTCTGAAGAACACTTTTGATATAAATCTTGCTTTTGAAAACAAGTTTAAGTAAAAAAAATTTACCATTCCACCATGTTTAACTTCAATACAATGAAATTTATCAGTGCAATTTTTAAAAAATAGTTCCATTTATCTTTTCCTTTTTATTTGACTTTCTTTGTGTCTGATACAGTAAAACATGCTTATCATGCTGATAGCAAATTTAAGAGTCCGATGAACAATTTAACATAGTTTGTCATATACAATAGCTTAATTATAATACATTTTAAAGGGGGGAAGGAAAATGAGTTTGCTGTAAGCATGAATTCATTATAAGTATGTATGTTCTAACCTAGCTTTACTTTAAACTAAAGGCTCTGCTGCTACCTACCTTTGAAATAAGTTCGTCGTGATTGGCCAGATGAGCCCGGCAGTGAACACAACTATATTTTCGGTGGCACTCGTTTGGCAAATACGCTTGAAAGGTTTTCACCATCTTGCAAAATCTTAGACATTAAAACCCAGTTTCTGTGATCCCAGAATCCCCCTCTGTCGCTCTCTTCCCCTAGATCAGCCTGTGTGTTTGTCCTGTTGATCAACAGCTCACTCCTTTCTGGTCACCTAATAAGCCTGCTAGATTTTCTCACCTGGAAACAAAATCAATATTGAGTCTAACTTGGTAATTATACAGCTTCGATGCAGGATGTGGAAAGTTCAGCAATATAAAGATCATGAATCGGCTCTCCAATGGTAGTGAGTACGATTAGGCAGTCTTCTGTCGAGTTTAATCAACTGCTACGACAAAAACAAATACTCAAATGCCAGCAGTAGTGGTAACTGTCACTGAATCATCTCCTACTGAATAAAGAGTGTTAATGTACGGTAGCATGGTAACTTGGTCTGTCAATACTTAACAGGTGTTCTTCGAGTTGCCATGCAAGAACAGCCGTCTGCTAGAGAAATCTTATTCAATACCACTCAATATACATATATGTATCAGATTGTCCCATGGTGGTGTAAGCATGGGCCTAAGCCTAGCATATTATCCAATATAAATTGTCTAACATGATTGACAGTATAACAAATCAGCTAGTAGCTTACACTCGGAAGATATCAAGGAGAAGAAAAACAATAAATTCTTCAAATTCTACCTGCAGATTTAAAATTCTTGAAAATAATGTAAAGAAGCATGTACTGAATTGCACAAATTTCTGCAGCAGACTTAACATGCATAACAACAAGAGGGATTGATAAGTGGTCTCCCCTGCAACTCCCCTCATTTACAAGCTGTCTGCCTTAAAACTGTTTTGTCTGATGTTTTAACACCAATATCAAGAAACTGCACCTTAAGATCAAGCACCCACAATTACCAAGCAGCAACCAATTGCCAATACTAGTGCTGTTGAGAGCTGAACTGACAGCTAGCTTTAAATTAGCAACATGTGATTATTCTTAAAATGATAGAGCATTCTCCAACTAAAATTAATACAAGACTCTGGCATTCCTCTTTTTAGAAAAAGTATATACAGTGCAAAAAAAGTCATAAAATTCATATAGAAATGCAATAAAAAATAACATATAAATGATGTTAGAGTTTCCACACAGATCAGCAATTTTGCTTATTTTTTTGTCCAAATTCAAATGGGTTGCCAAGAAAGTGGACATAATTATCCTGATTTCCTAGATGCAGCATTCTGTGTTAGCAGTGGGATAAGAAGACACACAAACATTGCCAGAAAGCTCTGATGATTAAGATTATCCAAGGAAAACAAGACACAGTATTAAAGAGGGCAATAAACCTCACAATATTACAGTACAATGTGTCAGTTACATCATTGGCCATCCTGTCCATGCACAATAACACTGGGTAATCCTCTTAAACATCAGACCCTCAGACCAAACAACACCTCTCTATCTATCTCTCTAATATCCGTCCACATACCTCTAGACCCTGAACCAGTTTGTGTATATTAATTCCTTGATTCAAGCAGATTATAAACTGGATAAAGATACAAACAAGACATCCTTTTCATGTAATGACATTAATTAAAATATTGAACCCCATCAAGCGTTCTGACCCATAAACCATTAGTTTTATATAGCATTTACGTATGTCCTTGACACCCCCCTTCTAAAGATTGCATGGTGGGAGGGGGTGTAAAAGTCACATAGGGGTTTATAAGGATGGATTCCTTTGTACTTTAAATTGTCTAGTCTTTCAAAGGCAATATGCCTATTGTATGCAACTATTCTAGATAGAACTCAGGCTGTTGATCACATTTAATTTGCAGCACTGAGGATTCTTAATGATATTGTACTGAACTCTTGCAAAGGTTAACGACATAGGTGAACAATATATAGAGTGCCTTTGTCTGTTAAAACAAAACACAAGATATTTAATTCATTAACGTGTGGGCTCAATAAAAAACCTGGGAATCTATAGGGAACAAAACAATCTGACACATGACTGAAGGTATTGGATTCGGGTTGTTTATGTCAAGCTGGAACAAAGACCACCTATCCAATATACCATGCAACTTGAATCAAAAGAGTCTGCATGGGGTTCTACTCATCAACCTAACTATCTGTGTATACCTTCTCCATCGAAGCCATTAAAATGTCCACCAATCATATTTTGTTACTGAAATTGATGTCTTTTGGTTTCCTTATGCCATGGATTGCTGCGAGTCAGAGGTAGCAACAGCTTCAAGACGAGGGTAGGGTCTGATGTGTCATTGATCCGGGGATTCCCTCAGCCTCACTTAATTCAAGCAATTGTCAGCCCTGTTCTTGTTGACCATTTTAAATCAAAATCTTTCATGCTGATGCAGAGTCAATCCCATATAATTCTGTTCCAATTCCTTCAAGCCTCCTTTTTAGAGATAAAACAAGATTTATAGGCCAACCCTTGGAACCAAAAGACAGTCCTAATTGGATCTGTATCTATTCAATGCCAGTTTTGTAATGTCCTGGAGTTTTTTCTTATGGAGAAATCTGTAATCACTCATTTATAAATAGCTGGCTTGGACTGGGGGCATTCAGTAGGAAACAGATTGTTGTGGTTATTGATCGGAAAACTCTCGCTTTACTTGATCAATAAGCAATAGAAATTGGTCATATGGTCCTCGTAAAATTTACAGATGTATACACTTAAACAAATTAACACAGTCTGATCAATTAGAAATTCAAATAAATGATGCTTGCTTTGAAAAACAAACTGCCTGGATTTTAAATTTTGAAAAACAGGTATTTCAAAACAACTATACCGTGCGCACTACACCAAAATAACAATCATCAGTGAACCCAATCTGTACAAAAACAACTTGTTGTAATATGTGCATGGGTAATACCTCATTAAAGGAACTGATAAAGATAAGTTTCTGTGTCTGTTCTTATTCCCTCCCCCCAAATCATGTTATATATAAAGATATTATAATTTTACTGAATAAAACCCCTTACTCTCAATCTGTAGATAAAGATATAATCTAACCTTTACATTGAGTAACTTCTTTTTTGCCATTGGTATAATGGTATCAGCTAGGTACATGTATGTGTAAGTAGATTTGAACCGATGCCAAGAAATCTTAACACTGGCAAAACAAAATCAGTCTTTTATAGTAAGGTTTCGATCTCTACCTGGTTTCTGTCATTAAAGCAATTTTGCCCCTATATTACAATGAAAATGTTGCACCTGTATTCACTTTGCTTCCCTATCCCCCACCCACCCCATTCACCCTTACAAACATGATATACTTCACACACTAGTCTACGGTAATAGTCAGTCAAAAATACAGTTTTATCATGTAGATAATGATACTTGGTACCCTAAAAGGAGAACAGACAAGTACAAGAGATAGTTTATCGACCTGCAAGAAATTTGTCAGTGTGCTCGGCTGTTCACTCAATTACTTTCCTTGTTGAGATATTTATAGATCCCACCACAATAAATAAGATATCAACCTTAGTATCACTCGATTTCCTTCTTCCTGCTGCACAAGTTTGATCATATCTCTATTTTTTTTGCATTAACAGGAAAATGTTAGACATAATAAAGTGCTGATATTTCACAAACTGCTATTAAGATGCTTATACTGAAGATATAAACATGATAAACAGCTGACCTTGCTTTTTTCACCTCGTGACCCTTTGTAATGAATTACCTTTATCAATTAGGGAGAGACTTGTTCACCAGTTTAATGAACTTGCCCAGATCATTAACCAGTCCTTAATGTGCATAAACATTACCTGGTGTAAGAAGAAAACAATAAAAAGATTGTATCTGATGCTCCAGTTACTCTAAGGTTAGTTCAATAAGGCATATTTTGCAGAGATCAACAGTTCAAGAGCAATAGTTCAAGACTAGTAATTAAGTATGCCTTTAATTGACAACAGAAAATCCCCAAAACAAACAAAGAATTAAACAAAAGATGGTGATATTTACTGCATGAATTAATTAAGTTGCAATGTACAGTATACATAAACTTGTCGGTCATTTTAGTTGATATCCTGTCTTCCATCTGTGAACATTCTCCTGATTGTTAACTACCGGTACATGTATTATCATATCTATCAGCAACGATTCTGGAATAACTTTGGTACCCCTGCATGTGTACAAGACACAACTGCTAGGAATAAATTGTGTTAAAAAATAATAAAATATTCATCAGGCATTTGAATGCATATATATATATCGATCAATTTATAATCAAACTAATTTGCACGAATCAATACAATCAAGGTTATAATGAAATAGTTATGTATTTCCATGCTAAATCAAAATGATCTTCACAAACACTGTTAACACTTTCAATTTGTTTTTTATTTCCTGTATAATAATTTTAAAAGCTTAACAAAAAATACTCCAATATCCAATATCCACTGATCTAAGTAATATGAAATATATGAAAATATATTTCAATTGCTAGTAAATATTCACTTTAAAGATTGGAGGAACTGCGTAATAAGAAAGTAATAACACTGTCATATTTAAACCAATCGCATCGCAATATGTTGACCTAAATCTGCGATGTAAACAAACTACAGCTGATTTCATGTTCTATAAATAGCACCATTGCCCTCTGAGTCTCTTTCTTTGTTATGGATTAAAACGTGAGGAAACAAAACCAAAATTCCCATATTTTTAAAACCCTGTTCATGATTTTCTTTTCATTTAGGTTTTGAATAAAAAACTGATCCATATTCTATCCACACTGATCAGTAACCAGAACAACTTACTTAGCAATAAATAACAAAAACATTAGCAACAAAGGATCAGGACTGGATATTGAAAATCAATGAGCTGTCTTTGATTGTATTTTGTCATCAGCATGGTCTGTGACTGCAGGTAACATATTGGTGTTAATTATTCATACAGAACTTCCATGATCACCTGCCCGCGAGTCTGTGGGTTTTTGTATCATGCACTGTTTAAAATAAAACTTTTGGCCTTTCAAGTTCAACTCTAAAGATCTTTCATTACTTATGTATGTATACTTGTTTAAACCTGTATTAACAAAACAAAGGACTACATGCATATCAGAATAACTGAATTAAAAGAAAACTATAATGACATTTTAATATTTAAATTGATGTTTGGAAATTTACATTAAAAGCACTTTACATTGGCTAAGATGTTCATGAGGAAAAGCCACATGAATTAAAATTATTAACATTAACACACCACACATCAAAGAGGACCATGTAACAATACAACTGCAGATTATGATCAGAATACACAGCAAGCTGTACACAGCTGATCAATATGACGTTTCTCCTTAAACAAAGAAAATGAACATTTCCTCGTGGCTTTTCTTCCATGAGGTGCCACATATTCAAATATATCATAAAAATCGTACTTATGCTTCATTTTCACCCAACATATTGTGCTTAATTTAGGAAGTGGCCGTGGTTCTTTGTTTATATGCATCGACTGTCACATGGCCTAATTTTGAACAAAGGGGGTTTCGTTCTTTGCCGGATTTCATTAATCTAATGAACACGTTAAAATTTAAACAGTACAAAAACTTTGTAGAAACCATCAATCTGTCCATGTGGACGACGATCCCAGACGGAATCAAACAGCAAATGTTTTAGCGCCATTTCAATGCAATACACAAATGGTCGACATGTCTGCTCCAAAACAAAACAAAAACAGCGAACAGAAAGGAAACTAGCCTAAATATCGGGTCATTAAGAGTATAAATTATGCAGTACTCACGGTGACTAAGTCACTGTCAACACTTGCCAGTGGACTGGACTGTCTTTAATTTTAGTTTGTTGTCCTGCAATCTTCGAGCCGTCAACACATTCAAGGATAATACACCGTCTGTGTTTACCTTCTTACTGCGGAAAATTATGACGTAGCGA
This sequence comes from Magallana ariakensis, assembly GCA_020458035.1. Lineage (NCBI taxonomy): Eukaryota > Metazoa > Mollusca > Bivalvia > Ostreida > Ostreidae > Magallana > Magallana ariakensis. The sequence goes on from CM035814.1 coordinate 9,659,126, forward strand.
AGATCACGTGTCTCAACACAGCAACGTAAACATTGCCATGTGACTGGGAATATTGCTGTTATAATGTCAAACAGTTGGTAAAAATTCTGCACAAAATAGATACAATTTGAAAATTTACTGAAATAATGTTGTCGTAAATTATGTGAACTAATATCGAGACAAGTACTAAAAAAATGCATGACATGCATATGTTGTATATATAAATAACACGTCTATCTGTTGTTCTGAAGGCTAAAATTAATCTACTGAGGGACAAAGTATATTCATTTTCAAAATAAACAAATTCTAATGTCAACAGCTACACCAATGTGTGAGAGAGAGAGAGAGAGAGAGAGAGAGAGAGAGAGAGAGAGAGAGAGGCAGAGAGGCAGGCGTGGTTGCTATAATATAGATCTTCTTCAATGCATGTGCATTAATATCAGTACTCGCAGTGACAGTTTTTACTTACAAATACTACGAGTGAAACCACTCGTTTGCTGCCTATTCAAGCAGGTGTCTCAAATCGACAGAAGCATGTAGTTACTTACAATAATGAATATCATGGAATAGAAACGGATTAAAAACCCTATTTAATTATTTTTTTCATCAAGGAGATAACACTGTATGCAAGTATATTTTCGAAAAGAAATTTTTGTTGCATTTAAAAATATTTGTAACTTACCAGTTACTTTCTTAACGTTTGACACTGGGTTGCTTCGTTGGTGAACATTTAAAACCAAAACGTTAAGACATAAAAAAAAACAAGACGTCATTTTTAGACGTCATAGTCTTAGAGATTTCATTGACATTGAAAATTCGTCCAAAGAAATTGTGTTTTATCCAACGATTTCTTAATAACTTCAACGATTAAATAAGTTAGCATAAGAAATCATAAATGGCCCAATGCCTTACCGATTGATGAATTAATTTATGATTTAAAATTATTATCATCCTATATTTTGGTCATTAACAATTAGACTTAATTAATTAAGTATTTTGTTATACAAGTACACATCTAAATGGCGTTTATACGTCGTGGACGTTAGTATATAATAAAAGTTGATAGTTATCTGATGTTTCTAAGATTTTAATTTACATTCAGTTAGTTGAGTAAATTTGAAATTGAATTGAAATTTAAATCATTCACCAACGTATACCAGCTGCAATCAAATATCAACTTTTTACATTTTTTCGGACTTCGTTTGCATGCTTGCTGGAAACCACCAAGTTCTGCGTATTTTTTTTTTTTTTTTTTTTTTTTTTTTGCAAATTGAGAAAAGAATTTTCAAAGGATCAAATATAAGTATAGGGTGAAAAGACCTCCTCGATCATTGCATAATATTTAGCAAGTGTTTGTGTATTTGTGTATGGAACGTCTCTAGAATCGGTCTGCTCGCTAAGAATCGCACGTTTTGGATACGCGTTAAAACCGATGATTCTGTATATTATTGCTGAGTCATTTGTACTTTTACATCGCCATTCCTTCCCCTTTCCATAAATATCCTTTAACTTGCATGTTCCTGATATCCGCTTAGCGATGAAGGCGCTCAGGATTATCTAAATATATACCCCAATATTATAGTATAAGTGTAGATTTTTTTAAACCGAGTGAGGTGAGGAATGCCTACTGAACTGATTGACACTATCGACCAAGAAGGATATCCTGTTCCGATCTTCAACAATTCACGAATGCGGACACCCTTATTCATGCAAACTAAATTCCTAGAAATCTCTATCAAGTGGTATTCCGTAAGGCGTGTCTTTCCGCCACGGGTGAATGTATGATGTCATACCATGACGCCCCATCCCCAGTAGAAAGGTGAATGGATGCTGCAATACCGTGACGCCCCGCATCCAGGCTGAGAATACCCTTTGATGACGTGACGTGTTATGTAACATCTGTGAAAATGTTTCGAACGGATTTATACAGCGCATTCTAAATTAAGTAAAACTGTGGGGGAAAACCATCGTTTTTGGCCTCTAGCGTATGTCCGTGAGGCAACCTCCAATAAATAAAAAAAATAAGAGGAACCACAAGATATAATCAAAACAATTCTCATCTGAAGGTACTAGTATTTAATGCACCGAAATCAGCAGCCTTGATATGTAATATAACGGCAAAGCTTGTACTTACATGTATTAAATATTTACATGGTTTTGTTTTGACATAACAATAAAACGTATGGTTCTATAAATGACTTTCTCACATTGAAGTCAACGTGTCATCTGAACAAGAAAGAATTTTTTTTCCTCAGTGATATCTATGTTTGAAGTTCACCTGAGCTTAAGTGGTTTCTTGAACTTCCTGGTGTATTATAGAACTTCCTGGTGTATTAAAAGAGAAGTGAAATTACCGATAAAAACGAGACGATCGTTAGTCCACAAAGGTCAGACACGAATTGGTTGAAAAAGGAGCTTCTACTGAGTTTCCAAATTTTTAAATATTTTCCACTTTAATAATCAACATATTTACTCGGTAAATATACATGTATATATTTTTTTTAATTTACGGTAATATTTTATAAGGATACAGCAAATACATATGTACAATGTGTATTTACATCTACTGAATTAGTATTCTTAGCCCTATTTCTTAAGTAAACCGATTGTGTTTATAAAAAAAAAACTACTGATAAAGTCGAAAGCACGGACTGCTCCAGCCTTGGATTGACTTAGAACCTATACACGCACGTATCTACCCAACGTAGGTGTACTATTATACCTTAAGGGAGATAACTCCAAAAACTAAACATTTTGCATTTATTTTACATGTTCACCTTGGTAGATAATGCTCTTGTCATGCATTTAAAATATGTGTCATGGTGAATTTTGTATTTACTCCCACCAAGTAAATTTAAAATTTACAATGATGTATACATGTATGTGAATGCTCCTGTTGGACCTGATTGACAAAAACTAATACATTTTATACTCTATATATTGAACTTGGCATGAAATGAAATTATGTATTCTCTTTTACATTAAATGAAAACTGTGGAAAATGTTGAACACACTGAAAGCCGATTGCAGTAACTGTAAATTACATGTAATAAAAATACTTTGCGTTTTAAATCAATTGAATAAAGCAAATTTTTATAAAATTTGTTTTGTGACCGTTTCAGCTTTTGGTGCTCTGAATAATAAGTAGATATATTTGTGATTTAATTTATAAAAGTATTAAATGTAGAACAACTTTCTGTACATAAAAAAAAAAAAAAATTCAAAGAAGATGGGTGAATAAGATGGATAAAATGCCCATTGTTTTAATCATAACATGCAATTTCACAATTTTCCCCCCATTAAAATCTATTTTAAAATAAACATAAATAAATTTTGCAAAAGCACAATTTCTAATTACAGTTAGTTTTAATTTTTTAATAAACACAAGAAAAATATAATAATTCAGGGTGGTATCGAACCCTCAACCTTAAAATGCTAAGTTCTATATAGTCAGGTGCTCTAACCACTTGCATTATTTTCCTAGAATCTCCAATTGCTGGGATACAAAATGATGATTTGAACGTATAGTTTGTCATCACTCCAAATTTTAAGTGGAAATGGTTACTTTTCCATTAGACCTTAATTTATTGGACTATGACAAAACTATGGAGCATAGAACTACTCTACAAAAAAAAACGGCATTGAAGTTCTAAAAATGACACTTTTTGAAGATTTTGGTTGGTTCAAGTCAATATATCCAAAGTATTGAAACTATTTGAGGGTTCAAATCGATGTCATGTTAAATATACATTGTTTAGAACGTTTTCGTTTAAGAATATTAGTAATCGAATTTGATGATATTTCTTTTTTCAGTATATCTTGTCCGTCCTAATGTAGGCATTTTACATACCTTATTCCCCCATCTTCATAGAAGATGTCTCCCCATCTTCAAAAAAGATGGGTGGATAAGGCGTGTAAAATGACTGTATAAGGACGGATAATATACTCCAATACCTAGAATATGCTAATTTAAACTGGCGTCTGCGTGTCTAAACCCCCAAATAGCGTAATTGTTAAGAACTTCAATGCCTTTTCTTTTAGAAAGTGGGTTTGTGCTCCATATTTTTGTCATAATCTAAATAAGGTCTAATGGAAAACAAACCTTAACAAAAACGTTTGAGAAATGTTACTATACATTAAAATATCATTTTGTTTCCCAACAATTTGAACGTTTTAAAAAATAAGAAAAGTCCGTAAATTCGTCGCCAAAGTCGCATATAGCATTTTCACTTTGCTGTTACTAAAATGACTTAGTTGTTAGAGCACCAGACATTTGGTAACCTTATAGAACTAGGTTTTGTAGGTTGTGGGTTCAATACCATAAAAAAAACTTAAGGCAATACTATTTTTCTTTTCGTGTGTTAAAATATTCAAAACTGAATTTTGTTAGAAATTATGCTTATGCAAACTTGTATTATAACATTATCAAACTGATTTAATTGAAAAAAAAAAGAAGTAAATTTGATGTATTTTACGACTAAACCAAATGGGCATATTCTATAAAAATATCAGAGGTATATAATGAATTAGAAATAAACTTACATTGAACCTTGTACCCGACTGGATCGTACATGCCGTCAGGAATCAGGGTGTACCAGTCCTTTTTCAAAACGTTGTATGTGAATGGCGTAGGATTACCCGCCAATCCCAAGCTTGTTCTTATTCATGGTTCTGTCTTAGCATGTTGTAAATTTTGATCAAAATTCACATTATCATGTGAATTTTTCATTTACTGCCATCCGGTAAAATGAAAATTTACAACATGACAGTGTGAATTTTGTATTTACTGCCACCCGGTAAATTAAAACTTGACAACATATGACAGTTCTTTGGACATTGGCCTTGATAGCAGCTTTCTCAGATTCTTTATATCCGAATAAATTAAAATGCTAAGAAGGTCGCCAAACAAACGGTTTTGAATCTAAACCTAAGAATTAATGCTGTCTCACCCAAATCAAAGGATGCAACAGGAGGGAAAAAGACTGCCAAGAATAAAAATTCAACAAGTCTTAGAACGAAACTGCACCAAAGATGTTTTATCCTTGGTAAAAGCTTACCCCAAACCCCAAGTCCTCAGAAAGCCAAAGTCAAGCCAAAGATATCAAGACTCAATCCCAAGACGGCAGCAGTCAAGAAAGCCATTACTCACACAAGAAGACAGAAGACAAGAAAGAAGCAGTTCTAAAATCATTGCAGAACCTTGGTATTTTCACAAGAGCACAGTAATCTTGTTATATCGTATTTACAGGTCTTCAAGGTAAACTAGCCTTTGAGAAGGCAAGCTATTTACTCATTTAAGGAGACCGGATGGTCAACAAATTAAAATTCCATAATGTTAGCATTTAAATTTGAGTTTTTTTCTATATCTTTCTGCAGAGCTCTTCTTATAAAGGAGATCAATACAGTCTAAAAATGGCCACGACCATCCAGACCTCTTAATTCGCCATTTTGTGGCACACTATAAATATACCTAAGTACCATTTAAAATGCATGTGTAGATACTTTATTTCGTTTCACTAACACACAGAACTCATAAAATATTAGGTTATATAATAAAACAAATCAAAACAGGACTAAGTTAATGTTCTTGTTGTTGCAAGAGTTCTTGCCGTTGTATGATTTCTATCTGGGTGAAGCGTTAGAGAAACATAGGGTGGCAGTGACACAGGTGGCTATCACACGTGGCGTGGTGGCCCGGATCACAGCTACACTCCTCGGGGTGGTTACATTCGTGTGTGCTGTGGTGGCAGAAACACTTGCCGTGGTGGCAATGGGCAATCATCCCATCTGCGCATGTGCAATCATCATCGATTAAGCAAGTATCCTTTACTGCCAAAACTAGAATATCAATGTAAAAACGTGTAAGGTACATGTTAGGTTAATTTTTAAGGTTGGGAATTCCTTGTTTAACTCGATTTAAAAATAAATATAAAACACTGTGCCGGATAATTATGCCAGTGCCAAGGTGGCATTTTTGCACCCACTTTAGATGAAGTTTCGGAAAAATCCATATATACCCAATGATAGGTCTAGAGAGTATATAACCACTTTTGTTTTTAGTGAGTTTACCTGACAGATGAGATAATTACCTTTAAAGATTAAAATCCCATAAGAATGATAATTCAAAAAGGAGAAATGATTCTCCTACAGGAAATATTGACAATCCTATTGGATTTTGTAAAAATCCTATAGGAATTATATTTCCTATAGGAGAATATGGCATTTCCTGTTGGAATTTGATTCAGACAGGTAGTTTTCCTATAGGAAATTAAAAATTTCTTTCGGATTTCATCAAATCCTATTGGAATTTAAATTCGTATAGGAATTCCTTGTATTCCGATGGGAATTTTCAAATTTCCTATAGGAATATTGTTTTACCTATGGGGAAAAATTTTTCATGTAGGAATTTATCTTTGAATGGTAAATATCTCACCTGACAGGTGAGATACAATGATAACAAAGGTGGTTGTAAACTCTTTAAGCAATGGTCTATCATATGGCATATTTGAATTTTTCCATATACATGTATGCAGCTTAGACGGGTGCAAAAATGCCATCTTGGCACTGGCATAATTATCCGGCACAATGTTATTATAAGCGAATCGACTGGATTTGGAAAAAATTGAGTACGATCGCACCCACATGCAGTTTACAACGATGTTTGTTTCTACAAGCGTGCTTTATCAAAAGTTTTTTTTTCTTTTTTCTCAAGATTTTTATCCGATTCGACGAATCATAATTACATGTAACTTCCAATTTGAAGGACTGCGACACACTTATAGTCTGTCCCAAAATATTTATGCTGCACATTTATTGTGAGTGTGTACCTTATATGTCATATGATATGAATTTATTTTCAAATTATACTTGTAATACGGGCGAATAAGCTACTTTAGAAACATTAGATTTGGTTCAAGTTTTGAAGATTGTGTGGCTTCTTATAATCTATAAATGAATATCCGAAACGATTATAATTATTATACTTGGGTATAATATATAAGACAATGCATGTGCAATGTTTTTTGTGTATATTTTTGCTTGTAAATATCGTACTTTAATTGTAAATTTATCTCAAATTATTCATTTTACATTCAATCTACATTAAATTAAAAAACTTAGTAATGAAAACTTACCGATGGCAAAGAATAAAATGCAAAAAGTGATAAATATCTTCATGCTTGTTGACCGGATAGGGATTTCTGAAAACCTGACCACAATTTATGTCAGTTCCAAAATAGATAAACTGCAAAAGATAAGAACAAGCATATTGTACAAAAACATGGGTCATATTTAAGTATGAGAATTCCTTCACATGGTGTGGAAGACCTAATCAGAATTGAGCATTTATCATCAGAATGAGCAAGAATTATCCATCAGAACGAGAAAAAAATCAGTGAGTTGGCCCTCGGTCAATAGGAATGCGAGACCTACCGTGGGTTTCCATTGACGAACTATAAGAGGCATGTTTATAGCGAATACAACACTCTTTTTTTAACTGCAGACGTTTGCCATTGTCTTGCACCAACACTACACAAAATGAGTTAATCTGAGAGTATAAATATGACACGCCCAATTCACAAAAATGAGTTAAATATAGTTTAACAGTCGATAAACTAGGTTTGTTGACTGTTAACTATAGTATACGAACCCTAACTATAGTTAGCGATAACTATAATTTTCATCTGTAAAACCATATTTAACGGTTGTAAACTATAGTTTACAAATGCAAATCTAAGTTTTTCTGTCTGTAAATATCTGTTAACAACGGATTTACCTGATAAATATAGATTCACATGTGTTCATCGTAAAATATGTAAACTATAATTCACATTCATTAACTACTATAGTTACATGTAAGAGTTGTAAATCATAGTTTCACAATCGTGAAACTATATTTATCAGATAAACTTTGTTTTGCAATCGCAAATGGTTGTTTTTAATTGTGTTAATTATAGTTTATACTTCTGAAACATAGTTGATCGCGTTATAGCTATGGTTTACAGATGTGAAATATGAATTAACGTCGTTAATTATAGTTTTCTGACTGCAAACTACAGTTTACTACCAATAAACCTAGTTTAACGACTGTGAAACTATAAGTTTAGCTCATTTTTGTGAATTTGATATAAATCATTTGTAACATAAATTGATTAATTGCTATTTATTTAATATACAGTCTTTTCATCTACATTGTATATTAGTTTTCATACTTTGTACCAGAGTTCTAAAAACATTGGGTTTTTTCAAGTGCAGTATAATTGCTGGCATCTACGTTGGTTTTTTTTTGGCTGGAAGTATCAAGAAAAGGACTTCTGGGAAATTTTCTTGTGCTCTAGCGAATTAAATTCGTATGTTTGTCATCTTGCACTATGTTTTGTTTTAGATTTATCCCATCCCTTGCCATGTGACGTGTAAATAATTCAGCAGCAATGCGTCACACTTACGTTTTCAAAATCGAACCACTTGTTTGATGCAATGGCACATTCTCGTACTTTTCCGGCAGGATACGGATTTTTGTTTTGTTTTGTCGGAAAGACCCAAGAAATTGCACTTGCTGATCGCCTTCTTTATTTCTGAACATTGAAAAACAACAACATTGTGACTGAAAGTTTGGTTCATTTTTATTCATTATATAATATATATGTTTTACATGTTTATTAATACACAGACGAAGTTTTTGTCGTCCGCGAAAATTGTTATAGTGGAAATCAAGGATAGAAAAATCAAGATTTTGATATAATTAAATCAATTCAAGATTCGATCTTGATATTCTCACTTAGTTTGTATACAGATTAAAAGAGATATGTATATTTTTTTTAGAAGTATTTCATTTTTGATCATCATGCAATCAATGAAGAACAAAGAAACAGAAATAAAAAAAAACCCAAACAAATCCAAATAACTTCGACGGAGAAAAACAAATCCGCTTCCGTAACCCGTACTTTAAAAGTTTTACGTTATAATACTCAGTATTCAGAGAAATTTCACACCACGGCAACTTTTTTTTGGTACGGTCAGCATTCAATATTTCCCTGCATTCCTAAGTTGAGTGATGATCATAGATATTAATTGTACTTTTCTTGCCATTCGTTTTATGACAGTTTTGAGCAGACCTTTGTTTCTATACATGTTTCTCCATTTCATACAAATCTTGATTAAAAATGCATCCACCAAAACATCAATACAAACGTATATTTTTTTTTGAGAATGAATTTATTTGAATAAACTTAAATTTTTTTTTCGTCTTTGCTAACTGCATGATTCCTTTTTCTAAAATAAAAAAAACACGATAAAGAATTAGAATATAGTATAATATATAAGTAACTATATTACTATAGTTATATGCGTACTTGAGAGAGAGAGAGAGAGAGAGAGAGAGAGAGAGAGAGAGGCTCACTATTTCACGGTTTAGTGGGGCGTTGTGGGGTGGCAGTGACAGAGATGATGGTCACAGGTGGGGTAGTGGTCAGCGTCACACGCCGCGCACTCGTCTGGGTGGTTACACTCGTGGGTACTGTGGTGACAGTAGCACTTCCCGTGGTGACAGTGCGGCATAGCCTCCGCGGCGCATTGACAGTCGGCGTCCACCGTACAGTCGTCCTTCAGGGCCCCGACTACAAAACCTGATGATTATATATGACACTTTGATAAGTTGTAGGTTCATGTATAGTCACACATAAAATGTTTGGCATCACCATCACCAAAATTTTCAAGTCACTCGACTCAGTCCTCAACTTAAATTCTTAAAAGAAATGTACATACATTTGATGTAAAAACTACAGACTTGAGGCTGAGTATTGATTTAAAGAAAGTTGGTGACGGTTGGGCCAGACTACAAAATGTGATAGATGAACATGCCATATTGTGGATATAATCAACAATAAAGGCCGAAACTACAAAGCGATATATGAATGTAATACGATGAGGGCATAGTCAAACAATTGAGACAGCGACTACAAAATGTGATATATGAAATTGAAACGTGGTCGGCATAGCCAGGCATAAAGAACCCAACTACAAATTGTAAAAAACATGAACGCAAAACGGTGAACAGCGACAACAAAATGTGATACCTTAACGTTTTAGACACAGTCACATATAAGACTACAAAATGATATACATGGACACAAAGCAATGCTGACATGGTCAAATACAGCGACAAAGACAACGATGCTATTAAATGAAATGTATATAAAATGTATATACATAAGATACTTACCCAATGTTATATACAAAACACAGAAAATAACTAAATTCTTCATTGCTTTGAGACAGTTACAAGAGAATGAGACTAATGGATCAAGGAAAGCGATATCACTAGAAACGACAAGACCAGATAAGACTGACGTTTTCGTTAAGTACATAAATCTGACCTTGGGGAATCAGACAAACGATTCTATTCTCAAATTGGTGAAATAAATGTGGCTATATCTGAGAAGCGCGTGTACTACTATTTCTTAATTACCATAATCAGCACCTTTATACATAGCTCTAACCTAGATGTTTAGAGTTTTGAAGAAAAAATCCGAAATACATGTAAATGTAATTTATCTTTTATATGTACACATTTTCAACAGACTTAATAGTAACCGTACATAGCTCCTTTTTTAAAAAGATATTTAGTCTAATTTACTCGAGGTTACACTGAAGTACGTTAAAACCCAGTGGATGGGAATAATTATGATAGTAATAAAACAATTTAAACAGCATAACGGGTATGTTGTTTTAATTAGAAACATGAAAGATTCAGAGTAAGGAGAAATCTTGTTTCAGTACATACATGTACAATACGTAAATTATCATAGGATCATAGTCAGCGCATGCCCCGTACAGTGCGGAAATACCGAGTGATTGGGTATGAGTCTGGGTTGCGGTAGATCTAAAACATTTATCCGGAAATGAAATGCTTCTCTCCTCGATCACCCATCGTTAGACTAGCTGGGAGGCATTGAAGAAAAGGTCTCTGGTAATAACATGTAACGACTCACAATTTGATTTAAACGTCGAACACTATATACTCTTAAACAACAACAACCAATCTTTCTAGGAGTAAGAAGGGGATAATTAGTATTTTTGTAAGAAATAGTTTTACAATATCATACTAAGACGCCTACAAGCTTCCCGGAACTCTACCTTTGAATCAAAGACCGTTGACTAATCAAGATGAGACATCATCTTCTATTTTATTGTCTTGAACAAAAAAAAAACCGCTTGCCCTCGCACCTTGCAAAGACCATAGGATTGCTTCCTCCGCCTTACATGCAATTCCGCAAAGTGAAAACCTTCGTCATAGATGACGTTAGTGTTGTGAAACATAAAAGAAAAACATTTCAATTTATTTATTGTTAATATTTATTGTTTACAAGTTTACGAAATTTTTTATTCATGGTTTGGTGCACCATTTTCTGATTGATTATCTACGGATTGGAAAATCAGGCGTGTTGTAAGCAATGGCACAAATGGTTATCACACGAGGGGATGCGATTGTGATCGCACGTGCAATCGTTGTCAAAGTTACACTCGTGTCCATTCATTTGATGACAGTAGCAATGTCCCATGTGACAGTGTGGCATAGTGTTAGCAGCACACGTGCAATCGGCTGTAGTTGTGCACGTGTTTTGTGCAGCAATAAATGTGCATGCTGTAGCAAAAGAGTAAAATATGATCTATCGCGTGAAATTAAAAAAATAATTAATTGAATGAAAAAAGAAATCACAATTCAAACTCACCTGGTGGAACTTACCTAAAGACAAAATCAAACATAGGCCAAAGAGCTGCTTCATATTGTTGATTACAAGACAACTGCTAAGAGATCCTAAATGTGCCCTTTGATTTATATACAAGCAGATTTAGAGATAACATACCGGTATATAAAAGATCAAGGCTGTTTATGCTAACTTGTACAACTGTCGTGATATTTGGGTTTGGTTGTGTCCAATAATAATTTTGTATTTCTTCATGTTGTTTCTTGCATGTGCCATATACACTGTAGAAGGTTACGTCTTTTTAAATACATGTAGATGATAGTCAAATAGAAATGAAACAGTTCTTCACTTTATTGCAGAACAAATTTAGAGATGAAAAAACCCTTTGGAGGGAAGTTATATTATTATACTTTCATGTTAAATACTGAAATCTGATTGGTTTAGACACAGTTGACAATTCGTTCTCTTACCCTCAGCGTTAGCAACACGCTTGACAACGGGCCGATAGAACGAATTGTTACATGCGCATAAATTATGCGCGTACGGTTCGCCGTTAAATTCACGTCATTTCTATATAAATGCAGTAAAATTTTCTCTAAAATTAAGACATTCATTGTAATAAAATAAATAGTGCCTGTTTGAGAGGGTAACAGTTACCCTCCCAAACAGGCACTATTTATATAATGGCATTACATGAACTAAGTAAACCTAACCTTTAGGCGCACTAAACAGATTTTTTTCTTTCATTGAGAGTTTTTGAAAAAATATATACATGTATATAAAACAGTGTTAACCAAAATTAAAGAAATATTTGGGGCGAATGTTATTCTCTAAAGTGTCCGTAGCTCGTCGGTGTTTCTTGACTTATCGCGTTAGACACAGGGTACGTGAATTCTGTCTTTATCTCAAGGTGACCTCCAGAGATTGGCCTGCAATGAGTTCACTGAACCTGGGACTTGTTTCAGTGCAAGCACTTTGAATGACATCATAAGAACTGCATTTGTCATAATAGGTAAACCGATGTTGTTTGTGTACTGTAGATAATTTTGAAATATTTCCTTTGGTGGTTCATGTTGGTATGAAGGCATCAATCCTAGCTGACACGGGTAATGTGAATATTTTGCAATGATCGCTACATTGAAAGCCCCTAGGAAACATAAAAAAACACATTTTAATGTTTAAATCAAGTTAAATAAATCTCTCTCTTTAAACATCTCTTCAATTATCCACGTAAAGTGAGTACAATTTATCTATTGCCGTATTTGTAACCCAAGGGTGAGAGGGTTTTCCTAATCTAATTTTATATTGGATTTTTCGTCAAAATTGATAAGGTAATAAGAATTTTTAGGCATTTTATATGTGAAGGGCAACAACGGGGTTCAATTTTGTGTCTTTATAAATACATAGAACAGCTGCAAAATATGATGGCTGTTTCTGGTACGTTTGTATTTAGAAGAATGAACTTATTTTAATGTTTAGGGAATCAATTGTGTTAATTGTGTGTACCTGAATTATAGTACATGTAATTACAATATAAAAATATATTCTGATCGATATACTTTGTTGCTCGGGTAAGCGCATCTTCCCAAGTCAAGGGTCTGATCCACTCCGCTCTACATAAATCTTTATGTAGAGCGGAGCAGACCAGAAACTCTTGACTTGGCGAGATGGGGCAAGAGATGTGCTTGTCAATTGTGTTAAGGTTTTGATAGTCTTTTATTTGTGATAATCATTTATCTCACCATAGGGTCATCAGATTTAGTTTAATACCTAACAGAAGAAAATCTGTGAGACAGGTACAGGTGTCAATTATTTATTAGTAGCTGTATCTCTTGGGGTTTTTTTTTTTGTATCGGAAACAAATTGTTTGTACAATGTACATGAAAACATGTAATTTTTTTTTCTTGTCAGAACATATCATAACAGACATGGTGATATTTAAGGAGAATGAAAGAACGCTGGAGCTACGACACGGGAGATACCGATAATGTTCTATTTATAGCCAAACGTCTGACTAGAAAACTAACAAACATATTGAATGAGAAAGAGATCCCCCGCATTATATCGTACAGTGTACTGTAAAGGTGGTGTGAGTTTTACTTCACCACATCTCAGTTGGTCAATATGGCCTGAACAATACTGGGTGTAAACCTCTTTTTGTCAATTCTTTGTGAACATGAATAATAACATAGCAATTGGATTAGCAATTATAATAATGACGGAATATATCATGACATACAGTCATGTTAATCAAAATCGTGTATTCTTGTGTTTAATGAATGGATTAAAAAAAATAAAGAAGTATAAAAATGAAAGAATAGTGTGATTACTGAACTTTTTTGAATATCATGATGGGGTTCGACAGGGTAGACATTTATTCCCTTTTTAGATTTTTAAATGTAAGCAATTAATTTGGAAGACATTTTGTCCGGTAAATGTGTTTGTTAAGTATTACATGTGAAGTTGTTTTATACAGATCTCTGCTGATGATTTAGCTTTCATAACAAAAGTACTGATGACCAACAAAATTCATTAAAGGGTTTTGTGTATACCTGTTACAGTCTGTCCCAAGATATTTATGCAGCACATTTGATCCATTTTTATTAAAATATACATACCTGTAAAAACAGTGCAATTAAATTCGATGAAAGGGAAAATTTCCAAGATATCTTCATTGACACATTATCATTTTTCACTTAAAAAAAAAAATCACAGAATCGAAAATAGATTCCTTACGGAGATTTATAATGGGGATTGTTAACATCTTTTCTCGGAAATCGGAAATTCGGAATCACTCGGAATACCTCGCGGACCTTTTAACGTTATCATCCGGGTTTAGTTCAATACAAAATCCCCGTAGACATTACATTTTTTAGCCTTGTATTGAAACCTGATAAGCTAACGGGGGCGTTTCAACTGAGAAATCTTGGAAATTTTTCTTACTTAGAATGAAGATCGTTTGAACCCTGAGGTATTTATAAATATCGAGTAATTAAGCAAAATGTGAATCCAGGATATCTTGGGACAGAGTAAAGGAAATTAATGTTAATGATGACAATACAAAGACTATAGTATTTTCTAGAGGGCTAATATCTATGTATTACATGTAAAAATATGAACTAAACTATAGTAAACATCTGATCGCAGCAATTTGCTCGAGGATGTCGTCATAACAGAAGCCAATATACCGACTGAGATTCATATTGGTCGAGAAGTAAGTAAGACTTGCCATTTATATATCGATACAAAAAGAAAAAGACAAAGTGCCTTGCAATGTGACATTTATAGGTTACAGTGGCAGTGATGGTGGTCACAGGATGGCGTCTCATTATCAGCACACGTGCAGTCGCTTGGATGGTTGCATTCGTTGACATGGTGACAGTGGCAAGAGCCTCCATGACAGTAAGCGGTTTGGCCTTCATGGCAATTCAGTGCTGCGCAGTCTGCGTCCGATGTGCAGGACTGGCTGAGCGCAAATCCTATGAATTGAGATAAGAGGGTTGAACGGCTAACGCAACTTCTCGGGCCTTTCCAGCAAAGTTCGGAAAAAAACTTACCTCAAATGTAATATGTAGGCGTCCATGAACACCCCCTTTTATATAAAACTTTATATAAATACTACATATTCTACGATCTGTTGAGAGCCAGATTTCATTAAATTGATATACCCTAAAATATACCGCAGAAGAGACATTCAAAACTATCTAGCCGATATTTAAATTGATGGGAAGCGACTCCATTTTGTATAAAAATCTAACATCCGGTAATGTTAATGCATTTGAGGTGTTTTTCCGAGCTTTGCCGGAAAGTCCCAAAGAGTTGTAATTGGGATGAACGGTTGTGTCCATTTTTAAACTATATAAATCTCGATCCTTAAGACGAAGAGCTCTGTATAAAGATATTGGAAAACATTCAAATCACGAAGCTTAAATATTAGGATTTTTCTTTAATGAAAAATAGTTTATGACTTACAATATCTTTAGTAAAAATCTTAAGGTAGATCTGATGAGTAATCAATCATCCAGCCACCTTAATGTTGACATACCAAATTATGAAGCTGTAGAATAGAAGCTTTCCAGGAAAGGGTTGGGTGACGAACTGGTCTTCCATTCTTTGTCTGGAGAGCAACGGTTCTACAGCTTTATGGCAATGTAAAGTACTAAGTCTTGTACAAAAAATAAAACATATGTATACATTTCCGTATTACCTAATATAGTAGTCAACACAATGTTACCAAATGTAATTCTAGCCAATTACATGTACATGAAGAATATTTAGATTTTTTAAATTTACATACCCAGCATACAAATTAGACTTAAAACAACAAAGGTTCTCATGATTGCGGTAAGTAATAATACTTATCTATTTAAGATTTCAACTCTTATATATCAGGTAAAGTGCTCGTGATCAGACCATTGATAAGGCTGTTAATTTTCATAACCGAATTTTGTAATAATGATCTTTTGTTTCACCTTCTTAACCAAGTTACCTCATATCTATAATAATTACTTCCAGTGCCTTTATCTGAGATAAAACTACAAGTCGATGTTGTAAAGTATAGTCCAATACATTTCATCAATGACTATTTTAATATTTAATCGTACAATTGCAGAAAACTATGTAAATATAAGTAATTAGGAATCATTCTCTGAATATTATGAGGTGATCAAATACGGTCGGGCGTGATCAAATCTATCATTAGGCCCTTTGGGTTTATTAGATTTGATCACCACGGTATTTGATGACCTCATAATTCGATCACTTCCGACCGTATTTGATCACCTCATAATACTCAAGGAATGATTCTTTATTCCTTATTTATTAAGGTGGAATAACACACCTGGAAAAAGTCACTCAAATTAACAGTAAATTATTTGATTATGAAAGATATAATGATAAATAAACTGAACATAGGTCAAATAAGCGAAAAGGGATGACTGTACTTAAGGACATGCGATATTTGCGAGAAAATAAACTTTTAAAAGAAGATTTTTTCATTCAATTGCAGAAATGGTCAACATCCAAACTGCAACTTTACGTAATTGCGTTAAATAAAAGTATGTTGTTACCAAGGACGAATTTGGTTTCATAGTATGGGGTCATCACGATTTCTTGAATCTCCATACGATAATGAGGACGCCCACTTTTATACTGTCTTCATACATAGTCAGCGCATGTTTGTCTATTGTTCTCCGTTTAACAGTAGTTATATATTTGCATTATCAAAGTTATGTCAAAGGGAGATAAATAGACAAACATGCGCTAATGGTTTAGCTTCTTCTTACTTTCGCTTTCCCTGTTGTAACCAAGGGTTGATGCATATTGATTATTATAATTCACCACGTGATTTCTCACCTCAGGTACCTTTGTGAATACAAAATTCTATCACGTGACGTGTAAGGTAGCATGTTATGTGCTAACTAGGACAATGTTTTCAAACACGTTAAGTTGTCAATCATTGATTTAAAGTTTTCAGTACTTACATGGGCGTGGTCTAATTGTTGAAACCATAGTAAATAATATACTTGTACCATATAGAATAGATAGGGTTATGGTGAAAAAGTGATCACATAAGTTTTTATATACATGGCATTGTTATTCATGCTAGTCTAATTTTAGTACCATTCTGATAATGTCAGCTCCACCTCTTATGCATATTAATATCAATCTTATGTTTGATCAAGGGCAGATAAGCAACCATTCTCCTTTTTCGAAAGTTGTAAGGAGAAAAACATAGAACATAGAAGCTTATTGTTTCACAGTCTAAAATCTTAATTCATGTTGGAAATTGACTAGACTCTTTAAAAAATATAACAAAAGTGATATTAGGTTAAGAAATAAACGCAACAGAAGCGACCGAAAAGGGCCCAAAACCTGGCGCTAAGTGCAGTCATCCTTTGCAGTTTAGGGATAACAAAAATGAGTATCTAAAAAAATTTAGGCCAGTAAGTAACAATAAAAGACCCTGTGGGATTCGAACTCGGGATGTACGGATCACAATCCCGACACTTTATCCACTCAGCTCAATGTAGTAAGATACAAAGTCCCGTCGAAAAACCCCTTTTAATAAAACGAAATGTCGTTTCGATCAGAGGTCAGCCAATTTGTGATGATGTGTTATTCCACCTTAATGCGCAAGTACACTAATGTCGAAAGGATGACTGCACTTAGCGCCGGGTTTTTGGACCTTTTTCGGTCGCTTCTGTTGCGTTTATTTCTTAAACTAATATCACTCTTGTTTATTTTATTAAAGAGTATTGTCAGTTTCCAAAATAGATTAAAATTTTAGACTGTGATACAATATAGTCATATTGTATGTTTTTCTCATTACAACTTTCGAAAAAAGAGAATTAATTTTCGCTTATCTGACGTATCTAACATAAGATTGATATTAATATGCATGAGAGGTGAAGCTGACATTATCTGAATGGTACGAACATTAGACTAGCATGAATAACAATGCCATGTATATAAAAACTTATGTGATCACTCTGTCACCATAGCCCTTTCTATTCAATATGGCACAAGTATACTTTTTACTAGTATGTTTTCAACAATTAGACCACGCCCAAGTAAGTACCGAAGACTTTAAATCAATGATTGACAACTTAACGTATTCGAAAACATTGTCCCAGTTAGCACATAACATGCTACAATATGTACCTTACACGTCACGTGATAGAATTTTGTATTCACAAAGTTACCTGAGGTGAGGAATCACGTGGTAAATTATAATATTCAACACGTATCAACCCTTGGTTACAACAGAGAAAGCGAGAGTAAGAAGAAGCATTTTTTCCCCATTTAAACCATGAGCGCATGTTTGTCTATTAATCTCCCTTTAATATAACTTATATTATGCAAATATACAACTACTGTTAAACGGAGAACAATAGACAAACATGCGCTGACTATGTATAAAGTCAGTATAAAAGTGGGCGTGCACATTATCGTATGGGGATTCAAGAAATCGTGATAACCCCCGCCTATGAAAACAAATTTGTACTTGGTGACAACATACTTTTTAATTTTATTTAACGCAATATATATTGCGTAAAGTTGCAGTTTGGATGTTGACCATTTCTGCAATTGAAAGAAAAATTCTTTTTTAAAAAGTTTATTTTCTCGCAAATATAGCATGTCCTTTAAAAGTGCAGTCATCCCCCAGGGTCTTGTGTAGAAAAAAAAAACATCGTTAAAAAACCTATGATTTTCCTCCGAGGTACCCACTTTTTAACGATGTTTTTTTTTTACACAAGCCCACGTGGTCATCCTTTGCTAAATATAAGTCTCATCAGTGACGGTATACACACTGTATGATGTACTTTTGTGCGTCAAGTATAGTCCAACAAATTGTAATACTAATTATACATTTGTTATGGGGCGGAGGTGTCCACCCACTCTATGGGAGGGAGGGGGGGGGGGTAATGGTAACTGATGGAGCACTGTACGGTGTACATGTATATCAAATTGGTCATATTTAGAAGTATGTTTCATGGTGGGAAATCTAACCAGTATTCAAAGTACATGTACTACGCAATTCATGAAACAATGGGAGAAAATATATTTGTGTAGGGATTGAAGAGTATTCAAATAATTTGACAATCGTGTAAAAGTTTTTGGCGGTTGGGAGTTTATGAGTGTGGTTAATGATAATCATGTAATTGTACTTTTTTTCTTTACTTCAATCATTTTATTCTAAACAGAATAAAGAGGAAAGTAACATTTCGAAACTAAATTCAATTTTCAATAACTGATCAAAAGACTCTCACAAAACAAAAAACAAAAAACCCTGCAATACCATGGGAACAAGACTAGACTTATTCGATTTTGGTAGATAATTTGTTGTTCATCAACATTATGCCCTTAGTGCCAAAGAGTAGCATTGAGAAATTTTTAAAAAGATCTATTGATTAATAAAGTATATTGCATTTACGTAAAAACATCTTATACAATGCTTTAGAATTTCAAAATTTTGTGAGAGAAACCCTTTGGCATCCTAACCATAAATACATTTGCCATATATTCTAGTATATACAGATATTGGTATAAATATATAACATAAGTTAGGACCTACGGAGATATGATATCATTGTGTCATAATTATTAGCAAAATGCATCTAGCTGAAGGAAAAGAATTTGGGAGAATAAATGTTTTAACGGTGCATTTTACAGTAAACTTTAAAGATGTGTCTTAAATTGAAAAGTGTAAACAATGGGCGATTTTAGAGATACAAGTCTCACTCTTCGAGTTAATTGACTTTTGAGTTCACTGGTTCTCAGGCTCCAAAAAAGTTCAAAGAATACCTTTATTCATACATAGACAAATTTATTATAATTTCTCTTCATTTTTTTATCATGTCGGAAGCTGTATGAACTTCAAAATTTGTCTTGTCAACCACAGAAGTGTGAAATAAGACACAATAAAACGATGTAGTTAATATTTTTTTTATTTTTATTTAATTAAGGTATTTAAAAGTTATTTGCCAATGCCAATGCTTAAAAATGATTTTAAGGTAGCTCACTACATCAAGACTTATCAATTTAAGACACTACGTCACATGATATATATTTTTGTTAAATTGCTTGTATCAATCTGGTTGGTTGAATTTCATCATAGATCAGTGGGTAAAGTTTTGAGATTATGAAGCGCAGACAGAAGTTTGAATCACCCTGGGGCTTTTGTTCATATTTACTGAATTAAATTTAAAAAATATATAATTTTTATACGTTAATCCAAAATTGCCTTTTTTGCCTATTTGACTTGCATACTTCTTATGTACCGGTATCATGCTCTCATTTATAATCAAGTCATTTTCTGCTGATTTGAGAACTATTTCAAGGTGTAGTGAGCCACTTTAAATGCAGTTTTTTCCTGAAATCCTTGTTACAGCATGAACTACCAAAGAAACCATTTTAAAATTTAACATCATTAATATATCACAGACATTAAACATTGAGACCCATATGCCATTTCTTTCACATAAGCAAAAGTGTCCAAATCTAACTAAACTCTGGCCCAAGTACGTGTGGCCTCACAATCTAGAATACAAAACTAGACCATAATTTAATTCATAAATATTTTTTTCTGTATTTATTCATACATATAAGGGCTAGCTTCCATATCACTTTTACAAAGAAAAAGGTACAGTTTCTTCCAATATTTACCCCAAAATTCAAAAGCTGTTTAAATCTCATGGAAATACACATATACCATCTTGAATATGTGTGTACTATATAAAGTACCAAGTTATACACTTTTATCTTGTTTCAAAAAATAATTATGACTTCAACATTTTGGCATATTTCTAAGATTAAGTCAAAATGACGGAAAGTGGCACATTTTCTCAAAGTTTTCTTTGAAGAGGAAAATGTGTCCGCAGCCGTCACCCACAACGAAATCAATATGTTTTATATCACATTATAATGTGAGTTTCATCGTGTGCACAGCTGTTTGGCGTTAAATGTTAAAATGCAGTTTGAAATATTTTTTTAATAATGTTACATCTTCTAGCATGCTTCAATATCAGTTGTAAAATCAATGACTCAGGCGAGCTTGGTTTATCTGTTGCTTTTTATTTTTTGTTTTCTCTTAATAAACTTAAAGCAACTCAGAATTTTACGCAAGTTAATTAATATACTAAATATATATCACTGATACATATATTCTTTCAATCTTCAGAAAGTCAAATGAAACAAATGGTTCTAATTCACTCCGTAAACCTCCCACGTGTTGGATAACATCTCTTCAAAAATGAAAAGGATATCCAGAGAGAGTCTTGGGTAAGAAATCATTGTCAGAAAGAAGCTTGTTGGATTCTACTTTGTGGAACTTCCTCAGTAAAATGACCTGGGCAGAAATACAAGTTCTTAGACAAAGTGGAACTCCACTCAGAAATCGCCACAAATTCTTTATTCTGTTTGCTGTCTTTTGCCCTTCCTCGTGATACCAGCTGATTGACCTATAATATCAGAAACATGGTCTTATAAACCTAAAGTTCATATAAGAATCAACCAAAAACCTTAAGTACCTGTAATAAATATTTTTTTTATCTTTGCAAATTGGGTCTTGGGTCAATAGTTGTATTGTTTGACTAAAAAACAGGTCCTGTCGCCACCAAAAAATTACCGTACTCAGCCTCAATTCTCAACTCACGTGTTGAGAACGTCCTCAACTGAGAAAATTCTCAAATCACCGCCACCAACGTCGTTGAATATGTACTCAGTTGAGCACAAATTTCACGTTCTCAACTCTACTGAGTACCGGGTACATACTCGGATGATTTTTTTTCCATTGATTTAAGCGGTTTTGTGAAATGCAAATGAAAATTATGTAAACGAAATATATGTACAGCGTATTGTGTTTTTTTTTAGTTTTATACTCAACTATGTTTGGTGGCGGCGGGGCCAGATCTATTGCCTTGAGTTTTGAATAAAAAATCACTTGAGATGTTGTCCAAGGATCTTTTTAACATATCAGGAGTAAAAGAAATCTCCAATTATTTAATTGAGGAGATAAAATGTTTGTTATTCATTGCCAGTGGCGTAGCTTTCATTGAAGCACGGAAGCACGTGCTTCCACATTGTTTTGTTAAAAAAAAAATTAAAGGCAAATTTAAAAAAAAAGAGTACTTAAAATATTATTAATATTGAACACAAATAAATTAATATAAATAATAAGAGTACTTTTGAGTACCGATTTGGCCGCATACAACTCGAACAACAGGGCGATGGCCAGGTCTTACGCTTGTTCAATTACAAAGTTTGATTTTATTGTTTCGCTTGTCGCTTTGTTTTATCCTAACATTTTCAAATCTTTAGAAATGCTTGCATGTATGAACGTAACTTCAGCAACCACAGAACGCTGTTTCAGCGTCATGCGTCGCTTAAGGTAAGGTTTGCGGCTTGCAATTTTTAGGAATTGTACCAAAGTTACATACCATTTTGTTTACTATACTAAAGTCTTTTTTCTCATGAAATTCAAATGATTTCGCCGGTCCCGTTTTATAACTACAAAAGGTCAAAGTTCATGATTTAAAATTTTCATGCTGATGAAATGTAAATAATTTCGTGAAAATATATACATTTTATATGTAACTATTATGGGGGTTATTTATGCTTAAATTGTTCAAAAATAATGTCACTTTTTATATCGTGGTTCATGTTTTTGAATTTCTAATGAACTATTTAAGAATAGAATAAAATGAAACAAAAGTCTTAACTTTTAACTACTGTTATGTAAACAAAAACATCTTATTTGAACTCTTTTCAAGTCCACCGACTTCAGGAAAAATGTATCTTAGTATATGTGTAATCTGATATTTCTAAAACACTATTCAAAACCATATGATGCGGACTTTGTTTTCGTGAAAATTGATAAAACGCTTGTGTCTTGTTATTTATTCAATGAAACTTCAAAACCCCGCGAAATAAAAAGAACCTGAAATCAATTATGACGTCACATAAATTTTGACGTCATAGCTGGTGTTGGTGTTACGTCACAATGAAAATATGTGGGTTATCTCCCTGTAACCGCAAACCTTACCTTAAAGACATACCTCAGGTCAACAATGACGGGACAAATAATGTCATCTTTAGCAACTATACACATTTACAGGGATACCGAAGTCAATGTAGCAGCTGTTATCTCAGATTTTGCTGAGAAAAAGCAAAGTCGACTTGCTTTTTTTTCCAATAAATAAAAAAATAAAAAATTGCTCTTCTGATATTTGTATATTATTATTTGCATACAATTCCATAACCCGAGTGACAGGTTGACAATGATTATGATTAGATTATCGAGAATTAACGGAACCTTAAAGTTACAATATAACATTATTTTTTTGTATTATAAGAGTATTTTTGTAGGAAAAATTGTAATAGACCAGTAGGAGAGAAACCACAAGACTTATTAGATAAAAATTAAATTAATCTCATCATAAATCAGGCACCATTTTTTCTTCTTAATCGTTAATTTTATGATAATGATGAAGTAAGCATTTTAAACATTAAAAACTGGGGTTGTTTTGATCTTTTTCTGGATACTCAAAATTAAGTGTCTGAAATGCTGAAAACTCGCCAGCTTCCGGGGGCTTCGCCCCCTGAAATCCCACCAGGGCTTCGACTTGGACCCATTGGGGGCCTCAAGGCGGCCCCCAAACCCCCTGCCTTAATTTGCTTCCACATTAAACAAACCTAAGCTACGCCCCTGATTGCATTAGTTTTATTTGTTTACAAGAAAAATTCAGATCCATAATAATATTGATCATTAAACACAGTGAAGAAATTGACAATGCATGTTATACAATATAAGATATACATGTACTACAGATCTGGATATCTGCTCTTACACTTTAATCTACTATGGTAAATGAGTATCTAACCACCTTATAACACTTTTATCTACTATGGTAAATGAGTATCTAACCACCTTATAACACTTTAATCTACTATGGTAAATGAGTATCTAACCACCTTATAACACTTTAATCTACTATGGTAAATGAGTATCTAACCACCTTATTACAATTAGAGAAATACCCGGTAAGAGGCGAAAGCCCAGTCTGATACCTGAAAAATTCTTACCTTTGTAAGAATCTGAAGAATGTCATTTGTATGAGCATATTTGGCAAAAACGTACGCTACAGCTTGCAGAAACCAGGACCCGTATACTCTATTCCGATAGGAAACCATACCTGTCCAAAATTCACATGGTTCATTTAAATGATAAAATCAAAATCATTAATGTGTGATATGTGTAATATCAGTTTCTATACAGCTGTGAATCATAATCCGTTTTCTTAAGCAAAATATAGGAGAAATTACTACATACATGTACAGTTGAACTTCGATATCTCAAACACTGATATCTCAAATACAATGGATATGTTGAAGTGAATTGTAAGCCCCAACCACTAATTTTTAAAGAATTTTACCTTCGATATCTTGAATACTCGAATATCTGGAAGTTTTTAAACAGTCCCATCTAGTCCGAGATAACAAAGTTTGACTGTATAAGTGAATATGGTGTTGGATGTTTTGAAGATTACACCATGAGAAGAAGATGGTGTTGGTGATGAATACACAGATGATGTGATGATAATTCTAAGATGATGATAATGAATATGGATGATTACACTATATGATAAATGAATAAGCATGATGATGATAAAATAGAATGATGTGGTAATCATACTATCATGATGATGATACTATGATGATAAAGATGATGATACAACGATGATGATAGTTACAATGATGATGATGATACAACAGCGACAACGACAATGATACAATAATGATGATGATGAAGATGATACAATGATGATGATGATGATGATAATGAAATTGGCATACTGGTTCCTCTGTGACATTTGACAAATCATTTAATACTTCATCCTTCTATATTTGTTTATCAGTTTTGACCTGGGTTTTAAATCTCAAAAATGTTTTAAAGTTCTCCATATTCAATATACGAGTGTATTACATCTAATACAAATGACAGCTTTTAATTAGATACATGTATAAGCGATATTTTTAAGTTATTTACTGAAATAAATATATTTTGAAATATTTTCATTTTAGGTAGCGGTACATATTAAAAGGATTTGACTTTCAATGAATACACTTTTTAGCTGCATGAACATTTTTTTTTTATATACATTATGTGGTTAGTGACAGTGAATGAATACTTATTAAAAAAAAAAAGAGGCCCACAGGCCTTAACGGTCACCTTAGTACCATAGCACCTACACAAACCTGGCAAGGAATCTCATACATGCATTAAGTTAAGCTTCATTCTGGAGTTTAAAAAATCCAAAACATGGTAATGACCACCTCCCCCTCCTCTACCAGACACCGTGCAACAAGGACTATGAATTTTATAATTTTGATGAAAAACTTTAAGATAATAAGAGTGCATGATGACCTGATATTTAAAAGGTGAAAGACTCTAGTGATAGGACAAAATTTTCCCAAAATTTCTTCACTGTTAAGATAGCGCTCATATATATATATATATATATATATATATATATATATATATATATATATATAAAACACTAAATAAGATAATAAGCCAGTATATAGTGCTTTATATATATATTAATATATATATATTAGGGATGGCAATCGGTTACAAAATTGTTAATCGGTTAATCGCATGACGTTCCAACCAATTAACCATTTAATTGTATCAGAAATTACTTTTTGGAAACATTTCTTTTTTATTTGATTCTCATATAAATGTTATTTTTACGTGCAAGAAGACTCAAAGTACATTGATTTGTTGGTACATGTATGGTCAAATTGAAGGGGAACATTTCATTTTGAATTTTGAAAATGAGAAAAAAATACTACACATGTAACAAATGAAAATGCATTAAATATCGTTGACAAATATTTGTTCGATAGTTATGCTGCATTGTCATAGTTCTTTCATTTCAGTTTTTCTTCAAAAATACTATCGGATCAATGACAAAAGATGATTATCGACTTCGAAGTTTGTTAATAATGATACCTGTCGTAGAAAACATTCTTTCAGATGGCACTGATGTATACCTGGTATTGATTAATATTTTCTTGCTAGACCAGAAAGACTTAAAATCAGCATAAATTTTTGAACCACCATTTGAGAGGATCAACCTTTTGCGTATCTTTCTATTTCGACACTTCACTTTGCGATTTGTTCAGCTTGTCTTGAAACGCTGTTAGAAAGTCCAACAATTGTTTAGCTTTACATTTTATTTTTTGGAGGGGGGAGTGTTCTTCGCTCTTGGTCTCGAGTCGCGCTTGTTTAATCAATGGTACATCATCAAGCAGAAACGGGGATGTAATTTTGAAACTGTCGGTATATCTAATGCTACTTTCATGCATAGTTGTATTGTGTGGTCTATACAATGAAGACTTATAAAAAGAAGAAGCCCCTATCCTGATGGACATGACATTTAAAATTTTGGTAAAGGGATTCCTTGCCAACAAAATTATGAATTCAGTTTTTCTTTCAGATGTGCGGAAGAGGAAGATCTTTGAAAAATGATCACATTTTCTCCATTTTGGCCCTGCCCCTAGGGCCCCTAAGGGGCAAGAGGCATGGAATTTACATTTATGTTCCCCTTGCCCCAAAGATGCATCATAGCAACTTTGAAAAGAATTGGCCATGTACAGTGTAGTTTTCAAGAAGTTGAAAATGTTACTAAAAATTAACTAAACTGGAAACTGGAAACCTAACGGATGAAAAAAAAAAAAAAGACTGATTCTGACCAAAACTTACCTAAAGTTGATGCCATGGCAACAACCATGTGACTCATCGTGGGAGTGACACTCTCACTTTTGGAATCCGAGACGGTGTTTAAAGAAAAGTCCTTCAACATTGCTTCCGTGGATTTTATTTCCTTTTCAATATCTGCAGTAATCTCTTTCACACCTTGGTCTTTTGCATCTAAATATATTTATATACATGTATATATATAAACACACACATACACCTCTTTTGCCCTCGTTGTCAGAGGGCGAATTCAAGACTTTGCGAATCCCAATGTCTCAAATTATTTATCTTTAAACAAAACTGTGTCTGGCCAAAATCAAGACGGGGCCAAAATGGTTGCAAGTGTGGAAGGGCCAAATTACACGGGGCCAAAATAACCCTGTACACAGTATATAAAAAAGTAAAACTAATCAATTTATTATTATTAATTAATTAACTTCCTTTGCACACATATCTGACCATTCAATTCAAAATCAATCTAATTCTGGGAACTGATCTATGTATAAATTTGTGACTGTGGCCTAATGACTCAAAATCTTTTGCAGGTAAAGCTTCTGTAAGTTTTATAGTCATCATAATAAAAAGTTTCATTGTATCATCTCGAAACCATTTTTGAATGATCTTGATTTTTTTATTTAATGGCTTTTAGAGATTAAAGTGACATATGGGTAGGCAGACAAAAAGATTGATGGACAGACAGTTGGATGAACAGACAGACATATGTACCTCCTCTACAAGCTTGAATAAGAAGGACTTTAGGCTTGTCGGCCATTGCAGGGAAGTTCTCCCCATTCAACAACATTTTGATTTCCTCTATGGACACCGTTTTCCCGTCCACACCGTATATGGCTCCTGATGTTCCATGAGTCATTATCACCAAAACAAAACAATCTGCCGTGTGATGGAAATCTTTCTTCACTTCCTCCTTTAGTAATGTCTTGATTTCCTTGAAAGATAAAATTACTTTTTAAAACTTTTAAATTAAATTTAGTTAAATTTCTACATGTGATTCATTAAGGAACCTACAAATTAGTAATATGTAGGCAATATATTTACACATTGCAAGAAACCCACAACCATTATCACATCACTTTGAGCCATTTAATCTCCACTTAACTTTTGCCATTTCCATGAATATTTCACTACATCCTCACAATGTCAGGGGTCCTGAGTCCACTCGTGGCTGTGGGAGTGGACTCAGGACCCCTGACATTGTGAGGATGATTTCACTATTTATAATATTTATCTTATTTTAGCACCTTTCACACAAGTACCTAGTCTTGCCACTAAAAAACATACAATACACATTATATTATAATTATAGTTTAAACATACCCAACATACTAGATTTGGAAATTGTCTGGTTAATGCATTGTCAAATACAGCTGACACATCTGACAAATCGTTTTACATGTACCAAATAACCTAACAAGGAATGACTTGTATTTTTGTGTTTTATTTTAAATTTGTAGCATAATGTGTTATGATAAAAAAATTCTTCATCTCAGGAGTCATTTTATGTCCATTTTAAATAGCATTGCCATTTGCATTTTTTCCAATCAGTTGGTTTACTTACTTCACCCTTTTTGTCCATATATACATCAACCACAAAGAACATTTGTTCGAAGACTTCCTGAATTTTTCTCTCATCTTGTTCTGTTCCCTCGCGTGTTGCTAAGGTAACCTTTTTTCGACCATTTTCATCTTCTTCCAAAGGTCCGAAAAAAATCTTATTATTGATGATGAGGACCCTGCCTCTAGGTTTCCTACCCATTTTGTAACACTGTTAAAGAAAAACAAAACATATATTGGGCTGAAAATCAATAACAAGTTTAACAACCATTCTTTTTATCGGTGAAAACTATGGCTGACAAAATATTATAAATCAGCTTATTTTGTTTGAAGAGCTTGTTGAAGCCCCAAAAAAATCTGTTATTTTAAAAACCTCACTAGCCATGTTACAAATATAATACCAGAGACATATTAATTAAATAACAAATGTTATTAATGTCTCTGATAATATATAAATAGTGCCTGCTTGGGAGGGTACCAGTTGAAATTGACACCCCGAGAAAATCATTGTCAACCGACGCGAAGCGGAGGTTGACAATGGTTTTTGAGGGGTGTCAATTTCAACTGGTACCCTCCCAAACAGGCACTATTTATTTTATTATACTGAATGTCTTAATTTCATAGCAAATTTTACTGCTTTTATATTGAAAAGACGCGAGTTCTACGGCGAACCGTAAGTGCATAATTTACGCGCATGTAACAATTCGTTCTATCGGCCCGTTGCTAAGTGTGTTGCTAACGCTGAGGGTATGGGAAACGGTTTGTCAACTGCGTCTAAACCAATCAGATTTCAGTATTTAACATGAAAGTATAATAGTACTAATATGTTACATGTACAGCTTGATACTATGAACGAAACAGTCTGACCGACAACAAACAGAATAAGTATTATAAGATAGATAGGTAGATAAGATAGATAGATAAGATAGATGCGATAAAATAAAAATGATTAAAAACACCGATACCGCAGTTTTCTGGAACCTTGAGGCAGGGCATGTAATGGGTTTGACAGTCAACCTTCCCTCCAAACTCAATGGATCTGGCCATGCTGAAAATGAGATGGGTTTATTACACCAGGTACTGTAAAATTATTAAATTATATTTGAGGTGTACAATATTTGGTGGATGAGTTTTCAACAAGTTAGCATAAATTTAAACTTGCATATTAATACTTATAAAGTGTTTCAATTCTTATACTAATATGTATATGGCATTTACATGTAACTATGAACTTGATTTAGCAGAAGCCCCTTTTCTTCTAAAAACACTATTAAATAAAAAAATACAGACAAATATATAAAGACCTTTTCATCTCCCTCTTTGTTTATCTGTTTAGGCTTGTGAAAGATTGACTACAGATAAACAAAGAGCAAGATGAATGGTTACGTATACCGGTATTTTTAATTAGGTTAGTTAATTGGTCTGTATTTTAAAAAGATCATTATAAAGTCTGAGTTTACTTTGTGGAAGATCATCTTCTCCATCTTCCTGTCGATGATGGGAATTGTTCTGAGGTGAGATTCCGGATTTCAGTTTATGCGCAACGTGATCATTATTTGTGTCCTGTAGTACTTTTATAAATATCTGGAATGCCTCGGGACCACGCCTTGGTAATATGTCCAAAAGTTTTCTCACTTTCTTTTCTTTAAGTTTTTCTACCTACAACATGTTGGTGCATTGAAGACTGTTAGGAAAACATAAAATATTGAAAATTTCCACATTAATGGGATAATTACCGGTAAATTGGTTAAGATTGAATCTGCAACCTTTTCTTATTTATCGCATGTGTAATAGTGTGTATTGGGTATATAATAGGCTCAGTACTGCCAGGCTCCTACTAGCCCTAGCTAGTGGGTTAACACTTTAGCTCAGTCGGTAGAGCGTTGGTTTTTAAACTGAAGGGTCCTGGGTTCGAGTCTAGCTATTATAGCTGTGGTTATTCCTCCTCTTCTATTACGCATGTATATCAATTAAGAGTGAATCATCATAACGTCATATTATGCATCGTTTTATTAAAGATTTTAAATTGTGATACATACCTCTACTTCATCTTTCATTCCTTCGGTGAAAATTTCATTTGAAAACAACTCATTAGCAACATCATCAGGGTTGGCTATGTTTTTCACGAGGAACGTCCGATTTACTTGTAAGACCCTTCTGTCCGCATCCTCCATTATGTTCAAGAGTTAAATGGACTTCAACACAACAATATTGAATTTGGAATACCATAAAAACATAAAAATTACCAGGATGTGTAACGTTTTAAAAATAATTCTGTTTCATTGAATTGAACAGTTGGAACATTATTGTGGGCTGGTGTAATAAATCCTAACGTTATAGATTCTATTGATCAACATGATCAAGATATCGAGATGTGAATCAGAACTGAACCAACATGATAACAGAAATTATATCAACTATAATGTCTTTAACTCAAAAGAATATAAAACAGAAGACATAGATAAAAATACTCACGCGATTCTAAATGTATCTCATATCGAAAGTGGAATTCCTTGGTCTATATTTAGATCAGAGTGAGGTATCCGGAAGTTTCGCCCCCCAGAGAACTCGGCCTAAAGACATTTTGACCAAAGTTTACGAATGGACACTTTGGTTATTCAATTGTTGTTGTTTTTTTTTATCATTTAGGTCATTAAGTTTTGAAAAAAGTCACGTGATTTTTCAAAGAATATTCAATAACTTCTATATTTTCGTAACCCCAGATTTCACACCCATACAATAATACTGGAATTACAATTTAGTCAAATAAGTCAAACTGACAATCGACTGGTAAATTGAATTGTCTTATTTTTCTAATAACACTGTACATTGCTTTCTGTGCCTGTTCACACAGATCGTCGCATGAGAACCATATTGTTCTATCACCAAAAAGTTGATTTTGAGAAAATCGAACTGAAAGTTTGAGACCCTATATCTTTTAATGCATAAGTCCAATTGAATTAAACCTTTAACATTTATAGTTGTAGGAGTTATTTCTGTTAAAATAGACACTCTAGTTGGTTGTTAGGGTTCCAAAAATATCAAATTCGACGTTGTTCATTTGGAGATAGAACACTGTTACATAACCTTTTTGCATATCTGATATGATAGTTATATTGTATTTGGAAATAGCACAAATTGGTTTTATGTATTATATCAAAATAAAAAATACTCTGGAGATACACCATATTATGTGAAAAGAAAAAGTGACTAATTAATAAATAAAACTATTATTTTAAAAAAATATATATTTTCATAACTGGACAATGGTATGCAGTTAGGTTATATAGCTTAGTTTTCTATTTTTTTAAGGGATGGGGGATAATATATGGATGAAAAAATAATTGAAAAAACAACAAAAATGTTTTGTTCTACTTTAATAGTAATACTCAGAACAATGAGTTGCTTTACTCAACATTTAACATAAGTTTAAACATCTAAATGATGCAAAATTGCAAAATCTCAGAATGCTAGAATTCAAATATGCAACATTTTCTCATAACTAGATTCTCCGTTTTAACAATTCAATGTTTTTCTGCTTGAAATAGGTAGCTATTACTTCCTTTTCAAATGGCAAAATATCTCAAAGAATTCACGGTCTTGAAGGGGCATGAATTTTAACATAGATCGAAAATCATTTTTCTTTTCATTGGACAGAACAGGCGACTTTGTGATATTCTTTGGCAAAGGAAGATAAATGTTCGGACATGGGTCCTTGCTTCTCGTAGTCTGACTTCTTATGGAAACCTCTGTAAACTCTATGTCTGCAAAGGACATTTTGTATTGCACATGAAAAGGTTTCCCTGATACATACTGGATATGCTTTACTTTTGAGTATGGCACGCTATTAAATTTCAAAGTTGATGAAACTTTCTGAAAATTGTAGAAGTGGGGTTTTTGTAATTGTATAACCTTTGAGTGCTTAGGCCTGATGTTTCTTAAAACTCGTAGCAAAGAAACAGGACTGTAAATTTCAGATATTCGGAGGCCTTTCTCTAGGTGACTATGAATGTTGTCAACTTCCTGGATGGAAGAGTGTCCAGGTGTACAGAACTTTTGAACTATCTTATTTATGCTAGGATTTTGGGACATGAATATCTTCAAGGCTAGAGACATCACAGAATTACGATTCTGTGGGACACAGGAATCAGACCAAAGAATAATCGAGTTGACTTGTGGATGGTCCTTTAAGACAGCACTAAGGATAACTTGGAGGGCACTTGCAATTTCATTTGCGCCTCTACCGGCAATGCATTCTGCCCATATTGCATTATATGCTTTTTTATCTAGCGAACAGTGGGCAGTTAAGTTGAAAACATTCAGTTTTCGCTTGTAGAAAAAATTAGAAACATTTGCTCTCGGACAAGTCAGGACATTCTGTAAATCAAAACAAATGATGGCCTCTGTTCTGCTAGTTGATTTTCTGTCATTTTCTCGTTCCTCACGTGTTTCAGATTTATCCTTTTGATGCGCATCGAACTTTTCTTGTAATGTTCGTGTAACCTTGTTTGCATCTGTCTCCGCCTGATACTCCATACACTGATCACACCTATCTTTTTTTGGTACATGGAAGCCTAGGTTAAATTCTGTATTAAAGATATTGCGATAAATGTGAGACTTGACAGGTTCAACATCATTCTCAGCACACTTCTCAACGTAAAGATTATACATTTTAGACAGATTAAGATCTGGAGCAAGGTATTCCTTCGAAGAAGATGCTCTACAGTAATGAGATGGCATCCTAGGGAACGACTCAATATGTTCACTAATAAAGGTCCGTGCATCATCTGTAATTCTTGATTTTGTGTGTTTGCCTCTCTTGTCTGTGAACTCATTTCTAGCTGCCTTGCCATGAAACCACTCAATTCTTCTTTGACTTATGTCAATGGAACTTAAGTAAAATTCTTTACAAACTCTAACTTTTTCCTCCCCCTTTACAAAAAAGTATCTATATGAGTATTTGCGTCTCGATTTGGCAGCTGTAGTTCTCACACGTTCTTTCACCATCCGCTCTGTTGTTTTTGCATAAAATGCATTCTTTCCTTCATCCGATAAATTCCAAAACTCGGTGAATATAACGTTCCTTTCCTCGGATGTAATGTTTAAGCTACATCGAAATTTACATTTTCCATTACAATCTTTTCTGTTCTTTATTTCTCTTTTTCGCTGGATATTTCCTTTTGAGTCCTTGTATTCTTTCCCTGATTGACGTTGTCTCTTTCTTATATTCTTTTTCCATTGATCTTCGTTTCGTGTCCGCTTTCTGCTTTTTCTTGCACCTATATCCTCTTCTGAACTGCTATCACCAATAAGAGCATTTTCTTCAGTATCATCCCCAGTGGTGTCTACTGACTGAACATTTTCTGAAAGGATTTCTTCCTCAGTGGCTGTTGACGCCTCAAAGGCATCCAAATTATTTGCCTCTCCATCTGATGAATCGCCAGTCTCCCCACTTATGCTAAAATCTGGATCGTTGGGATCTTCAATAGAGCTTTCTCCTTCAAGACTTTCAAATAAGTTTTCAGGCTCCTCGATGTTAAACGAATTGTTGTTGCTATCAATAGTATTTTCAATGTGACTATCAGAATTAAAATCTTTTGTTGGCTTATCTGAAATTGAATTCAGGTTGCTTAAAGATAATGTGGCATCAGAAGGCAAAGCTATGACAGGGTCAACTTCGTAGGTCTGAATGTTTGAGTTGTCATTTTCACATAAGCGATCAAGCAACATCAAAGCTTCTTCAACATTCATATTTTGTAAATGTTAAATTGACAGTCACAAAAAACTGATATAATCTCACTTTCAAACAAAAAATGGTCTACTGAAGCAGCTAGAGATAAAGAAAAGTACTGAAGGTGTCTGCAATTTTCTTTTAGAATCCTTTTACACTGTGACACATTCAACTCTATTCCACACCCATCCAGAGTAATTAGATTCTGTTTTGATGTTACTGCAACAAATGTGTCTGGCGTTATATTTGTAAATGATAAGAATATGTGGTCCAATTTTGAGCAGTTATGAATTTCAAGAAATTCACTGTCATGCAGAAGTTTGCAACCTGTTAAGTCTAACACCTCTAGTTCTGGGGTCTTCCGAAGGAATGAGAGCGAAGTAATTGTACTGTCAGATAGATCTAACCAATATAGGTACCTACACCTCTCCAAGAAACTCTCAATAATTGTGTTTGGAATCTGGATTTCAAAATTGGAGCGTGGTAATAAAAATCTTCTGAAGCAGCTCGAATGTTGCAATATTCTTTCAAGATCGGATGATTTTACAGCAAGTTCTATGTCAAATTCAAAGAAACGCCACAGTATTGAATTTTCTTCAATAAGTGAATGTAGCCGCTTACATGTTCTATTGACTACCTGGAGTAAAAATTGTAGATCCAATAATTTGAAAATAGACACTAATATGTTGTCTGGGAGTTCCGTCAACTTTAACCTATAACAGAAATATATAAATTTATTTAGTTATTTCAGATATTGTTCAAAAACCCCTCATTTGCTTCAAATCAATAAAAATGAAAAGCATCATAATATTGGTTTAATGTTCTAATTCCTAATAAAAGATAAATATGTTTAAATTCAGAATGTTCTATCTCCATTTGGAAGTTGATGCCAGTTAATACTGCTTTTTATTAATATTTTAAACATTATGTGGATATTATTTAACGCTCATACTCCTCATCTGTCATAATATTGTAAGAATTATGATAAACAATGAAAAAAAACATTTAAAATAATAGAATTATACTGACCCAATCTTGTTGTCGTCCATCTGCATTGAAAACACATAGCCACATGTGGTCAACTCGCAATGTCATTGGTCAATGGACATAGAACATTTTGGTTCTGATCAATTTAAGGGTTTTGGAGATAGAACAGAAAAGAATTGTTTATACCTTTGTGTTTGATCATTTTCTCCATAACTTTGTATTGTGTTAAGAAAGAGCTGATTGTAAGGATAACAGTGATGTATAGAACTCATTTTTTTCAAAAATGGCACATAGAACATTATGGTTCTCAAGCGACGAGATGTTTTTTAGCTTAAGCAAATGATCCTGTTCTTGAAAAAATAATACCCAGGTATTTAAAATCTTTGACATTTTCTATTGCAACCTTATTGTAATAAAACACATGTTTTGGCAGAGGGCCTTTTGAAAAAACAAAATTTTTGTTTTGTCAGTATTGACTTGTAACTTCCATTGATTACAATATAGATACAATTCATTCAATGCATTTTGGAGATCTTCGGCAGTCTCAGCCATAATTACAGTATCATCAGCATAAAAAAGGATAAAAAGCTTCATATACAGAAATAATTCGTTTTCTATAGCATCAGAAATACTCCTAAGACCAACAATGTTTTTATCTAATAAGAAAGAAGATGGGGGAACAAGATAGCGCAAATGCCCATTTGGTTTAGTCGTAATTAAATACAATTTCAAATTTAATTTTTTTTTAACTAAATATACTTGATAATGTTATAATACAAGTTTACAAAAGCATAGTTTCTAACTATATTCAGTTTTGAATATTTTAACAAACGATAAGAAAAAAAATAAATTCTTAAGTTTTGGTGGTATCGAACCCACGACCTAAAAACCTTAGCTGTTACCTACTGTCTGGTGCTCTAACCACTGAGCCATTTCATCGTTAAATGCTAATATGTGACTTCAATCACGAATTTACGAACTTTTATATTTTTCTAAAACGTTCAATTGTTGCAATACAAAATGAAATTTTTTAAGTATAGTGGGTCATCTCTCCATGTTTTCGTTGATTGGAATCGGTTTGATTTCCTTTAAACCTTATATAGACTATGACAAAAATATGGAGCTCAGACCCACTCTATAAAAGAAAAGGCATTGAAGTTATAAAAATGACACTATTTTGGAGGTTTTGATACGCATACGCCAGTTTAAATCAACCTATTCCAATTAATAAATATATTGAAGGGTTATAAATCGATGTAATGGTAAATATACATTGTTTTCAATAATTTAGAAAGAAATTATGAGATTTGTTGATATTTTAATTTTATGGTATCTTATCTATCCTCATATAGGCAGTTTACACGCCTTATTCACCCATCTTCTTTCCAGATCACTGATATATACTGAAAACAAAAATGGTGATATATTTTCGCCCTGGCGAACTCCAACAGCAGCTTATAAAATCAGATGTGATACAATCCATACTAATAAGAGATTTAATACCCTGATACATATTTTTAATATAAACAAAACATTTTCCAGTGATTCCATTTTTTGACATTTTGTACCATAAACCCTTCTCCATATAGTGTCAGATGCTTGCTTGAAATAAATAAAAGCACAAAATAATTTCTTGTAATCATACTGGGCTGACCTTTAAGCCTTTTGTTCTCACTTTATTTATACATACATGTAAGTGATTTTACCTTTTTTTATGGGGACTGGATGGTCGTGGCCATTTTTAGACTTTATCAATCTCCTTAAAATGAAGAGCACTCGTTCAAGATGCAGTTTTATAAAAATCCATATATACCAAATGAGAAGCCATTGTCTAGAGAGTATATAACCACTTGTTTTTGTAGTGTGTCTCACCTGACAGGTGAGATATTTACCTTTAAAGTACATAATATCCTATAAGGAAACAATATTTCCCTTAGGAGAAATAACTTTCCTTAAGGAAATATTGAAAATCATGTAGGATTTTCCAAAAATCCCAAAGGAATTTAATTTCGATCAGGACAAAAGAATTTCCTGCAGAAATTTGATTCAGGCAGGTAGTTTTCTTATAGGAAATTAAGATTTCCTATCGGATTTTAAAATCCTATGGTAGTTTTGTTCAAATCCTATCGAATTTAAAATTCCTATATATATGATTTTTTTTATTCCGGTAGGAAATTCTAATATTTACATTTTTCAGTGTCTTTGTCTGTGATAACAATACGAATCGATTTTGTACTATACAGTCCAATAAATTCAAATGATATATTGTTGCGGCGTAAGCGGGGTTTCGCAAACTTAATATTCTAATTTGATCGTACAACTGCTGAAAATTATATAAATATAAGTAATATTAAGGAATCATTCTTTGAATATTATGAAGTGATAATTTTGGTCGGGGCGTGATCAAATCTATCATAAAGCCCTTCGGGCTTTATTGGATTTGATCACGCCCTGACCAAAATTATCACCTCATAATACCCAAAGAATGATTCCTTATTCCTTAAATAATCCTAAAGGAAAATTGTTTTTCTTATGGGAAAAATTATTTTCCTGTACGAATTTATTCTTTAAAGGTAAATATCTCACCTGACAGGTGAGATACAATAATAACAAAGGTGGTTATAATATCCTCAAGCAATGGTCTATCATCTTACCACCAGGGGAAGACCTTAACATAAAGGTTGACATTATTAAGAAACATGAAATCAAGAAGCCTCAAAATCATTGAAGAATGGTAAAGCGGCAGGAATTGATGGTATACCACCCGAGGCGCTAAAATATGGAGGAGAAGAGATACCGGTAAGTAAATACTTGTATAAAATATTAAATTAAATCTGGGAAGCTTAGAGAACACCAACAGAATGGAACAAAGGGCTACTTGTAAAACTGCCTTAAAAGGGAGACTTAAGACTGACGTTTACTCAAAATAAAAAAAAATTACTGATGATAATTAATAAAAACCATCTATTGTGTGTCATAGAGCTTTGATTTAAGTGTTATTTTTCACTTTAAAAAAGTAGGTCAATGACCTACTTTTTGAGTTAATGTTCATTGTATATTTTTTGAAAATTTAAGTAAAATCCTTAAAAATTTTACACT
Organism: Magallana ariakensis; assembly: GCA_020458035.1. NCBI lineage: Eukaryota > Metazoa > Mollusca > Bivalvia > Ostreida > Ostreidae > Magallana > Magallana ariakensis. Next base: position 9,697,464 of record CM035814.1, read on the forward strand.
ATGATTGAGATTTTCAAATTGTAAAAATAATACAAATACTTCAACTCTTTTAAAAATAAAATACAGTTATGAATTGCAGTGGCACTAAACAGATACAAAGCATAAAGTTTTCATTAACTATTTTTATAAATATTTTAGTCCGAATTTCCCCAGTCTATATTAGTTTTCAAATCCCTACCCATTTTTGATTCAATTTAACAAAAAATCGAATGATTATAATACTGAAACATTTATAGTATTAAACTAATTATATTGTCCTTATTTTGCTGGCATAAATTTATATGAGGTCAATGATCAAAATGTTGAGATATGGTGTCTTGTATCGTTTTTAAGCAATTTTCAATATTTTTTTATTGCGTGCCGTACGATTATTTTAATGAAGAAGTGAGATAAAACCAACAGAAAATATGCAAAATTATGTTGACTAACAAATTAAATTTTAACTTTTAATATTGAAAAATTTAGTTGGAGTTTCCTCTGATTTGCAAAAAGTCCATTTTTGTTTGAGCCTCATTCCATAATATAGTAGAAATATCGAATGTTATGTCAAAAATAATTCATTTCATAAATACTTTTTTTTACGAACATATTTTACTCATGACATTAAATTTTATAACAATCCAAATTTGAGAACTCAAACCCTGAGTATACAACGTCCTTAAGCTGCTGTGAAAAGCAGAGCTCGAGGCATATTCTTACTGCCAGTAGCTAGTACGATTCTCTGTAGAGCTATATTAAGAGAATGAAAGACGCTGTGGATAAAGTTTTACGGGATGAACCGGCAGGATTTAGATCCAACAGAGTGCAAGTGATACATGATTCATGGAGAAGGCATACATACATGTAGGCATTGCCTGCTGTCTAATCCATTTATGTAAATTTATATTTGCATATTAAAATATGTTCAAATCAAATCAAAGTGATACATGAACCATCCCTCACTGATTCCTTCGAAGTGAAAACCGAAGTGAAACAAGGCTGCTTACTCCCGCCCACCCTCTTCTTAATAGTTATAGACTGGATTACAAAGAAGGCATTCGACAAGCCAAGGGGAATACAGTGGACAATGGTAAGAAGACTAGAAGAACTAGAATTTGCTGACGACCTTGACCTACTGTCCCACCAAATAAAAGGCATCAGAGAAAAGACCAACAAATTAAGTGAAATTGGAAATAAGATAAGGCTCAATATTAACAGCAAGAAAACAAAAGTCAACAAAAGGTGGGAGAACTGGAAGAGGTAGATAAATTCACTTACCTAGGATCCATTATTAGCAAGACAGCTGGCTCAGATGAAGATATTAAAGCCAGAATAAGCAAAGCCCGACAAGCCTTCGCGATGCTCAAACCAGTCTGGAGTTCCACCACACTCTATGCGAAAGTACAAAGATTAAGATATTTAACACTAATGTCAAGTCGGTGCTTCTATACGGATGTGAAACCTGGAGACTAACAACAGGACTACAACAAAAAATCCAAGTTTTACCAACAAATGCCTTCGACACATGTAAAGTGACATGGCCAAGAAAAATATCTAATGAACAACTACTGGAGAGTACCAGCCAGGAACCAACATACCTCCATATCAAGAAAAGAGCGTGGTAATGATTGGCCACACATGGAGAAAGCCCCAAAACAACATCACCAGAGAGGCGCTAGACTGGAATCCACAAGGCCAGAGTAAACAAAGGAGACCACTACACAGTTGGAAAAGAGCAAGATTGAAAGAACTTGAAAATATTGGGAAGAGCTGGAATGAGGCAAAAAGAACAGCCCAAAACAGAGTGAGATGGAGAGCGACTGTAGTAGCCCTGTGCTCCACAAGGAACGAAGTAAAGTAAGTAAGTAATGATCTATCATATGGCATATTTGAATTTTTCGAGACATGCAGCTTAGACGGATGCAAACTTTGGCACCGGCATAATTATCCGGCACAATGTTAATACTATACATTGATCATGGTGTGATTCACACTGATGCATATACCACGCCAATCTTTTTGTAAAGGACCTTTGTTAGTTCCCTTTTTTTACATTTATTTTTACATTGTACTGTCGGTATTTTCAAAGGAGAGGGGATTAATTAGTCCAAACATGATATGACAACATCTAATTACAGACACTATGATTATGTATCATTTCAAAGCAACACAAATGAATGTACATGTACAGTGTATCATTATATTATACAGGTCGGGTACACTACCTTATATGGATAGCATTATTTAACATGTGACAATATAAACGTCAAACAGATTCGCCAATCCTATCAATGAGTCGCAAAGCATGACGGTCTACTACGTGTTTACGATTCAACAGACACACGTGGTTTTTGTCGATTTTATGCACAATATTTAATTGCTTGCCGGAAAATTTGTACAACTTGTTTTGTACTAGTAAAAAAGGAAAGATTACGTACCATAGACTTTGTTCCATGCTCACATTGAAAAATACTGTTGTTTTATTCTATATATTGTTGCTTTAAAAATCGATCAGTATCAACAGTCTGTCAATCATACGCATACAAGTACAAACAGATTTTGATAAGGGAAAACTGCATAATTGTTTATTGGTGACTTAATAATCGTACACCATGTTGACTATGTCCGGGAAATGAACATTGCTTTTGAAATTGCATAATTGGAAATACCGGTATAACGAACACTAGTAGCATAAGCAAAACATTTTGAAAGCTAAGCATTCTCATAATTGTCACTGAAGAAAATTTCAAAGCGTATTCTACATGTACTAAATTAATGTAGTCCCAAACCAGGGGTATCACGTGAAAAACGTACCCACTGCTTCGAATTCAGTAGGACATATACCTCTCTTTTAAACATTTTTAATTGGGGTATTTAAAAAGATTGATATAAGGCCTACTAAGCAATATTTTTTAAATGTGAGCATAGAAATGAAAGATCAGACATAATTTTCCATATTTATTTCATGAATTCTGAAAAGTAATTGAAAATGAGTTTCCAAAAGACAATTCAAAATAGTATATATTTTCAATACATATTGTATACAATAAAACTCGTAGTAGCCCACAATGCCTTGCAACTCATTCACCTGATTGGTTTGCCGAAAAAAGTAAACAGATAGCTAACTTAGTATGCAAATGTATGCCGACGTCACAAAATCTAGTGGTCTCGACCTGTTATACTTTCATGTTAAATACTGAAATCTGATTGGTTAAGGCGCAGTTGACAATCCGTTCTCATACTCTCAGCGTTAGCAACACACATGGCAACGGGCCGATAGAACGAATTGTTTCATGCGCGTAAATTGTGCGCGTACGGTTCGCCGTAGAAATCACGTCTTTTCTATATAAAAGCAGTACAATTTGCTATAAAATTAAGACATTCAGTATAATAAAATAAATAGTACCTCTTTGGGAGGGTACCCGTTGAAATTGACACCCCTCGAAAACCATTGTCAACCTCCGCTTCGCGTCGGTTGACAATGGTTTTCTCGGGGTGTCAATTTCAACGGGTACCCTCCCAAGCAGGCACTATTTATATATTATTGTGTAATGGCGCTTACCGACAAGAAAGCACAATAATGATGCGACTGTAGCATAATGAGAGCAAAGGCCTAACTTGATATATCTGCTGATACATGTATTTAAACTTGAATGTGAGCATGGAATTATCTGTTATTACAGTATATTTACATCTATGATTTCCTCTATTTCTTACGGAAACATATACTTAGTTCATAGCTGTAGAAACTGATAGGACTGACCCGTTTATCGATTGGTCGAAACCTACAGCGACCTACTTTGGTAGAATGTATAAGTACTTACTCTAATTGATGACGGATTATCATTATTAATTAAAATCATCAGCCTGAATTAAAGAAAATGTAATTCACATAGTCTGGAAGATAAACTCGAAGAACTACCTATTACAGTTTTTGAAAATTAAAAGAATACGTACATTTACTTACGTCGACATCTAGGTCGTGCTTTGGATTACGTGCATGCATATATGAATTACAATCCAATTACGTAAGAAATAGAGGGAAACACACTTAATAAATGTAAATAAGCAACAGATATTTCATTTTTCTTTTTAAAATTCCGAAAAACCAACAAAAAAATTATAATTGATAATTTCCTTTCAGAGAATGCTAGCCCGATATTACAAAAATCCATGTACTCTCTGCATCATCAACATAAGGTACTAAACAAAACAGGTGTGAAAATTGTCATCTAGATAGCAAGATATTTTTGCATGGTAAGAGGCTTATTAATTTTTTTATTAACTTATTCATTGGGCAATAGGAAAAAAACTAGCTTTGCATATATAACAACTTTATTTTGCTTAAAATATTTTAATTCAAACATTGTAAATAAGTTTATTATATAGCAAGATCATCAATCATTGAATAACAGATCATAATTCACTTCGTGACAGACAACTGGTTTGGTCATACACACAGTGACTGATGTTTTTGTATATGTAATGGATAATACGTGTACATACATGTAAATACTTTCGCAGTTAATTACATTATCAATGTACATGCATACATTGTCACAGTAACAAATTAACACAGAACTGAAATCAAACAAACTCCACAATTGATTTCTGCTTATACTAGTGGTCTTTATAATACGTATAATTATGCGTATGCTTCTCACCATGCAGGACAACGAGATATATACATAAACAAACATGTAATATTATTATAAATAAATTATATTTTAAGCATTGTATGCTTTTTTTAAAGATATTGTCGGTCCTGTGATACACTAGGCTGTGCAGACAAATTGAAAATCGCGCGTTAGAACAGTGTAGAACGATATGATAATTTGTCTGCACAGCCGACGATATCCAAAAATTAGCATGCAATGCTTTACGAAAAACAAATAAGGCCGCATGAAAAAAAATAATTTTTATCTCGTAAATACGAGAAAAAATCTCGTTATTACGAGTTAATTATCTCGTAATTACGAGTAAGTTAACTCGTTATTACGTGTAAATTATCTCGTTTTTAAAGGAAAAGTTCTCGTAATTACGAGAAAAGATCTCATTATTACGAGTTAATTATCTCGTTATGAAGAGAAAGTGGAGGAAATCAAAACATTTCGATAGGACAGATGTACTATTTCTGAAGAAGCAAACATGTCAGTGGCAGTAAACAAGAGTTTTAAAAAATACAACCAGTAGGAATATTAAATACGAAACTCGTATTGGAACTGAGCTACATATCAATGACATACAGAGTAAGTCTGTGCTGTAAGATGAATGGTCAGACAGACGGATAGACAGACAGAGAGACAGACAGACAGACATACTATCAGACAGACAGACAGGCACACTGATGACGTCAAACAATTAAATCCTCCATCAGATTGACGTCAGTGGTTGACGACTGGGATTTAGACATCAGGGTGCTGCTAGAATCAGTCAATAAGGTTCCAGTCCTTTTCTTCTTTGGCACAAATTTGCAAACCATGCTATCGTTGAATTCGTCCATATCATCTCGGCCATTCAACCAATATGTCACCATTTTCCCCTTTCCCTTGAATGAAATGATAGACGTTGTAAAAAAGGTTTAATGTGAAAGAGGAGGACAAACGTATTTGATGGAAATCTGTATAAAATCTTGAATAAATAAAGAAATAAATCCATATAAATAGGAAAAATAATTAAACCAAACGACATCAACACAGTTTTTATAACTCAAACCATTACAGCAGTATTTTTTTTTTCAAATAGAACATACTTTGTTGATAAATGAACAGGTATACTTGCTATGCAGTAAACATTTTCTTTTACATATTTTGATTAGTGTGTTCCTGCGACTTTTCCCTCTAACTTTCAGCCTTAAAATGCAATGATACATGAAGCATTTATAAGCGCATTTTCTAATGGCCCCGCCCCTTTTGCCACCTATCATCTTATGGCCCAACCCAACATCGGCGATTCCCCTCAGGATCCATCTTCATTATTGTAAGTCCACTCAACGCCCCATTATTTGGACTATGTGTAGCCATATTGCTATATACATATAGTTATCTCAAGACCCCATCGCTATTTATATTAATCCTCGCATGGCCCCGCCCATTCTGCTACAAGTCTTCTAATGGCCCCACCCTTATAGCCATAATCCCTCATGGCCCAACCTTTCGCTTTAATGGTCTTATTGTCTTTTAGTCTTTTCATTACGTCAGCCCTAATGTTACATGTACATGACTTTCACGACCGCAATACCGTTGCTACATATCCTATCAAGACCTTTTGTGCTATACCGGTATTACGCCATATTCTACTCTCTCTGGAGTCGCTGCTACCTACACCTTTAGTTTACCTTAATGTCTATTTCTCCTCGTGGAACAAAGGAAAACCCACCCATTTTGTCAAGGGTTTCGTAGGTTGCTTGACTGCAGTGGATCTTCATAGCTGAAACAAATCTAACCGTTAGCATAATTTATCTATACATGCAGGTCTGTAAATTCGGTTTGACACACGGCATGTCAACCCAAATTTTCCAGTAGAACTACAAACCTGCAGCTAGCCTAATTTTAAACTGAGGAGCAAAAGCATGTTTACATTTTTTTGTTTTGTTTTTGAGGATACTTTTTAAAGAATTTTGTACGTTATCACATTTTGCTGCACACTGTTTGTAGATGCTTTAAATAGATTATCCTTAAATTCCTCGGATCCTAGTACTATTAGAATTCACTACCTAATCACAATATAACATCAGTTATAAGGACAATACTCACGAAATTAAGATAAGAAATGGCCAATGAACCACTTGTATCGTTATTCAAATGATGTGCAATGTTGAGCATGAAACTAGTAGTTGCTTTGCTACTTACGAAGTCCATTTGACTCCATGCGAGAGGCTGTATTGACGGTGTCCCCGAACAGACAGTACCGTGGCATCTTTATACCCACCACCCCCGCCACACAGGATCCTGCAACACAGAGCATCCGCTAATGACGAGGTACATGATTGTATTACATTGAAGCAATATTTGTTAGGAAATATGATATTTTGGAAATGCGAACATAACGTTACTTTGTATGTACAAAAATTAAGGGACATGAGTTACAAATAAATAGTGTGACCTTTTAAGATTTTGTTTATCCCCTCGTATCATATTGTATACTTAGTCTAGTAATATTTAGTGTAATTTTTTTTCATTTTAATTTTTTTTTCTTTAAATAACTCATATTAGGTTTAAAAAACAAAATATGAAAGTCTTAGTTTTACTTGAAAAAGTAAAATCATAAAAAAAATATTCAACAATAGTCGCATCAAACTAAATGTTAGCCGGATGGAGCATTTTGGATAAAAATCGCATTAAAAATTGAAATAATGGTTTTTATGAATGGTCTGCATGCTTCAGAGGATAGATTATTAATTACTACCAATAATATTATTTTGTATCCAAAGCACAAAATGCCCGTGCTTCACGCACCTGTATGTATCCCGACCCTTATCTGTATGTGGCCCTTTCCCACCGACTTTGGTAGGGCGACTTGTTTCACTGCTGCCAGCAAATCAATCGACATTGTGGCAATTTCCCCTACATGCTGCAAAAATCAGATTCAATCTTATTGAGACAAAGACACTGCTGGGACAAACAACAACAACATACTTATTCCATTACAGTTCCTTAATCTTGTGTTCTTGCCTCAATGTTTACATCCTATTTCTAATATTTCAATTTGTACGAAAAACGTCTTATAAATCGAAGTTTCGTGTTGAAACAGTTAGGACAGGAAGTTGAGAGCTTAAAGAACACAGATTACGATAGTTGCGCACACATTTGACAACACGTAAGATACATTGGTCTTTCAACTTACGTAAACTTGATACTGCAGTAATGTTTGTGTCTTTGATCAGAAAAGAGACCAACCTTTTGTCCGTTCCTGTTGGGTACCCCGCTTGCCACCATGTAAGCGTCGCCGATTGTCTCCACTTTGTATACGTCATAAGTCTCTATCCTGACGTCAAATATGGAATAAATTGTGTTCAGTAGCTCCACTACCTGAGAAAACACCATTTCACGTGCTCCTTACTCAATGATTTTTAAAATATTTTAATTTACACATAAGTAACAAGTACATATTATATTTCTTTTATATACAAAGTCTACGGCATGACTTTTTCTTCATTCCTTTTGACTTTGGTCTTCAAATTACACTTCAAATCTACCTAAGAAATTAGGTATGGCTTTAAAACCTATATGCTATTGTTAATATAATACATTGTACTCCAAACTTTTTTTTTTCAAATCCACATTTGTATTTTGTTTATATTTACACATAGGGTAGAAATACAATGACAACGAAGTACTGATAAATAAAAATCAGTTTTCAAATAACATTAGTGGATAAATGCATGCAAATGACGTTTTTACTAATTTATTTTGATCTCATTCTAATAATATGAACTAGAGTTTGACCCGTGCGTGCACGGGTTGACATTGCATATGATATCGGACATTTACGAAATAGATACATCGACACACGGTATTGTTGACATTTATATTAACCAAGCTTTAAGCCTAAAATAATGCTATTAGTTTCACTACACTCTGCTTACTTAGAATAATCTAACTGTGTCTCGGGACAGGCCTTTACCACAGTTAGAATGCCTCCCATATACCCGTAATGTAGCAGAAAATTGCAGAATCGCCCCGAAACGATTTTGGAGAATTGAAAATACAGTAAAATTATTCATAACAAACCATTTTGAGGCTGTAAATACCTTTCATCTAAAAATTTAATTTAAATTATTGAAGAATTCAACACTTTAATTTTCACCACTGTTTCTACACACCATGTTGACATTCGGAACTCTCGGGATTTTTCATAGTAAATGCATTGTGTTAGAGTTATCTCCCGTATTTTCTTTGATGAACAGAATATATATACCAAATTTCCAATGAAAATTTACACGTATTTGTGTTATCGTTTCTGAGTTTATCCATGCAAATGTGATATCGTGAGACGTAAACTAAAGAGCCTTCCGTGATTTAGCGTGAATGTAATGCGCATGCGCAAAATTGTAAAATCCAAAAAATCCAGATGATTTCCGGACTTTTTTGAGGAATTTTCGTTGATTATTAATTAGCGAAGCTTGATTAAGAAAAAATAAAAACAAATTGGTAATCTTCAAGTACCAATGATGTTTAAAATATATAAAACAAAAGACAGTACTCTACCGATTTATCGGTATTAGAGCCCAAAAATTCGAGTCTATTATTTTAAGTAGTATATATAGAATGATTGTATATGTCAAACATTTTTTTTAATATCTTGCGGTGAATCACTCCAAATTACACAAAAATTCACTGTAAAATAATAAATCTTTAGTATATAAAGAGGGCTCTTCATGAACAGAACATTTCTCCTCAAGAGAGCTGACATTTTTAAAATATGTACCAAACAACAGAATAAAAGCAAAGGTGTGGAGTTTGCAACTAAGAGACGGAAGAACTAAACATTTGATAATAGGTACACAGATATGAAAACAACCCGATTGGTTGAACAGTAAAATACATATGTTCTAAACCAAAAACTCTTTGACGAACTACTGTATTGAGTTGTTGTAAAAGGAGCCCCTTTGCAAGAAAATCATGCATATGATCATAGATAAGACAAACGGAAAAGATACTTAGGGTCATGACATGCTGATACACTCAGATGATTGTTCAACGCAGTATTTTATAATGTAAAATCCTTCATTTAATATGATTATTATTTGTTAATATACCTTAATATGCTATAGGTCTAGCTAAGAAATAGGATGAAGCTACATGTACCTACTAAGTATATCAAATTCAGTGAAAAAAGTAATAAGGAAAACTAATAAAAGACGTAACGATCTCGGTGATAATTGATAGAATAAAGTTATGAAAGAGTTCAGCGGACACCTTATTTCCTGCTCATGTCAGACTACATTTTCCAATGGTTAATAAAACACCCACAAGATCTACATGTACCTTAACATTTTAGATATGATTGTATTAGCCGTTAACTATTGTATGCAGGGTTATTTTCGCCCAGTGTGATTTTCGCCCTTCTTCACTTTCGCACCGTCTTGAATTCGCTTAGACAAAATTGTATTTAAAGGGATATAATTGGAGACTTAGAATTCACCCAGTCTTAAACTCGCCCACTAACAAAGAGGGCGAAAAGGGTGAAAATAAAACGGGAGCGAATATTTCCCTGTATACAGTATTATTAGGGTCTTCCGTCTTCAGCGGAAGACCCTACTATTATTCTATTGTTTCTTTTTCAGGTTTCTTCTTGTTATTAGGGTCTTCCGTCTTCAGCGGAAGACCCTTCTATTATTCTATTGTTTCTTTTTCACTTTTCTTATTGTTATTATTATTATTATTATTATTATTCTTTTTTTTTCTTACCGATTTTGTGCAGACGATTTCTCGGAGATGGCTCGATCGATTTCATTCAAATTTTTAGGATCAACGCAGTTTTATCTGAAGTTGATCGCTTTTTAAACATTTTTGAAAATACACTTCCGGTCGGAAGTTATCGTCCGTTTACGATTTTAAAAAGTAAATTTTGTCTGTCAGGTTTCTCAAAAACGAATAAAAATAAGGGGCTGAAATTTTCAGAGATGATAGATCTATCTATTTTCTGGTGCACCTCGGTCAAGAGAATGCCAGCCGTCACTTCCGGTTGTCACCGGAAGCAAATTTGAAAAATTTTAATTTTTCGACTTTTTTATTTTTTAATATTTTTCTTTAAATTTTATTATAGTTGATGGTGACCCTTTTTCTGATTCAGAATATGTAATTTGTTTTAAAATCGATCAACGCATTCTCGAGATATTAAGCGTCAAAGTCCTGAAGCGAGAGCCCGAGTACCTCAGTCGTTATGGTCGTGGACACTGCCCAGGCGACCCGGGTTCAAGCCCCAAGTGCCGCAAAATTTTTTTTCGTATTTTTTGCGTAGACTTACGATTTTAGCTTTGAAATGATGAGTTTTATCTCTTTTATTCTAAAATCGGACGGAAGACCCACTCGTTGCTCGCAACGAGATCGCATCTAGTTATTATTCTTTTTTTTTCTTACCGTTTTTGTGCAGACGATTTCTCGGAGATGGCTCAATCGATTTCGTTAAAATTTTCAAGATTAATGCGGTTTTATCTAAAGTTGATGTTTTCTGATCAATTTTTGAAAATTCACTTCCGGTCGGAAGTTATCGCCCGTTTACGATTTTTAAAAGTCAATTTTGTCTGTCAGGTTTCTCAAAAACGAGTAAAGATAAAGGGCTGAAATTTTCAGAGATGATAGATCTACCTATTTTCTGGTGCACCTCGGTCAAGAGAATGCCAGCCGTCACTTCCGGTCGTCACCGGAAGCAAATTTAAAAAATTTTAATTTTTCGACTTTTTTATTTTTTAATATTTTTCTTTGAATTTTTTACAGTTAATAGTGACCCTTTTACTGATTCAGAATATGTAATTTGTTTTACAATCGATCAGGGCAGTCTCGAGATATTAAGCGTCAAAGTCCTGAAGCGAGAGCCCGAGTAGCTCAGTCGTTATGGTCGTGGACAGTGCCCAGGCGACCCGGGTTCAAGCCCCGAGTGCCGCAAAATTTATTTTTTGTATTTTTTGCGGAGACTTACGATTTTATGTTTAAAATGATGGGTTTTATCTCATTTATTCAAAAATCGGACGGAAGACCCACTCGTTGCTTGCAACGAGAACGATCTAGTTATTATTATTATTGAAGAAAATTTACTAAAATTTTAACTTTAAAATTTGAATACTTTGTATGTTATTGAAATATGATTTTACAAGCAACTTCAGAGCAACCGCTTTTGCAACCTTTGGTAAGTTTTTAAGCAATAAACAGACTGGGAAAAAAATTAATATATTCTAGATTTTTCTAAAATTTAATTGATACCAATTTTTAGTGAAATGGTTTTATTGATTGTTGGAGACTTTCATGATATAACAAGCTAAACAAATTATTTTTCAACTAACTTGCTTATAAGGTTACAAAAAAATCGTCTGACATTGTACTTTTATTTTTTGAAGATAACAAAATTAAAGTCACTCTCATTCTTATTGGAGTTGATGAAACATACAGCTTGTGCATTTTCTTAAGATTTTTTTTCCCATGAACTTGACATCTGACATTATTGATCTCATGCAAGATCTCTGGAAAAAAAATAATTAACAGGCAAAGTATCTTTAAAGCAGCAGTCGGAAGAAAGGATGGAAAAGGAGATTTTGATAAAAGTAATCAGAAGAAATTTATTGTCTTCTAATGCTTAGTCTAGGGGTAAAACCATAAATGAAGAGTAATTAGAGGCCCAGATGTGAATGAGTTTCACGATGTTGTTGAAATAAATCTCCTTATGACTGTGACAAACTAAGAAAGCCAAACAAAATGTCTAAATTTAAAATAAAAATAAGAGTTTACAAATTCTCCAGGTTAATTTTATTTCAATTTAGTTTTAAAAAGAAGAACAAATATGATATTATTCGGCAAATCATAACAGGAGCAAATATGGCGGGGAGATGGATTTGTTTTTTTCTTCGTAATTACTGTTATCGAGGTTAGTATCCTTTAACGTATATACCATTAAAATAACTATCGTCTAAATGGATTGCTCGTAGAAAAGAGTATTGAAGTAATTGCAAGTACATACGTAAGAATTTTTTTGGTCACGTGTCATTGAGCAGGTCGGACGTGTCGATTTTTTGCTCTGTGATTTTTTGACTTTTTTCCCTGGAAATAGGCGTCTTGTCTGTGTGATGGACTTTTTCCAGGAGGTTTTTCAGTGTATATAAGTGTGCAGTGTGCATTGTGCATTGTGAAACCTGCGTAAGTGCAATTTGATTTTGTGTAAATAAGTTTTTCAAATACTGTATATAAGTTCTGCACTGTGATTGTGAATATTACTCACCTGTCAACTAACACTACCTGTGTTTACTTGTGTTCTTTGAAGCATGGCAAATACCCAGTCGGAGAATACGAGTTCATCTCTCGCGGTTGACCGCACTAACAAACCGCTATACATAAAAAACAGTGATTTGAAAACCAGTCAAGGGAAACACCTCACTGATTACGACCTTATCGATCCCATCAAAAAGGTCGTCGATGATGACATTCTGTGTGTTCAGTTTGATAGAAATTTATGGCGCGTCTATTTAAAAATGTTGAAAGTAGAATTAACCTTTTTTAAACACGTGGCATTGAGATCAATGGTGTCTCGTTTCAATTCTACGATTCAAATCCTTACTCAACGGGCGCAAAGTCCACTGATCAAAGAACACTTAAAATACGGATTTGTGGCCTCCCTTTGTCCGTAGCAGACTCTGCCGTTCATGAAATGCTTGACAAACTTGGCGTCAAACCCACTAGCAAAATTTTATACGAAAAAATTCGTCATCCAGAAACCAATAGAATGACAAGCATCCTAAACGGTACAAGGTTCCTATACATTGAACCACTGTCCGACCAAAGAGTTCTACCCAGACTCAACAATTGTGCAGGTCTACAATGTAAGATTTTCCATTTTGGTCAACCCAAAAAAGCTTCAAACCCCGTGTGCACCAACTGTTGGAAATCCGGTCACAATCGAACACGATGTACTTCTGATGCGGCGTGTAAAGTTTGCAAACAAACGGGTCATCTTCCAGGGCAAAAGGATTGTCCTTATTTCGAACAACAGAAGCATTTTACACCTTTTTGTGGATCAGAGGATGTGTTATCCAATTTTTATCCATGTGAATTGGATATATGCGGAGTCAATCATAAATCTGCGGAGCACGCATTTCAATATATAAAAGCTGTGCGTTGTGGAGACCTTGGGGCGGCTAACACCGTTAAGGAGGCTAATAGCGCCCTCTCGGCGCTTCGTTTTGGAAAGAAGGTCAAGGTGAACCAACAATGGGAATCTACAAAAGTAGAGGTCATGCAGGATATCCTTGAAAACAAATGCGTTCAGGTTTCTATGTTTCAGGAGAAGCTGCGTACCTCGAAACAATCTACAATTTTTGTAGAAGCAACATTCAATGACGAATGGGGATCAGGATTGGATCGCCAAGGTACCCTGAATACTAAACCCGAACACTGGCCTGGGTCTAACAAACTCGGTCAACTTCTGAAAAAGATCGCGAAAAAAGTCAGGAAAAGAAAGCTAAGTGATAGTGTTAACCGCAAACAGAGAAACTCAAATCGGGACCAATCAAGGCAGCTCAACATCGTCCAGATGTTAAAGGAACTGAAAACAGCTTCAGACAGTGACGTTTCCGGCTGCAAGCAGTTCCGATGAAGGGAAATAAACTGTTTGTGATTACTATCGGTATGTGAATAAAGAACTCTATTATTCATAATAATTATATTACGAAATGGCATAATTTTGATTTTTGATTTAAATATTACTGAGTTATTTTTTACGTCTGCAATGATGCAAAATGTTAATATAACTTCTGTGAATGTACGAGGTTTAAATTCTTATGAAAAAAGAAACAATTTTTTTACATGGGTTTTATTATTACAAGAAACACATTTTATAGAAAAATTTAAAGAAAAATATGATACTAACTGGAATGGTAAATCAATACACGCTTTATCAGACTCCGCTTACAGCAGAGGTGTCTCTATACTTTTTACAAAAGAACTAGATGTTCAAATTCTTAATACACATAAATCAGAGACGCACGGAAAGTTTGAGTAAATGTGAGATTTACTGACGAGATATTAAGTTTTGTCAGTATTTATGCACCAAATAGTGATAATGGAAAATCATTATTTTTTAAAAATTGGGTAATGAGTAAAATTTTGTCAAAGATTTATTTAACAAAAATGGTGAATTCAAAACACTGCAAGTACTTTCAAATGATCTAAAAAAGAAAAACAATTGGTTGTGTGAATACAATATATTAAAGAAAATAATCAAGAAAAAAAGTGAGCGTTTTGATATGAAGTGTTGTTTTTATACAAAAAAAACTGAAAAGAAATGTTTATAATTTTCATGAGGGAACATTTGATATATTCGATAAGAGATGTAAATTTCACTTTGTAAACTTGCTCCCTAAACAATTCAAACCACCTTACTACCAATCTGCATTAAACAAATTATTTAATATTGGCAGAGAAAATTGGAAAGATATTTATGAAAGCAAGGTAAAAAACATGACAAAAGACAGTGAATTTAATTATAAGTTGTTAAATAATATTTTGATTTGCAATTCCTTTCAGTACAAATGTAAATCTAGGTCTGATGCAAAATGTGAATTCTGTCTGTGTGAAAAGGAAGATATTATGCACCTCTTATTTGATTGCCTTTCTGTACAAAGATTGTGGCAAAAATTGAATAGTATTTTGAATTTCGATATATGCTGGAAAAACATCATTATAGGGTTCTATCTAGAAAAAAATGTTAAAACTGTATTTTTAAATACAATTAAATACAATTATATCATATGTATCATTTGTGATTTATAAATATAAAATGACATGTAGAATGAAAGAAAATTTTCAAACATGTAACACACTTTTGAACTTTTTTAAAAGGTCTCTCTCTAAAGAAATGGACTTGATGTTGAATTTTTCAAAAACAAAAATATTTAGAGGGAAAATAGTAGAATTTATTCGATTGTTATAATTTGTTTATTATTTAAGATTTATCTGCTTGTCCTGACGCGGGGCAATCAGACATATTGTAAAGGGTTACATATTTCTGAATAAAAAAAAAAAAGTACATACGTAAGACAAACGAACGTTTAATGACCAGTCGTAGGTTTCACGTACGGTTTTATTTGGAGACAGGTTGCTACTCGCAAAATGCGATGCTTGTGAAACTGTACTTCCGTCCTAAGATTGTCGTGAAACAGACTTACATTCTCCTTGCGAATGTCAGTACTTACATTCGCCTCGTGAGTCACTTGCAAGTCAATAGTACCAACGTCTTACTTTGCCTTATTATGGTTTCACAGAGAATTATTAGTTTCCCAGTTTACTAAAGAAAATTTCTTTATATTATCTTTAGACATGTATTAAAATTAAAATTCATGATAAATCTGCTGTAAGGAAGTGAATATTAAAACGTCAAAGCAACTCGAAGAAAGAAAGTCTATTATTCTGTAATTGCTGATTTGGTTAATAGACTAGCTAAGGCCTCAGTCACAACTGGTCGTACGCGCTTCTATGGGTGGTCTGCGGCCGGATTTTGATGAAAATCTTGCGAGACGCGCAATCGCATCTTACGATTTTAAAAGGACGTACGCTTCCCGTAAGCACACACGGTGGCTATTGGACATGCACAATAATAATCACGGTTTCCTTGTGAGATCTAAAAATGTACGGTGCAGTTGCGTTTCACTCAAGGAACCCGTAAGATAACCGTACGATTTGACTTGCACGAATGACGTAAGGAGATCTCACTTGTCCTTGGCGTTACATGTACGTTGACTGCAAGTCGCTTGTGCTCACTATCAACATATAAATTGAACGCACAGTAAACGTACGTCACACTTACGTCTATGCGTAACATAATATAATTATGAAAAAATACCACCATAAGGGTAAAGAAAATGGACAGTTTTACCATTCATCAAAATCAAATCAAAGCTTCTAGTAATCCCACTCTAAAAAAAAAAACCGAACAAATACGTTCTTTTTGTCAAAAAAAAAAAAGAAAAAAAAAAAGAAAAAGGAAGGCAAAGAAGAGAACAGGACGAGAAGGATTGTTATATTGAAGTAGATTGTAGAGAAAAAGCAAAATATTTCCCAAGCACGTCTAATCATATATATTTTCAGAGGGAGGACAAGATGAATGATATTCACGCGCAGAACGATATTTCCAGCTATTACCATAATCACAAAACTATAACACATCCCACAAGAGAAAATTGTCGTAGGACTAGCGCAAAAACTGGGAACACAAATTTTAATAAAACTATCAGATAAGTATTAATATACTAGTAATTTCCGTGAATAGGTGTCATTCTTTAATAATAACATTTGTAAAAGCAAAGTAATTCGTTCTGGATTCTTTCTTTGAAAAAAATTGTATAACAGCGTTTAAAGATATATTAGTATAAGATATATTATCTTGGCCAGGAATAAATATCATTTAATAAATAATTCGTCCGAGTTGGTTAGTGTACACATGGTTGGTTTGCTTGGTTAAGATGTTACCCAAAATGTTTGTATATTCTAATACTTGTCATAATACATAAAGGAAAATTAGAGTTGTACTTTTAAGTGTGCATGACATTTGTTTTGTAGCATTCTAAATGACTTTTGAAGCATTCTGGAAACCAATAAAACGTAATGTTGAACTTTCCATAACAACGATTTTCTTATTATGTGTACTTTGACATCCATACATTGTTTAATCCAATTTCAAATAATGTTATCTTAATTATATGCATTGTGAAACGTAAAATAATTTTTCAGAAACTTTCCTTACATCTAAAGATACACAAATCCGCTGCCATTTTATCGTTTATGTAAAATACAACAACAGAAACAATAAATGAAATAACATCAACAATAACTATAGAAACAACAATTACAGCGACAACAATTACAAAAACAACATCTATTTATCAATAAAAAATGCAACTTCAGTAACAACAACAAATAACAAAATTAACAAAGATCAACAGGAACAATGACAAGAACAATTAAAACAGTAAGTTTAAACTCTAATTATATTATAACCGACAATAACATTTAAAACGAAGCTGAATCATAATATGTTTTTATACATGCATATACAAATGTTCTTTTTTAATGAAAATATGGATTCAGTTTGCACTCCAAACAATACGGCTTTAACACATTTTTATCAAACAAAAGACATACACCAACCCAACAAAATTGGCTTGGATAAGACCTTTCACACATCTAGATAATTACCTTCATTGGTTCTATCTTGGCAGATATTGATGTGAATCCCACCACGTCGCTGAAAAATACCGTCACCGACTCGAACGTTTCCGCACACACCCCTCTTCTTGCCTTAAGATGACTGACCACTGATTTGGGAATCATTTGGAATAAAATCTCCTCGGTCATTTGTTTTTCTTTCTCTAAAAGCATTGTTTTGTCAGATAATTCCTCTGCAAAGCTATATATACCTTTATTAAATGTCCTGACAGTTCCAACCACGATGAACAAGAGAACGAAAACAAAGAAGGACAGAATGCAGATACAAGCGATTCTGGTGACGTGGAATGCCTTCTGCTTGCTAAAAGAAGCCAGCAAATTGTGTTCATAGTGGCGCATTCGACTCTGCATGTCGTTGCTGACAAATAGCACATAGGACACAAATGAACTAAACTCGTCTGTATTAGATATATCCAGGCAAACTAAGTTCAGTATACTGTTATTGTACCCGATGTTTTCCACGGCGTTTAAGTAAACCAACTTGACTTGGTGGTAGGTCCGACCAAGAACTGATCTAGCAGGGTCTATAGTAGCTAACCCACACTCTATCACGTCCATCAGAAGAAAAAAACACGATTCCACGGCAGCTTTGTATTTTAAGTAGTTTGATATATCCGCAATGTTGATCTCATCTGTTTCTCCGAGTGTTTTTGTAATGATCACAGAAAATTCATTTTCAAATACCGATTCTTTCAGAAATTGTATATTTTGAATATCAGATGCATTCAGCTTTCTTAGAGAATTACATAAAACGGCGTCATTAACATCTTGAGACCTACAGTACTCCGACAGGTAATGTTCGGTATTCTTCATAGCCAAAACTATGCTCTCTTGAACAACAGAATCATTCAAAGCTCTCTCTTGTAAAAGAGTTGTTCCCAAATACTTCAACAGACCCAAGTATGTTTGTATTTTCTTAGTGTTGGACTGCAAGACTAGACTCGAAGTGTCGCACTGTATGATGCTGATGGAGTCCAGGACGATATCCACTGCAGTCAAAGCTACAGTCAACACGGCAGAAACCACACAGACCAGGTACACCTTTAGCAGGAGGCGCCGACTGTTCTGTCGGAGCCTTTCGTTGGACAAATGCTGTTTGGTTGTCTTCTGTAGATGGTCTTTGGTGTCAAAAATTGGACGCACTGTTCCTTTTGTATGTATATGAATATTCGGAAAACAAGAAACACATGCCATCTTGAGAGAAATCATAAGAAAAAAAGCAGAGTTTTCTTCCATCTACTGCTATCAATGCGACTAATAGGCTTTATAATGACTCGAATGAAAAACCCAGTATCCGTTTGAATGTCAGTTCATTAGAACTGCGATCCCTTTCTCTACCTGTGCATTTTGAGTCTGTTACTCAGCACAGCCTATACCGGGTGTTTTATCGATAAGATCATGCGCTCTACCGTGGCACTAGCAAATGATTTGACTCCGTAATTAACGTTATGAAAGGGACTTTTTTCGCCATCGAATACACTAGGTGTGTGCAGTTTTTTTTCAAATCAAAAGTTAAATATCAATGCCTAGAGTTGAATTTGGATTATGCACAAGCTTAAGTTTTGGAGTAATAACATATCTATGTTTGACTTACACATAGTTTATAGTAGAGACCTGCATTAACCTCAAAAGGTTTTGTTTCCTGCTGTTGTATGCCTTGGGATCTCGCTTCTTTGAGGTTAATCTCTCTCTCTCTAACGATATGCAAACCGAGCTCGTTTAATATTATTTGATTTATTTGATGTTACCATTGACTATCAATGACAGAACTTTAAAAAACCTGTTGCTTTGCTCTGTCCGATCAGGTCTGATCAAGATCCGTGAAAATTTAGCAGGTCTTTGAGGCGCATTATAAAGGTTTCTACC
Source organism: Magallana ariakensis (assembly GCA_020458035.1). Lineage (NCBI taxonomy): Eukaryota > Metazoa > Mollusca > Bivalvia > Ostreida > Ostreidae > Magallana > Magallana ariakensis. The sequence goes on from CM035814.1 coordinate 9,717,239, forward strand.
ACCACCTTATATAGAAGCCCTTTTTTACTTGATTACTTACAATAAAAAAAAACCAATTCTTGAAGAAATTACATTCTTTACTAGTATTTCGTTTCCACGTTTGATGAATAAATCCATATCTGTCAACAATCAAATTACCTCTGCGATGCTGCAGTTACACCTATGCTATTTCATTAGGCCCTAGATAGGATTATTTTATTGAATGTCACCGATTTTTCATCAAAGTAAACAGGACTGGCTAATTAATTTATTGTCATGTTAAAACTTGTTAAAAGTAGGACATTGATATCTAAAACGGCATTTTCACATATGTTCTGTAGGTTTTCTGTAGACTTTACCATAAAACTAAGTAGAAATTGCAGAAGAATTAATTTTAAAAGACTGTCTTTGAAAAATTTAAGCCTTTGACTTTTTTTCTATAGTTGCATTTTTACATATTAGACCTTTCTTGACTCTAGCAATATGCACAAAAGTTTGAAATAGATCAGTTAAGACCTAAGAAAGGTACAGTGTGATAGGTAATGTGTTCGAATTGAGTTTAGTTGATTAAGAGTTAAAGTCTCGCTATAATATGAACGTAAACATGTAAGGATCTTGGTGCAACTGGTATGTTATTGATGATATTGGTTGATGTTGTTGTAGTAACCAATATGATTTTTTTTAATCAATTTGATTTTATTTTTACCGAACCCTTCACATCGATATTGCTATTTCACTACAAAGATTTCCACAGCTTTACTGAACTAAATTGATCAATACAACTTCCAATTCGTGCTTATGAAAGAAATCTAATTTCTGACAGTGGTTTTATTGGAAAATCATGGATGTTAAGGTTACTACAAGGACATAGTATAACAATTTGTGTACTGCGCCTAATGGAATTTGATGTCTCGTAACATCAATGGACAAATTACCGGAAGTGTCTTCTTCAAACAATTAGGTTCAAAACGTTGATTCGGGTTTTGAAATTCAATTCTTTTTTTTTCTGAGGATAGTGCACTTTATTAACATTTAGAAGAAGTAGAGAAATTTCTGAATCCTCAATAAATTAATCAACATTTTGTCAATATTGTGAAACAATTTTTTGGCAGTGGATGTTATCATTATAGTTTAATTGCCTACTCTTTGAAGAAGCTGTAATACTGATTAATCTTTCTTTTATTTCTATGAGTGAATGATGAGATATACATTTTTTTATCTTTAAAATAGACTGATAAACCATATATTATATGATTATAATTTGAAAATTTTTGTTTTCCTGATCAACTGAGTTGCTGTATATTGATTTGTTTTCAAAAATATTGCAGACTTGCAGACGCATTCCAGTACGTGGTTCACATATGTATATCCTTCTTTTTTAATATTCACTTCATATTATATATTTGTCTGTAAAAGATTTAAAATAATTGAAAATCAGGGGCATAACATACGCAAGTATTGAGTCGTTGATATTCCTTTGTAATGACTAATTTAACGACTTGCAAATACAGATACAAGTATAATTTTTTAACAAAATTTCAATGCCAATCATCTTTATGACTAGATGAACATGAAAAATAGAAAGAAATGAAGCACCGGTCACTTTATATATAAAAATGTTAATTCAGAAATTACAACTTTCGGCAGTACAGCCCATCAATTTACAACATACATGTAGTATATATGCAACACCACCGGTACCTTTGTTTGCGAAAAAACGGAATTTTTTTCGAATGGATGTAGACTTGATTATCATACGAACATACCATACAAATTCTATCCTTTGCTTTTTGCATCATCATGTGTGTGTATGTGTGTGTGTGTGTGACCGCGTGGCCTTATGGATAAGGCGTCCGACTTCGGATCGGAAGATCGCGAGTTCGAATCTCGTCTTGGTCGCTATTGAAAATTTTTGACAATAATCAAATAAATACAATTGTTACTAGATTGTTAAAAATTAATTACATGTTTACTTATTATAAAAGAAGTAATGAAAATTTCAATGTAAACTGGTGTATACGGAAAACATGATTGACGGATTGTACAATTTTCCTGTAGTTACACTCACGATATATCCTTATTCACGAAAATGTAATATGTTTTTAAAGGGGCATGGTCACGATTTTGGTCAAAATTATTTTTCTGATTTTAATGTTTACAATGATTCAGTAAGGCATTTTTAATAGGCAACCAAAGTTTGAGTGTCGTTAGTTGAATTATAAGCGAATTACAGAGCTTACAATTCTTTACTATGTAAACAAAGCTTTTGTTTACATTTTGAATGTCGAAGTAAAAATTCCAGTTTTAGACCTAAAATGAATGTTTAACGAAAGGAACTGTTTATTTATGCTTAAAATGAATAAGAAGATAGACAAATAAGCTTGAAAAAGATTTTTACTGGTATAATGAACATATGTAAACAAAAACAGGGCACGAGTCTTGTTTACATGACAAAGAATTGTGAGCTCTGTATCTTGCTAATAACTCAACGACTGACTCTCAAATTTCAGTTGATAATAAGAAATGCATCCCTAAAGCATTGTAAATAATAAAATCAGAAAAATAGAATTTGACCTAAATCGTGACCATGCCCCTTTAAGTTATAAAAATAAAAATAAAAGTAATGTTATTTTATCCTATACCGTATATTGGCATCTACGAAAGAAGAAATGATTGACGGACCATAAAATTCTCCCGCAGAGTTACGGTTTTATGATCAATCTAAATTTATGATAAAATAATTTAAGGGGGTCGATTTGGGTGTTTGCTTAAAAACTACAATAGCAAAACTCTTTATTTTTTTTAACCATTTGTAACATACATTTACTCTAGTATATGTTTTGAAGTTTCAAGAAAATCTTCCATCTGATCATTTAAGGGGTCTGAAACAGATACATTTACAATACAAATATATTAGGAAATTGTCATTTTTCCCACTTTGAATGAGATATAAAAAATATAACAATAACGATTTTCCTTAAATTGCAATATGTGATTAGTAATATCTTTTCTACCTTATTATTATGTAAAAAGAACCCACTACATTCTACCGTCTGTTTTTTAACGGGAGTCATCTCAAATTAATAAATATACACATTTTGCTATTTAATTGGAGTATTCCAAATTAAGATTGGTACAATGGATTAAAAAAAAATTCAGAAACTTAATAAATTCTGAGAAAAGCGTAATTCTGTGTGTAAAATTTTCAAGGCGTACACTTTCACTTTTTCTTTTACTGTATAAATTCTTATAGCGTACCTCTAAAAAGCTTCATTTTATCATAACGCTATAAAAGCATAATGACAACGATCACTTATCAAACAACGGGAAAACTTATAGAATGAACTTTTTAAAAACATCTTAATGTTCTTATCTGTGTTTTGTTTATTGTTTTCAATTTCATCAATGGTATCGAAACAGTTTCTTAAAAGGTATAAATACATTGTATTTAACTAGACTGCGTAATAACACGCGCAATTAAAACTAAAGGATATAATTTTTCAAATATTAGAGCACATCTCTTAGATGTATGCTATATCTTGAAATCAGTATATACAGATTTACATAATACTTTTAGCCTAAAAATCAATGGTCGTCCACATACCTTTTTATGGGGGTAGGTCTCTTATACTGTGTTCAGTTAAATAAGTACGTAATTGCCCTGTAATTTTTAATGTAATTAACTACATGTCATCATAAAGTGTTTAAATCAAATTGCAAATTATAAGTAGGACTCAGTAAGAATAATTTACTTCATAATAAACCATAGTTTATCTTATATATTTAGTTTAACGAATTGTGAAACTGTGATTAAAAACTCATTATAATTAACTAATGTAAATTATAGTTTACACATGTAAATCTATCTTTACCAGCAAAATTTATTGTTAACGCTTATTTACAGACTGAAAAACTTACATCAGCATTTCTAAAATATAGTTTATAACCGTTAAATATGTTTACCGATGCAAACTCCTTAACGGAAAACGATTCGTTAACTATAGTTTATAGACGATAAACTTAGTTTATCAACTGTGAAACTTATTCAGATCATTTTTGGTATTTAGCACCGGGTTTTGGGCCTTTTTTCGGTCGTTTTTGTTGCGTTTATTTCTTAACCTAATATCACTTTTGCTTATTTTATTAAAGAGTTTTGTCAATTTCCAGCATATATTAAGATTTTAGACTGTGATACAATATACTTATTTTATGTTTTTCTCCTTACAACTTTCGAAAAAAGAGAATTTTCGCTTATCTGCCCTTGATCGAACGTAAGATTGATATTAATATGCATGAGAGGTGGAGCTGACATTATCAGAATGGTACTAAAGTTAGACTAGGATGAATAACAATGATATGTGTAAAAAATATGTGATCACTTTCACCATAGCCCTTCCTATTTTGCATGGTACAAGTATATGTAACTATTTACTAGTATGTTTTAAACAATAATACCCCGCCCGTATAAGAACAGAAGGCTTTAAATCAATGTTTGACAACTTAACGTGTTCGAAAACATTGTCCTAGTTATCACATAACATGCTAGTATTCATAAAGTTACATGAGGTGAAAAATCACGTGGTGAATTATAATATTCAACACGTACATGTATCAACCCTTGGTTAAAACAGAGAAAGCGAAAGTAAGAATTAAAAGAAGCAGTTTTTTCTCATTTAAACCATGAGCGCATGTTTGTCTATTTATCTCCCTTTGACATAACTTAGATGATGCAAATATACAACTACTGTTAACCGGAGAACAATAGACAAACATGCGCTGACTATGTATGAAGTCAGTATAAAGTGGGCGTCCTCATAATCGTATGGAGATTCAAGAAATCGTGATGACCCCCGCCTTTGAAAACAAATTCGTACTTGGTAGCAACATACTTTTATTTAAGGTGGATGTGCGGCCATCTTGTACATTTGGGGATAAGAATGTTAACATTTCTTGAACTGGCTTGTTTCTGCCCGAAATTGGCCAAAAAAATGTTTCCAAAAGATATAAAAACAATAAATATGAAGTCCTACATGTCATTTTGTTTGAAAAGTATGCATACAAGAACAGGACAATGCCTTTTTAATCACTCAGAACAGCTGTAGAACTGCGCAGCTACAGACTTATTTTGAAGATTTAAAAATCTGAAAAAATATTAAGGCGGTTCATTAGTGTCCTCTCTACATCCATTTGTTGAGAAAAAGTTTGAATTTTGCTCATTTAAGTTTAAATATAATATTATAATTCACCACGTGATTTTTCACCTCAGGTAACTTCATGAATACTAGCATGTTATGTGATAACTGCGACAATGTTTTCGAACACGTTAAGTACTTTGAGACAAAGTTACAACTTAAATGAGCAAAATTCAAACTTTTTCTCAACAAATGGTTGTAGAGAAGACACCAATGAACCCTCTTCATATTTTTTCAGATTTTTAAATCTTCAAAATAAGTCTGTAGCTGCGCAGTTCTACAGCTGCTGTTCTGAGTGATTAAAAAGGCATTGTCCTGTTCTTGTATGCATACTTTTCAAACAAAATGACATGTAGGACTTCATATTTATTGCTTTTATATCTTTTGGCAACATTTTTGGCCAGTTTCGGGCAGAAACAAGCCAGTTCAAGAAATGTTTACATTCTTATCCTCAAATGTACAAGATGGCCGCACATCCCCCTTAACGCAATTACGTAAAGTTGCAGTTGGCAATTGGATGTTTACCTTTTCTGCAATTGAACGAAAAATCCGTCTTTTAAAAGTTTATTTTCTCGTAAATATCTTAAGTGCAGCCATCCATATAAGTGCCGTACATATAAGAATACATATGTGGAAAAGCAAGACTTACTGATGATTGAATTAAAATAACAACAACAAAAAAAAAAAAAAAAAGGAAAAGAAATACTTAGCAAATGCCATCATAAATGCAAAACGATACGTGTTTCGTAAAAGATAGTTTCTTAAAATAGAAAATTAAATAAAATGAAATAAAATAAAAGAAATACCATAAGCTAATACTGGTATTGTTAATTAAAGTTTGTTGGATAAAGATATAAGCATAAATAGTTGTGGAGAATTTTCAAACTAAAACTGATTATTATACAAATTTGAATTTAGATAGATATCATACTTTACTATTATAAAGAAATATGTTCTTTTGGCTGCTATTGCAAGCCATTACATGTATTCATTATATTGCTCATACGACATGTGCGAAACGCTCAGTAACAGAGATGATTTAAAATTATATACGTTTTTAAATTGGAAACTATTATAATAAAGTAAACCTGTCGAATGTAATGCATTTGACTAAAATTCTTTTAAAAATACATTTAAACTTTTATTATACTCTTTTTTGTATCATGGAAAGAAAATTGCTAATCAAGGCTGATGGAAACGTGACTGCGTGGCCTAATGGATAAGGCGTCCGACTTCGGATCGGAAGATTGCGAGTTCGAGTCTCGTCGTGGTCGCTTTGGAATTTTTTTTGCGAGAATAAATATAATTGAAACTTGAGTTAGCATCGTTTGTTTGATTTTTTGAAAATAAAAAAGTAATGCAGGTAAGGGTTGTTACACGGCATGACACCCATTGCAACCGTATAACAACCATTGTGTTACATGGTCTTTGTTTCTAGATTTAATGATTAAACTTATTAGGGTTGAATGGTAAGGACTGTAATTAGATACACAGTCAACAGTGTTCTGAAGTATATTCTATCTGGTCAAATATTAAAGCTAGCTTATAGCTGACCTGATTGGTCAATTAATCAATCAAGTTGAACACTTTCCATTCAAAAGACCCGTGCAGGCATCAGTGATATACCACGGACAATTACATGGAAATTTGCAGTCATTAGAAGGGAACCATGAAAAAATGATAATAACAAACCGTCAACCATCTCAAAAATCCAGAAAACGAAATACAAATTCAAAGCAGAGAAACACGGACCTCCAAAAAGATAGAGGTAGGATCAGGTGCCATGGAAGAGTAAGTATCCTCTGCTGACCGGTCACACCCGCCGTGCGCCCAATGTCATATCGGTAAAAATGTCATTATCGGGAAAAATGACGTAATTTGGGAAAAATATCATGATCGGGAAAAACGGAGAAAAATCCGTGGACAATTCGGTATTCATCAACAGTCCAGAGCAGAGCAATCACGGACCCCTTGAAAACCTCAGAGGCAGGATCAGGTGCCATGGAGGAGTGAGCATCCTGTGCTGACCAGTCACACTCGCCGTGTGCTCTTTGTCGTAATCGACAATAATTTATACCACACTGTATTTAAAGGAAAAAAATGATTGGATTGCAGACTGTTGAGTTATAGTTTTTGATGTAACTAGGCATAATTTTTAGGTTAAATTAAAAACAAATACTAGTATTCAACTCTCTAAGTATGGGCCATTATAAGGACATCATGATTTTTATCATTGGTTACACTGCTCAAGTAGTGTCTTTCTAATGATCAACCAAAATTTGAATGTCAATCGTAGAGTTATAAGCAAGATATAGAACCCACAAATCTTTGTTATGTAAACAACTTTTTAAGGCTCGTGTCATGTTTTTGTTTTCATTTGTTCAAAATACCCTGTGCAAGTTTTTTTTTTCTAGCTGATTTTTCTATCTACTAATTCATGTTGAACATAAAGTAACAATCCTAGCTTTTGTCACTTTCATTTTACACACTGTAGGTTTAAATTTGGATTTTTTTTCAACATTCAAAATGTAACCAAAAACATGACATGAGCTTTGTTTACATAACAAAGATATTTGTTTTGCCTCGGACCAGAATGTCGCGACGTCATTGGATGAAACGCGTCACGTGACTGCCTTACAAATTTCTTTAAAAGGCAAGCGTTAAAATTTATAGGGCAACATGGCGGACGTAACGTTATTTGAGCTGAATTTTTACACAAACGTTTAATTACATATCAAACTTTAGGTCCTCGACAAAACAAAACACTTATTAGGTTTGTTACTGACTGTTTAAAGAAATTTGTGGGGTCGGTAAAGTCCATAAAGGGCTCGGCTTCGCCTCGCCTTCTATGGACTTTACAGACCCCGCAAATTTCTTTAAACAGTCAGTAACAAACCTAATAAGTAATAGTGAGCTTTGCATCTGGCTTATGACTCGACGATTGACATTCAAATTTTAGTTGACAATTAAAAATGCCTTACTGAAGCATTGAAGACATTAAAAAACAGAAAATTTGTTTAAACAAAATCGGGACCATGTCTCTTTAGAAACTCTCAATAATAAAGCTGATAAAATGCATATCGAATGAAATAATTTGTACATGTGATTTCAAATCTAAAGGGTATCATTAATATCTGTTTAACATATATTAGCACAAATTCACTGTTATCAGGAAAAATATTTTAAATTATAGCATTTATGCTTTCAAATCATAATGAATTTTTTAGGATGATATCGATTCTGATACCAACTGATTAACCTAAATGAGAAAGGAGAACAGTAAGCTTTGATTGTCAGTTAATATGTTGACCTGCCTCTACAATAAATAAACAAACAAACCAACAACCAAACTTGTGTGTCCATGGACCAAACGTAAGAAAAAACCCAAAACAAAAACACCCCACACCCCCCAAAAAAACTCCCCAAACCCCCAAACAAACTAAAATTCCAACAAGATTCACAATTAAACTTTTACAATTAATGCGTTTAGAATACTATAAAGTATAAAACATGCAATACACAGGTACATGTAATTAAATAATAAAAAATACTGGACTGCAACAGAGATATTTCACAGGATATGTAAAATATAAAAGATAATCTTTCTGTTTCATATTTTCAGAACCGCTATACTAAAATTCTGATGACAAATCAAATTTGAAAGAGACTTCAAATGGTGCAGAAAAAAGCAATATTAAATACATCTTTAACGAGCCAACTGATCTGCATCGAAGTGATTATGGTAAAATTAAAAACCCACCTGTAATAATCGTTTTTTTAATTCCCCAATGCTTGGAGACAAACCACGACCTTCAATAGATCATAGGACACTTTTACCACTATAGGTATACACAACCAAGGAATTCAAACAACGATTTATAAACAACCGTTTACCAAGTGACTAATAAAAGTTGTCTTCAGGATGATGTTTACAAATTAACGCATTAACGTCAAAGCCTATCATCTCTGTATTGACAATCATCTTCAGTATTTTATTTAATTATTTATGTATTAATAATTTTTGAAACAATGACATTAAATAAATGTAATCAGATATAATGCTATTCTGTTTATATCTCATAGGTCGAGTCTTGTGCTTTTGATAAAGACGAAATTCTGGACAATATAAAGATTTGTGTCTTTCCCCGACTTGATATGAAACAATATTACTCAAAGGTAATGATCGAACCATTTTAACAAGAGCTTGGACTTTGGGTAGTTGTGTCAAACAGCAATGTGACGTAGGCTTGTCTATTTCATTGCTGACCACTCAGCCAAGGCTCTGTTAAATCAACACGGTTTGTCTGGCTTTTAAGCTAAAACTACGCAATCTGTATATATTTCACTTAAACCCAGCGTCATTTAAACTAGAAATAGATAGTTACGTCCTATCTAAAGTCCAAGGTCTTGTTAAAATGGTTCTATAGGTCGTGTGAACAGTTTTTAAGAGGGCTGGATGGTTGTGGCCATTTTGAGGATATATTTACTTTTTTTGTAAAAGAGCCCTGTATAAAATATAGGAACATACTAAATTTTTCTTTACTTAATTTTAGTTAATTGCCAAAATTATGATATGTCAAAGTTTAGGGCAGGTCGAATGGTGAATTAGTTGACCACATTGCCCCCTTAAATCAAGTCACGATTGTCCATGGAGTACATTGTATATGGACTCAGTATATTTTGTTTAAACTAATACTGAATCCAGAACATTGAGTACACGCTTACACATTGTCAATATATAAGGATTACGCATCTAATTTTGAAATACGGATTAAATTTCCATTTTTCCTGAATTATTTAAAATCGGCTTATTTTTATTCGTCAGAATCAGCATACTTCAATATTTTGTCACTTTTTATCTGTACCAACCTTTTATTAATATCCATGTAGAATCAATATCGTCTTTATCTATATACTTAATTTTGTTTGCTAAAGAAATTAAATTAATTTACGGTATAGGATTGTTGCTTATGACTTTCTCCGTATGATTTCTAAAGGTAGCAGGAACTGCAATGACTCTAATAAACGAACATTTGTATCTTTTAGTGCTGGGGATTGGATATTATATATCTTATAAAAGAATGTAAACTTGTAGTGTCTATGTTTTGTTTTGTAAGAACTCTGAGCATGTTTATAAAAAAAAGAAGTGATGGTTAGTTTAACTATTTTATGCTTGGCATCATCTTTTAATCGAATGAATTCCTCGATAGCCGTCATTCAAATCGCGTCTTGCCCTACAAATCTCAATTATTTGAACGCGGTTGTTATCCATTTTGCAGATCCAATAAGATTGCATTTTATGGTTCTATGATACGAAATAAGAACCTTTGATTTCTCTGCCTAACTCTAATTAATTTCAAGCCAATGCTACAACGTACATTATAATGCAGCCACGCTAATTTTAATGAAAAATCAGAAGTTGGATTCTGTAGATGTAATTTGCTCCAGTTTTTCCTAACTCAGTGATTAAAAGGTCTGTTATACTAATTAAGTTTTGCTTGATATCTAATCAAAATAAACATCCAAGTAATGAAATTGACAAGTTAACTTCATTACAATTTTATAATACACACTTTAAGTGACAGGATTTAATACATAAGCGATTAGTAGTGCATGCCATGTGTAATACGGCATATATTTCTTTAGCCTTAAAAAAGCCTAGATTAAAGGATGTAATAGTAAAGGGTTGTTGTTGTTTTTGGTGTATTTTCTGCTTCTTAGTCGTAGGAATGTTTACAACGTTTACTAGTGCGCTTTGCCTGACACGTTTTTCATAATCAATAAATCGGAAAAAAAACATGAGTATGAAACTCCTTTTTCAACTTAACCTTTTTTTCTCTTTTACACAATTTGAAATTTTAAAACATCTGATACTCTATGAAACTCTATGAAATTTCGGTCAACTTTAAATATACATGTATTATATATGTATTACATATATATACATTTATATTTACTCCTTACTAAAATTCTTACAGCAGAACTTCAAGAATACTGTACAACAAAATACTCCAGAAGCATTGTGTGAATCAGATGTAGATCCTAAAAAAGTCTAAAGAATTATTAGAAACGTTGGGGTCACAAAATCTTACCAAAATCAATAACATCAAAACGTACGAATTTTCAACGCTTTATACAACCATTTCCCATGACAAATTTAAATCTAGGCTTTTTGATATCATCGATGGTTGTAACTTCTATAAAAATGGAACTCGTAAAAATGCTTAACTTGTCATTGGAAATCTAAAGAATTATTTTAATAAAAACATTCTGAATGCACACACATGTAGTCTGAAGTTGACATTAAAAAGATGCCTGAGTTTCTAATAGACAACATCTACATGTATGTAGTTTTTGGAAATCAAGTTTTCCGTTTTTTCCCAATTATGACAAAGAGCACACGGCGGGTGTGACCGGTCAGCAGAGGATGCTCACTCCTCCTAGACACCTGATCCTACCTCTACCCTTTAGAGGTCCGTGTTGCTCTGATTAGAAATTGTATTTCGTTTAATGGATTTTTGAGATGGGTGACAGTTTGTTATTGTCATTTTTCATTAGATATATGTACATGTGAATTTTTAACTCCCGAAAAAGCACATCGGTTTTCCATGTCTGGAGTTTGTTTTTGAAACGCAGATATATAGCAGTTCAGAAAGTCATGTGATGTATCATATCGTATACATAAGTTATTGAAGTCCATGCCATGAGAGAAAGAAGTTATACAGTGTCTGCTATATCACATTCTGTATGGGCATTTATGTATTTTTAGTTTTGTTTCATACAGCATCGGAATATCGAATTGATAATAACACCTCCCAAGTAATGCATTGAAAATAATTGTTAATAAAGAGGCAACATTTGGCCCAAGGTTCTCTTTGGATACAGTGTCAATTCTTCTATTAGAATATTATTAAAGGCAAATATATTGATTTTTGCATCATCACCTTTCAATTTCTATACTTTAGATAGTGCTCATACCGGTGTCTACTTCCTGTCTTATGGAATGGAACTCAGCGTGTTCAATATGGACCAGCATCGAGGTCGAGAAAAATGCAGGTTTTTTGGGATGCTGTACACAACATCAAATGTGTCTAGCATTGATTTTATTTTAAAAACTCTTCTGTACAAAGAAGGTCTAAAAAAAACTTGGGTACATTAAAAATGATACTGAGTTAAATGTCTGCTCGATGCAGAGTTGTACAGAGAAAACAACAAGTGCATATTTACGATGTAAACAATTGAGCATGGTCCATAAATTTCATGAATTTAGTAGAAACATTCTTGCTGACTATCCAAACAGCTAACTCGTTGCATAGTCGAAAAATGTAAAATGTTTAAAGGGGCATGGTCACGATTTTGGGCAAAAATTATTTTTCCGATTTTCATGTTTACAATGCTTCAGTAAGGCATTTTAATAGGCAACCAAAATTTGAGTGTCATTCTTTGAGTTATAAGCGAGTTACAGAGCTTGAAATTTTTTGCTATATAAACAAAGCGTTTGTTTACATTTTTAATGTTGTAGTGAAAATTCTAGTTGTCGACCTAAACTGAATGCTTTAAACGTTTATTTATGCTTAAAATGAATAAAAAGATAAACAAATCAACTTGAAAAAGATATTTTACCGGAATATTGAACAGGGCACGAGCCTTGTTTACATGACGAATAATTGTGAGCCCTGTATCTTGCTTATAACTCTACGAATGACTCAAATTTTATTTTATCATTATAAATGCATTCTGAAAGCATTGTAAATAATAAAAAATAGAAAAATAGAATTTGACCTAAATTGTGACCATGTCCCTTTAATGAAAGAATAATTGTATATATCCACTATGTGACCAACGTCACAATATTATGATTATATTCACTGTGATAAGTAAAATGAAACAACTTAGCGGTTTTCTCAAATTTAAAGATCCAATAGAAAAAAATGGATGAAAAATGAGGTTGTATTATTGTTATTATTATTCTACAAACATTCTAAAAAAAATAATTTCATTTGAAATAAACTTTAATCAGTTACCATGTTTTGTTACATAGAGTTTAAACATATTAGGCCTAAGACAAAAAATGGTTTGTTTCCGCTTTCCCGACCGACCCTAGCTTTTTACCGCCGACTCAAAACTTTTTTTAAAGGAATTCTGATGGAAATTCGGTTTTTCCGTTTTTATCCGATTTGGAAAAAAATTACTCAAAACTTTGGTCACAAAAACGCTTGTAGCAGTTACTCTTTTCAAATCAGTGTAATTCAAACGTTTTGTTTCAAAATGGCTGTATGTTTCCATGTGTTGTAGATATCAATAATGCTCTCATCACTGGCAGAGGAAGGGGTGTATCGAATAACCGAAATCCGCGGTAATTACCGAAATCCTCCAAAAATCTAGCAAAATCTAACAAATGTAGGCATTTACTTTAAATCATTTTTCATATTTAGAAAGAATACAATTATATTCATAATTTGTAGTGATTTGAATACTTTTCAAGCATTTTTAAACATATTAATCGAATTTCTGATCATAAGCAGAGAAAATCGACAGCCATTACTAGGATTTAAAATAAAAAGACTCCCGCGCCAGATCATTATTGTACCTGTAGAATAGCGAAATCAACAAATAATATGTTTTACGGTGCGACCGTTGGGGCGAGCGCAGCATGTGATCAAACCATGAATTATGATAAATTAATAAAAATGAAATTGACAACGTAAATAAATTTGATTGCAAAATAAAATAAAATATACCTATTTTTTTTCAGTAAATTTCCATTATCTATACTTTATAAGATTTCATATGTTATAAGATTTGTTATTTATTTATTTATAAGTAGAACAACAGTTTAATCTCAGATACAATGTTTTTGAATAATAAAGATTTTAATATAAATGTTCATTGCACTGTATCTCCTCTTTTAAAGTGATTGTAACGTCAGTTCATTCCCTTTTATGCAGTCGACATTTTTTCTTTTTAAATATTAATTTTTTCTACTTACGCTTAAAAATATTTGCTTATCATATTAAAGTAACATGGAGTTGCCCCCCCCCCCCCACTTGGGATTGGAAGCATGTGAAAATAAAGAAACCATTGATCGAACTGCTAAAGAGCTGAAGTATTAGAATTTTCAGAATTTTGAGAATTAACTTTTTTATCTTTTTGTTTGTGAAGATTTTTTGGATGAGGCTGTCATCCACCCCCATCCCCTTTTAAAAAAACCGATGCTACGTGTACGTTCCTGGAAATTACCGTAATTATAATGAATACAATAAATCTATACTTATAAATTAAGACATTTTGCCAATAAACTTCGAAATGCCTGCACCCGAGTAACTGCTCACACCTTTGGCATTTCAACACGTGTGAGTTGATGTCCGTAAGCTATAATTGAATTTTACCTGATAAGTAATTATTGTAAGATAAATTAAAAACCTACTTTCATTTTCGATAAACCAGCCCGAAATAGCAAATATGTGAGTAAGGTGGTGGACACGCTTTGGCGGATCCAAGTCAGTGGGAGTTTGCATCAAAAAATATACTTACAATGAAATGATATTGAATGATTATGTAAAGAGTGAATATATATCCTGTGAACCTGTTTCGGGTATACATAAGAATTGAGATTTGACAAATGTTGAATAAATAAAATGAACCAATTCGTTTCTTGAATGCGCGATTTTTGTTTTGATGAATAGAACTTTCCAGAACCGGGTAACCAAGAACGCGGTTTGACTAATTAACGTCATGGTGGAGAATGTAGGATGAGTCACCATGCTTTGCGTCAGATACCTTGGACATCTGGTTAATATAAAAAAGTTAATAAATAAAATGGGCCAATAGACGCGATTTTATTTTTGATGGAAAGAACTTTACAGAACGGGATGCCAAAAAATGGTGTTGACTAATAAACACTATGGCGAAAAGTGCGTACACGTTTTAAATATCATATACATTTTTTATACCACGATCAATTGGTAGTAAACCTTATAAATGTTTTATCTAAAATTCTTATTTTTGGCAATAATAAGTGAAATTTGACATAAAGAACAAAGTTCTGAAAATAAATACCACGCACTATACACCAACACTCTGGTTTGAAATAAGATAATAGTCTAATGTTTTCCAGTCAGAGAATTAAGGCCATGTAAATGTTCATGTGTATATACTCCATTTCAGTTTAGATTTTCATCCCTGTCCTCTCCTCTAAATTTCCAGCACGCAGTTGCTTTTTTATTTCAATTTTATAGAATATTTTAAGAAAAGCAATTAAGAAAAAATTTGGACACAGTACATAGATAAATGAAGAAAAAACCCTGGTTCAACATATTAATTAAGCATTGTATTATACTAATGTGAATTATTGTTAATCCCCGCGCTTGCGCGGGATATCATCTAGTGTACAATAAATGTGAGCCAATCTGATTAAAATACAGATCTCTACATAAGCGCACAGCGCAGAGCTGTGCGCTTATGTAGAGATCTGTATTTTAATCAGATTGAATGTGAGCATTCATCCAAATGAGTGCAAGTTACAACTGTTTCCTATATCTGAAGAAATGTCCTCATTCTTTAGCTTTGCAAGATTTTGAGAGGATTTTGGTAATTTCAGCAGATTTACAATAACTTCAGTTAGAGTAATTTCCCCTTATTGTGACGTCAAATTTCACGTTTAAGTGTCGTCTGACTCTTTAGAACTCCCCTGAGAAATAAAAATAAGCGAAGTATACTGTTTTATTTACTTAAAAAAGCATGATGTTCTTAAAATTACACATCTTATATGCTTTATGATCTTAAGTCAAACTCAAGATTTAAGACAGTTTCATAATCCCGAAGCCTGATCCTCCACTTACGCAAGTTTGTTGTCTGAAACTAAGATTTAGTACCGGATCAGCCGTAAGAAAAGGAATTCATGCTATTTAAAAAAAGGAAAGTATATTGTTCATTTCCATTCGGGGTCTGCCCAGTAGCCCGAAGGTTCATTAGTCCGAAGGCCCACTAGTCCGAAGGTTCACTAGTCCGAAATTCGGTGTAATGTGTTGTGAAGTTTAAAGTAACTAAAAGGGCCATGTTTGATAAATCATTTTTCTCCTTAACAGGTTCTTGGATGTTAAGAACACAAAATACTACGAAAATAGAGTACTATAATCTCAATTGTTATCTCTCTAAAGATCTGCCAAATTTTTTTCGTATACCAGTATGTATAATAACTTTTTTTCTGGTATACAGATTTCTGCCTCTTCAATTTGAATTGTTCTCATGAACGTAATTTCCGTAATAGGAATGATACGTTTTTGAAGTATTAGGAATAAAAAGTTACATAATTGCTTATAAATCATATGACTTAAGAATAAGATTGATACAATTTGCGGATAACACAAAGATGGAGTCAACGAAAGCCTAGGGCATCTCCTATTTTGAAATAAAGTTTAAAAATTATCTAACATTTTCTTTCTCTCTCTCAATCTCTCTCAGAAGAAAATAAGAAACTTTTGTACGTTTAATTTATTATCTATTTGTAATCACGTCAAATATTCTGATGTGTTGAAGAGTTGCAATAAAAAATAATTAAGAATAACATCTTAACTTGGAGTTAGAATAATAATAATTTGAGTATGAGTAAATTTTTGCATAAAACCTCAACTTATCAAATAGAACTCATGTTTTATTGAATAAAAATTGTATGTTTAGGAATAAGAAAAGCAAAGATTTTGAATAGAAATAACAAAAATGTTAAACGATGGAACGTTTTACACGCCTTAGTACCTAACCTAAAATGCGAAACAAAATCATATTGAAACAAAACCTAATGGACTTTTTCAATGAATTTGTGTCTGCCACTTGGTGTGAACGTTTATTTATATCTCACAAAACAAGGGAGTAGGGGGTTGTAGTGCAGTGTAAGTTGCAGTTGTCAATCGGTTAGAATAAAAAACTAAGTAGGAGTCAGAATTTGTTTATTTAAAAGTTCGTTGTTAAATTTATAATTTATGATAACCGGAAATACACAAACAGAACGACACACAGACGAACAAACGGACAAAGCTAAATGTAAATTCCCCATTTAGAGTAAAAGCGTGGGACAAAAAAAAAACAATGAGACAAAACGAATTCTAAAGAATCAGCATGAACTCAAGTCTAATAAATAAATAACTAAAAAAAGTTTTAAAAAGTGAAAAAAAAAAAATTAAAAAAAATGTACAAATGTTTAGAATGGAAAATATACATTATATTTTAGATGTAACGTGGAAGTTTGTTTATCCTAAAGTAGAAAATACAGATTTGATATGGGGGTTAAAGGTAATTTTACATGTATTTTAAGATTCTTAAATTTTGGTATTAAAATTTAATTAATTTAATAATACCTGGTTAAAATTGAATAATTTTAGCTACTTTTTGCATTTGGTTAGGACGAATTCTTACGTTAAAAATTGCTGCATGGAAATAATTCCGAAAAGAGTTCTCAAACAAATCACATGGGATGCTTTTAAACTAATAAACCTTCGGACTAGTGGACCTTCGGAATAATGAACCTTCGGACTACTGGACCGTGACTTACATTCTTGATATAATTTCTTAAACTTTCGAACTATTGCATTGAAATCTTTTTCTACACATGCACGTAAATATACACACAGAGAGACTACATTTGATAATTTTGATGGGAGTCAGCCCTTACGACCAAATTCACTTTGAAGAATATACATGTAAATAAATGCATAGTCAGAAGTTTCCCACCTATTCTCCATTAACTCGTCCAAAACATATTTTCTTTGTCGCAAGCATATTTCTTGTTTTGCAGAGAGAAAATTTTCAGTTGCATTCATTTTAAAAAATAAATATCAACATGGAATGAAATACACAAAAGATAATGACTGACAAATATATCATTTTGGGATTACAGCAAAGAAAATCTAACATACGATAAATTTCTAAAAGTTTTATATTTTCTGTATGGCTTTCATCAAGTATGCGTGTACTCAAAGTTTAGGCCAATTGATAGTGGATACATGATATACAAAAGGTGTGAATGAAACAGTCATGTAGACAATAGGCTGTAATTAACGATGTCTAACCCCAATTCTTGTGTATATACACAAGAGGGATGTGGGTGTCTGGGGTGTGTGCAGATCAAAAGGACATATATACTTCCCTGGTGTAAACAGATTTTGTCGAAATGTATTGTCAATTTCCTCAGGCTTACATGTATTATTGTCGATATTCATAAAAAATTAAAATAAAACATACTTAGTAGAGATAATCAAGACACCATCATTTTTGTTCATCTCATACATGTATATACGGTACATGTAAACTTAGGCAATAAAATGCTTTTAAAAAAATGAATATGCCAGCAATTTAGCTACCGAGAAAAATCTCTAAAATGAAAATGCTACGAAGCTATAGACCTTAATTTAATTACCATCACAAATAGCAGTTGACAAATACTATAAGTGTCTGCATGTATCATGTGTTTTGTGAGCTGTTTCTGTAAAAATGAAATCATATAAGTTATGACATTTTATGATAAGTAACATAATTTATAGCCAATTCTCTCTTATCTAAAGTAACCACATAATAAGTGTCACGTAAGTTTTGAAATTGACTGGTTCGCTACATGTATTTCAAATTTTAAAAAAAGTTAAAAAATAAAATCAGATTGCTATAAATTTCCACTGGCATAAAAAAAGCATCGGAGATCAATCATCGCTTGTATTTGATGAAGTTTGTAGATCACGGAATATATGATGTTGTGAACATGAATACTGAGTTCTTCACACAGAATAAAATTCACTTACTATAGCAATAAAGAAGATCCACATCCTTCAAATACACTGTAATTTTAATTATAAAAAAACACCAAATAAACTTTGAATTAATTATATGTAAACACCATTTCAATTCAGGCTTTTAAAAACTGTCTGATTGTCTTAAAATTGTCTTTAAGCAACATAAGCTGCAATTTTCATGTAGCATTTTTTCACTTTGAAATTGAAAAGTTCTACTTAAATGACACAAATACACTTTTGTCTGTCATAATTTTGTACAAAAAGATATTTAGATGCCCCGATTGAAGCAAGACTACATTTATTATTTGTCAAGATTATAAATCTGCTGATATATAACTTAAAATGGCACTTTGAATTAGAGTCAATATAGCAATATAGAGCTTATAGAAGCTGTTAAATTGATAAGAATAAAATTGTAAAATATTTACATTATGTTAAAGAATATTTTATTATTTACTTTGAGAATTTTACAACTTTTTTATAAAACCGCCGATACATTGAAAAAAAAACGATCGGGGGCGGTAGTCGCTATATTTTCAATCCTAGTGATGGCCGCCTATTTTCTCCGCTTAGATCAGAAATCATGAATATTTGTGGGAAAGACTGCATAAAAAGTATTCAAATCAATGCAAATAAAGAATAATAGTGTGTTCTTTCTAAATATGAAAAATAATCTAAAGTTAATGCCCACATTTGTTAGATTTTGCTAGATTTTGGTAGGATTTCGGTGATTACCGCGGATTTCGGTTATTCGATACACCGCAGAGGAAGTATCTGATATATAATATCATTTTTTTGTGTTTTCTTTAGACCAGCTTAATAGTCAGGAAAGACATTAAAAGTATTTCTCATTTTATACCATTCAGCAGTGTCAGTATCTAACCGGCATGTATGGATACTGCAATATTAAAGAAAAAAATATTTGAAAAAAATAAAAAAAAAATTCCGACCGACCGACCCTACTTTTTTTCAGCATGAAAGCGGAAACAAACCATTATTATTATTAGGCCTTAGCTTACATGTCAGCTTATATTTATTTAAGGTTTACAAAAACGTTCTTAACCTAGATATATTTTTAGTGTATATATAAAATAAACAGAGAAAAAACATTTGCAATTGTGAAAATCTTTTTTATCACTTTGTATGCGCATATAGTGTATTTAATAAATAATCCAACTTAAGGTACAATTTTAAATGTCAATGGCAGTTTCATTTGCAAAAATATCATCTAGTATTCTTAGTCTGCTTTATCGTGGCATTCGCCTCTGTAATTTAACTACATTTATATTTATTTTAAAATAAAAGTAAACAGAACAAGCATTCTGAGAGTATTGCATAAGCAATACACGTCCCCTACCGGTTTGTATTATTCTATGGAAGCTTCGAAACATACATCTATTTCAAAACTATTATAAACGAGACGTTATGCTTCAATCAGAGATAAAAGAACAGAGGAAAATCAAACTATATAGTTGATATAGAAATTAAGAAAATATGTGTAAAATAATACTGTTTATTTTATCTCTTGTAATTTAGCCAAGTCCATTAAGTATTCGCTGGTAGAAATTTGTGAAAAAAGCACTGTTATGCACAATATCATTTCTTGCCGTCTTCTGTACCCCGAATGAACAGACCAACCCGATAACGAACCTAATTGTAATAATACCAAAAAAAAACCCCTGCCGATTAAAATTTACAACAGAATGCTTGACACTATTTTACATAACTTATTTGTTTGTTAGAGATGATAAAAGGAATGGTACAAGTAACGCACGATATTATTTCTGACTACATACTGCCCTCGTTTATTTAAAATTAGTTTTCTCGAAAACATGTCAACCAGACCCTACAAAAGTGTGAACTTGATCTGTAATTTGACATTTTGAAGCTCTTCAGGAAGTTTCATAATATTCCTCAAACGCATCAAGAAAAAAAGTGTGGAAATCTGAAGTGGGACAGACAGACGGACGGACAGACGGACTGACGAACGCAGAGGAAGGCTATAGTCCCCTCCGGTGGAACCGGTAGGGGACTACAAAATGACTTTCAGACTAATGCATGAGAGAAAATAAAATGTAGCAATATAAATGTTCTTTGAGTATTGATTACTTTCTAATGTACAAGATGGGAAAATTAATAATAACAATAAAATATATTTCTGAGAGTTTTATACACTCGGGCGCAGATAAATTGAAAAAAAAGAAAGATTGAATTCTGTCATTTTCCTGTTGAGAGAAAAAAGATTTAAATAAAATATCGACCACCAGAAACCCCTTTTAATTTAGTGTCGATTGTCATTTTTAAAGTAAAAAAAAATAAAAGATTCTTCAGTAAAGATTTTTTAAAGAGACCTTAAAATCCTTCCAGCTGAGATACTCTTCAAATTATTCATTAAGCTTAACACAGAGGTAAAAAAAACCGCCCCATATTTCAAAGACAAATCAAGGTACAAATAATATACAACAATGAAATTTCCTACATTTCTAAGCAGTCTTATATGATCAAACCTCTCTGGGTATTTGAAAGTGGCACCGTTGATTTTCTTCGGTCGAACATCTTGACTGTTTTTAAAAATAAAAACATTAGATCCAGAATCCACATAGCTCACATGAGCAACAAGGCCAACTGACTATTAAAATACCTTCGCACTGATTTTAAGGGTGGTATTTTAGGAATAATTTAATTAATGGGATTTGTCATTTATTGTAAAAAAAAAAGAAACCCAACCCAAACATTTCCAAAAACACCCTGCAATAAACAGTGAAAGTTGTGATTTGTTATAAAGTACATTGACCCAAAGTAAAGAAAAAATGTACTGTTTTAGCTATTTTGAACCTACATTTATTGTAGGTTATTTGAAGTTGTAGTAATTTTTGTCTATGAAGATTGTCCTTGGTAAATATGACAAGTTCTCTACTTTGTTGAAATTAAGGTAGATAAATTCAAAATACACAACTGTACGTTATATAATTTTTTTCCATTTTCTCCAATTCAAAAATCAAAATTTATATTTCAAACCCACATAGTTTTACGAAATCAAATACAAAATAAATAAGAATAAAAACAATAGTATCAACGCTCAAGTACTTTATTCGTAATTCTTCACACTAATTTGACTTACTAGAAAGGGTCATTATATCTGCTAAACCTTTCTTTTTTTGAATTTCTACACAAAACAATGACCTTATAATAACATCTTAAAATACGAGGCAACAAACACATAAAGTAAAAAAAATAAAGTCATAAAACCACATAGCGAGAAACTAACTCGTTGTAAACAGATACTCACTCGTAATAATAAGAAAAATATTTTTGTATCTTTTTAGAATTGAGCTTAATCGGCTTTCGTAAATATCAAATTGTAATTTTAATATGTTTAAAGTAATCGCCTTTTAAATGGATTTGGTGAGTATAGATACTCTTTAATTTTTCTTTTATAAAGAGATCCGTGAAACGCATACTCACTTTATTCCTTATTGCCAACTCATTAGTTCATTTAATATCTAAGATTTAATCATTTCATCTTTTAGTACTTTTTTTATATATCATAGTTTTAATCATTTTTATCACACTTTAATTTTTTAATAACACTGATGATATAATTAATAGTGTTAAAATATAGCTTAACTTTTCAGTAATTGTATTTAAGTGGAATTCATCTTAATGATTTTTCAATTCTTGCCATAGCTAAGCCAGTATGAATAATAAACTTTACAAAAGAGTACCAACATGTGTTAGCGAATTGAATTTTCAAACTGATAACATAAGTCAAAGCGAGCATCCAGCTAAATCCTTATACGGTATACACATGTATTTTAAAGAATGGAAACATTTTCTCAAATAATAATAAGTTAACTGGAATTTCGACATTGGACACCTGAAGATGGTATATAAACAACAAAAATAATGTTTCCTGCTAACTATAATGGATTTTTTTATAATGATAAATCATTTAAACAACAAATTACTTGTCATAATCTAGCTCTGTAAAATCCTCAGAAGGCGTGCTTCTAGTTCTCTTTTTATCCACACAAAGAGCCTTTAGAACCTTAGTGTTGTAACACTTTGGATCAGAAACCATGCGCATAAACAAACTTCGTCGCAGGCGTGCACGATGCAGGTTGCTTTTTTGTTGATCAAAAATGATTTCGTCATCAAAATCTGGGAATACGTCATCAATATCGGGGTTTTTCTGGTCACCATCGCCAACCTTTTCAGTACATATGCCATTCTCAATATTTTCTCTTTCCATCAATAAAGAACTGGCCTCATTCGATACAACTTTCCATGCAAACTCGACATCTTCATCTCTGCCATTTTGTGAACAAATGGCAAATCGTATGACGTATATTTCATTGAGAAGCGCGGGCACCATGTGCAATTTCCCTGATTCATTAATCATATGTAGAAGTTTCGCTGTTAAAGAGTTTGGTCCCTAGAGCGAATAACAATTTCTTGGAGATATTCTTTTTTGTTATTTTTGAGATAAATATAATCTCAGCGAAATTCGTCGAGACTGAAAAATTTTGACGAACGTCTCTTCCGAATCTCAGACCAGTTCTACAAAAAATGATTCGGAAAAATTTGCCCCAACTTCGGCCGGCTGTTACGATAGAAATACGCTGATTTAAATCAACTGCCCGCTTTAACTTTTTACTTCGAACATTCAAGGTCATAAATAGCCTGTTTCAAAATGTTTCGTACTCAAAGTACTCAAAATAAATTGACATTTGACAATTTATTTTTGTCAAAAGCATTAAATGTGGAATTTATATTATGCTTATTATGACCTTGACTGGAACTCTTCAGCACTGGAGAGTCGAATGAATGTAGAAATGAATTGAAATATAAACTAGTTGATATTTTGTGGGATATTAACCTATTAACGGTAGGAAACTAATGGTTTATGTTGATAGGGAGTTAAAAGAATGTTCAAAGTAAAATGTTGAAGCGGACAGTTGATTTAATTCAGCGTATTTCTATCGTAACAGCCGGCCGAAGTTGGGGCAAATTTTCCCGAATCACTTTTTGTGGCACTGGTCTGAGATTCATAAGAGACGTTCGTCAAAATTTTTCAGTCTCGACGAATCTCGCTGAGATTAAGATAAATAATACAATGTACAATCAATTAATATTGTTGGATGTAAATACCGGTATTTTTTTTACCTTTAGTCGGAAACAAACGAGGCCCATGGTAACCTTTCCAAGGATTTCAAATCGGGC
The DNA here is from genome assembly GCA_020458035.1 of Magallana ariakensis. Lineage (NCBI taxonomy): Eukaryota > Metazoa > Mollusca > Bivalvia > Ostreida > Ostreidae > Magallana > Magallana ariakensis. The sequence goes on from CM035814.1 coordinate 9,741,411, forward strand.
ATCATTCTTTACATAAGTCTCAAACAGTCGCGCCAACTTGATGTGCTAATCAATAAAAAGTGTTATTGCTTGAATATATTATTAAAATGTGGGCTTTTCTTTTAATACGGGGTTACGGCTATTACATTTTCAATAGTTCACACATGTACAATTTATTTATCTTAAAGGGTCATACCCTTCTACGAACATAAACGTGCGGAATCGGTCTCTTTGAAGGATTAAACTACATGTATTTGAACTAAATAGGAAATCTTTATTATTCTATACAAAAAATACGAAGCGCCAGGTTAGTCCACCGATTGCCTTGATTGATTCAACACGATCTTTATTCATCGATAACACATTGAAATTATTTTATCACTGATTAGCATCAACACCCTGGACAGCTAAGTTTCGTTATTATTACTAAATTCCAAAATCCTCAAATTTACATTAATAGTCATCCGCCCTAACATCAGGTCAAATATTTGAAAGCGAAATTAACTGTTATCCTTTGAAAAGACTCATAAACACTTCTCAGTAACGTTTGTCTTGTAATCATACATCATTTATGTTCACCGTAATATAGCTCATAGGATCGAGAAAACTACTACACTGCCTAATAATTTTACCACAAAAATCCTCAATTTTAAAGCGTTTTTTTTCTTTCTTATTAAGTATTGTCTATGTAAAATGAGTTTATGGTAGTTCGTCTAAATAACATCCATAGTCTGTCCCAAGTTATTGCTTCCATCACTTTTTGATGATTTTTAATACAAATACAGATACTAGTGAAAGAAATACAGTTGAAATCAATAAAAGGGGAAAAATCCAAGATGTCTACATTGATACAATTTCACTCATAAAAGTTCACATGAACGAAAAACGATTTCTTAGGGAGATCTAAAATGGTAAATTTTTCATCTATTCTTCAATCGAAACTACTCGGAATACTTCTCACAATTTTTTCAACGTTATCATCCGAGCTGTTGCAATGCAAAACCCCCGTAGACTTTTTATTTTAGATTGTGCATTGAAACCCAAAGCAGTAGAGGGGTCGTTTCAAAACAGATACTCTGGACATTTTTCATATTAATGGATGAACGTAGTTTGAACACAAAGATATTTATGATTATCGAAATATCAAGCGAAAAATGGTGGAAGCAAAAACTCAGAAAATAACGTAAAAATTTGCCCATGGTGAATAGTCATCGTAACTTTCAATTCAAAGTAAAGGATTGCAAGATATTTAAGTCGACGTGCGAGATACTTATGTTTGCATGCAATTTATAACAACATGCGGGATATGTTGCATGTTGAAATAAATATATCTGTATATTGCATGTTAACATAATTAACTTCCATTTTGACATAAATAAGTCGCATGTCAACATAAATAAGTCGCATGTCGGCATAACTATCTCGCATGTCAACATAAAGTTTTCAGTTAACATAATTAACTCGCTTGTTGACATGAATAAGTCGCATGTTGAAATTAATATGTTGCATAATTTTTTCGCATGTCATCATAAATAAATCGCATGTTGTCATAATTATGTTTCATCCTGCATCTATGATGTCAGAGTACGCCATAAGTAAGTCATTTTACCCACATAAAAATCAAATTCTCTAAAATCTTCAGAATTGTTATTTTCCTTAACAGAATTTCTACATTTTAAAAATGTTTGTATCATTGAGAGGAATATTTCATGCTTTGTTAGATGACAATCATTTTTCATAGGGACTACTTCTTTTAAGGCACATACAGCAGCTTCCTGGGGAGTGTGCAGTCTCTTTACATACAAACGGAAAACACGTTGAGGGTAGACCTGTTTGGAGCTAGAGGTTTTGAGAAAATGTCTTATCGTTTGTCCTTTTTATTGGTGTTAGCCGACTAGATACATGTAGGTTACCAATAACATTTCCTCCAAATATTTTGTCACACAGAAATTCTAACTGATTTTTAAGAATTGTTTTTCCTCTATAGTGTTATATAGTGAAACCAATTACCGGTGTGATGCCCTATATTATACTCTATGCAATGTTTTATACCTGATGTATTTGATCTTGAAGTCCTTCTATTCCGTATGTTCGTAAAACAAACCAAATCTTCAGAGCTCGAAATCGTCTGCTTAGAGGAATTCCCCAGTGCTTAACGACACAAAATAAAAAAAAGATTGCCCCAAATTAATCGTGTTTTAAAAGAAACAATTTATATATGTATTACATAAGAACTTTCAAAAGTTAATTACTTACAATTCTGAGATATTTTTAGTAAGTTGGGGAAAAACTCACCCGTAGATCCACAGTTTTGTCTAGAGTTAATAATAAAAATTAATGTAAAAATATATTTTAATTGACCTTAAATAAAATCAGCATACTATTAAAAACTTGTTTTGTCGAAAGAAAAAAAAACTAGGTCTGATTTCCTACATTGAATAAAACTGTTAAGAGTGTGTTACAAGGATATTGGATAAATGTTTCAATTGATATCTAAAGATTTTAAGGTTTTTTGAAATTGATTAATTTTAAGACTATAATTCTGTCCCAAGTTATGGTTTCCTTCACTTTTATCAAATTTAAAGGAAAATACACATACCTGTCCAAGAATTGAAATATATGGAAGGGAAAATATCCAAGATTTCTCTATTATTACGTATTCTCTATTTACCCGAAGAAATTCATAGAAACAAAACATATTTCTTATGTAAATTTATAATTGGAAAATCTTACTTCTTTATCCAACTGTAAATCACCAGCAACACCTCGTATTTTTTTAGCATTGTTATCGTTTGGGGAGACCTTTTATTTTTTAAATGTATATTGAAACAAGACAAGCAAGAGGGGCGTTTTAAAAGAAAAAAAAATGAATTTTCAAAATTCTATTTAACAAACATTGTTTGAACCCTGTTCAGTTTATAAAGCTAATATTAAATAATTTATGAAAATGCACTGCATAAATAATGTTGAACATCGTTTATTCAACTTTTGCATGGTAACTTATATTTTTTCAGGTAACGTTTGATAAAAAATAGATTTTTTTAAAAAGCCTTTTTATTTAAATAACTAAATATGTCTTTTAATGAATAATTTCTTTGCAGGACCAGTTTTAACATATAATTGCTGTGCAATACATATCATATTTAAAAAAGTTTTTGGTATAACGCTATGGAATATATGTTGTTAATATATTTTTGTCTACACATTAGATTAGAAACAGATTAGAGTTTAAATGGATACCTTGATTTGAACAAGTACCGTTCGATAATGAATTTGTCCCTTCAAAATACATACTCAGATATTAGAAATTTGAACATGGTTTATTAATTACATGTAATCCTTGTTAACATAACATCTCATAATCGATTTTCGGAATACAATTTAACTACACGATGTTGCTAGTCCTATATTTAGAACACTATATTATAACAAAATGCCAAAACAATAAATCAACTAACCGTCGTGTTTATGCTGCAAATAAAGTGGATCGACTGTCATAGACGAAGTCAATAAGTTCTTGTCACTGATCCTGGAAAGTTCAAATAGTCATATACAGTAAAGCACGCTTAGAACTAAGTGCCAGGGACGGGAGATTTTGCTTCGTCATAATTGAGTTCGTTATATCAACTTTACAACATGTAATAAAGTCTGGGGTAATAAAAACTACTTCTCTGTAAGCGTCCATTCATTATAAGCGTGTTCGCTATAATCCTGTTTTACTGTATATATTTTTTCATAGATCATGATTAATATAATCGTGAAATATTATATTGAATTGCGTTTTTATACTCAGTTACTTAAACATGTGATGATCCACTGGAGTATATAATACTCACCATAATAAAGAGCAATCAAAGTTGACTAACAACCATTTATTAGGGTTGAAGTTGATAGACGTAACATTCTGTAATTAAAAATACACACACAAAAGCTATTCATTTTCAGATAGCAGTTGGAGACGTATATATATTTATGATTTCTTTCTGTTTTTTTTTGTTTTGTTTGTTTTTTTTTCATGAAGCTGTTTTTCAAAAAAAAAAAAAAAACCAATTAAATGTTTAGGGAATTGTTTAATTTTATTCTAAATATCAATTCCATTAAAATATTGTTATGCAAAATTTTTCAAACGATTTTATTTGACTTTTTTTTTCAAAATCATAATTCTGTACAAAACCAAGAAACTGCAGCTCTGTTTTAAAATTTTTTTTAATTACCTGTATTCCATCAATAAGGAATCTGAACTCTGGACAAATAAGAGCGTTCCCGGCGTAAGCCGCGTCCAGGTGCAACCAAACATTCTCCCGCGAACAAACCTCACTCAGCTCCGCAACATTGTCAAAGGAACAGCATGCAGTGGTACCGATAGTACCACAGACCTAATCAGACGAATGTTCTCTAGCTGAATTTTATGAACTGCTCATGGAAAATATTTTGGGGGAATGACGAAAGACGTAATTGTTTATAGTACAACATAAAAAATTAAGCCATTTGAGGTTAAGGTTATTATAGAAAAAAACCTAATAGGATTGAAAAAAACCTTGAACTTGTACTACCTATCTTGATTTTTAATTAGGTTTCCCTATACTTACAAAGAATGGTATCAGTCCAAGTTTACGGTCCTCCTGGAAACGATTAAATGAAACATTAATTTTTTTTCACTTTTCAAAATTCAAACCTTATTTTTTCGATGTTGTTTGCTACTTTTGCTGAATACTTATAAAAGGTAACTGCCTCTATTGCTGAATACTTATAAAAGGTAACTGCCTCTATTGCACGTTCCAGAACATGTCCTCTCAAAGAGTAATTTACATCTACGTCAAGTTGTCTCATTTTGACGAACCCCAGCATTCCAGCTTTCTCTACACAAGAATGAGCCTTTGAAAATATAAAGCGCTAGTATCAATGCAGATGACTGCAAGTAAAAATAAAGTTTGTAATTTATATCATCAACCTCCTAAGATTTTTAAAATCTCATAATTGGTTTGAAATATTCTCTAAATATTGACGTTTTTCATAATAATAATAATAATACCGGGTGGTTATGCAATCACGTGCAGCATGTTGAAAGCTGCATTCACAGAAAAGGTCCAATTTCTTCATCTTGATTTACACATCGTATTACATAAATCATAACTTAATCTTACTGATTAATTTATATAAACGAATACAATTTTCTTAATTATTTAACTTTGAAAAACTGAAATCATTGTTTAAGAAGATATAAATACCGGGATATTAACTATTGTTGCTCTGGATTGTGTTCTTTGTTCAGTTTGTTAAAGTGTCATAAACTCGACCTCGGTGTATAAGAATGTATTTTTTTGCTAAAAACGTTTAACGATTTTTGTTCTCACACTGTTACAATTAAGGTTAAAAAATGAGCAACATTTAAATGAGACGAATTTCACACGGTGAAATAAACAACAATTACCAGCTTTGATGAATAGGCGACAAGTTTGGACAGAAGCACGCCGTCTTCAATATATGGCAATTGTTTCTTGAGTTCTTTCATGGCTTTGTATCTAGCAGCTAACAGCATTACGAAAACACACTCACTAGCCGAACCCTAAAACAAAGAAATTTCATTTTATAACATGAAGATTAGTTTACGTTGTATCATCTCGACACCAGGAAAGTATAAAACAAATTGTAAGCAGAAAGTTTGGATTATGTATTAATCTCATAATATTATCATCGGCTACTAATTTAAATACAGATGAAAGTTTCACATCTCAATAAAATTTTTTAAACAGTTTACGCGATAATCGAGATTTTTTTTTTTGGGGGGGGGGGGGGGGGGGGTTAGGGCACTTTATACTAGTTTATTTAGTTGAGGAAAATAAAAATGTACGATGTATAAAATTTTCCACTTCGTCTTCTTACATGTCATTTTGAAATTTGATAACATTTTTTCCAGGAGTAGATGAAAAAGCCTTAGCTTAATTAAAAAAAAAAATGTGTTTTTTGTGTAACCACACTTTTTTAACTACTGAAATAAGCATAAAGTATTGTCATTACTAAGCTCTCTTTAAGTTTTTGAACTTATAACCTGTACCTAGACTTACACAGATTGTGTGTTTTGAAGGTTTAGCTACTGACAAACAAGTTGATAAAACAGGACTATCAACAGTCTCGTTTGAAGTCATCTTTTCGTAAGTTCTATTGTCGATACAACGACCTTGTCAGCAAATACAATCTTCCACTGGGTCGCATGCTGACTGGCGTTTTTCATACTTATTGTTTAAACCATAATTTATCACCTAATTGTCTACGGAGTTTTCCATTTTTTCCCGATTACGACAAAGAGCACACGGCGGGTGTGACCAGTCAGCAGAGGATGCTCACCCCTCCTAGGCACCTGATCCTACCTTTATCTTTTTTGGAGGTCCTTGTTGCTCAGCTTTGAATTTGTATTTCGTTTTATGGATATTTGAGATGGTTGACGGTTTGTTATTGTCATTTTAGCTCACCTGAGCTGAAAGCTCAAGTGAGCTTTTCTGATCACTTTTTGTCCGGCGTCCGTCCGTCTGTCTGTCCGTAAACTTTTTATATTTTCGACTTCTTCTCCAAAACCACTGGGCCGATTTGAACCAAACTTGGCACAAAGCATCCTTACGTTAAGGGGATTCAAGTTTGTTAAAATGAAGGGCCACGCCCTCTTTCAAGGGGAGATAATTAAAAATCATTGAAAATTTGTTGGTATTTTTCAAAAATCTTCTTCTCAAAAACCATTCGGCCAGAAAAGCTGAAACTTGTGTGGAAGCATCCTCAGGTAGTGTAGATTCAAGTTTGTTCAAATCATGACCCCCGGGGGTAGGGTGGGGCAACAATGGGGGGTCGAATTTTTACATAGGATATATAGAGTAAATCTTTAAAAATCTTCAGCTCTGAAACTGATCAGCCAGGAAAGCTGAAACTTGTGTGGAAGCATCCTCAGGTAGTGTAGATTCAAGTTTGTTCAAATCATGATCCCCAGGTGTAGGGTGGGGCCACAATGGGGGGGGTCGAATTGTTACATAGGAGTATATAGAGTAAATCTTTAAAAATCTTCTTCTCTGAAACTGATCAGCCGGAAAACCTGTAACTTGTGTGGAAGCATTCTCAGGTAGTGTAGATTCAAGTTTGTTCAAATGATGATCCCCAGGGGTAGGGTGGGGCCACAATGGGGGTCGAATTTTTACATAGGAATATATAGAGTAAATCTTTAAAAATCTTCTTCTCTGAAACTAATCAGCCAGAAAACCTGTAACTGGTGTGGAAGCATTCTCGGTTAGAGTAGGTTCAAGTTTTGTTCAAATGATGATCCCCAGGGGTAGGGTGGGGCAACAATAGGGGGGGTCGAAAATTTACATAGGAATATATAGAGAAAAATCTTTGAAAATCTTCTTCTCAGAAACGATCGGCCAGAAAAGCTTTAACTTGTGTGAAAGCATTCTCGGTTAGAGTAGATTCAAGTTGGATAAAATCATGATCCCGAGGGGTAGGGTGAGGCTACAGTGGGGGGGGGGGGGGGTTGGGTTCGAATTTTCTCATTTGAATATATAGAGAAAAATCTTTAAAAAATCTTCTTCTCAGAAACCGATTGGGCAGAAAAGCTGCAACTTGTGTGGAAGCATCCTCAGGTAGGGAAGATTCAAATTGTTCGAATATGATTTTGACAAATTTTAATCTAGACAATTTGAAGACTGAACTGACTAAAGTTAGAGCTCTTCTAGACAATTTGTGTTTTAGAAGATTTTTCCCTATATATTCCTATGTAAAAATTTGTCACCCTCCCTTCCAATTGTGGCCCCACCCTACCCCCAGGGATAATGATTTTTCAGGAGTAGAGTTGGGCCACATGGCGGGGGGGGGGGGGTCAAATTTTACAAAGGAAAACATTTAAATTGTTCACAAACACTCAAATGTTTTTATATATGGTTTTACTTATATGCAAGCATTTTGACATATTGTTGATTCTTTAAAATTGTTTAGACTCTGGCCCCTGGACAATTCTTAGACCTCACAAGGGGTTCAAAGTTTGATGTAGGTTTATAATCCATATATAAACAGTTGTTTAAGTCTGATGATCTTCTTGAGAACTGCAATGCTCAATTTGTGATATGACTGTAAAATCACCCTGTTACAAAGGGGCTCAATGATAAACATAAGAATATGCAGGGGAATTTTTTTTATATACAGGATCTATTATACGACATTGTTCAGATATTCTGTATAATGACTCCATAAAGCTGATTTTATTATGTCTGTTGTTGCTCAGGTGAGCGATGTGGCCCATGGGCCTCTTGTTTCATAACTGTGACTCAACCTATAAAGCTCAAACAATATCGAATTGATGAAGATTTTGATGTTGATTGAGATTTTAAAAATCAAAAAATACCTGTATTACTCCTCCACCCGTCCCTTCCTCGTGCAAAAACTGTTTCGGCAGACCGATTGTCTTTCCTAAAAAAGTTTTATAATTAAGTCAATCAACGTTCAAATTAATGTTAAATTTCACGTATTTATTTATTTGTATTATTATTTTCAAAGTACCCATTAATCAACATACATGTATACATTAGATGTAAGGGCTGATTGTATTATTTGGTTTAATATTGATGGAACAACATTCCGAGAGAAAAAAAACGTATATACAATCTATGTAAAGCGAATCACATTGGAATGGGATATCAATTATACTTTTAAATTTGATGCTCTCACGATCATTAGAATTAAAGTTTTTTTTAATACATTATGAATATTTTTATGTCTGAGTACCAATCCAGTCCAAAACGAGTGTTTCCAACTCGGTGCAGGCGGGGCTTGCTGCCTGAAAATGGAGACATGTATGATTTACGAATAAGTTACTTACAGGTGTTCATATAATGGGAATCAAAAGACTAAATTAGTAAAAGGAATGCAAAAAATTACATGAAAAATAGGTCGTACCCATGAGAAACCTACGCAGCCAATGGCATTGGAAAGCATGTCACCAAGGATAGAGGGATAGGAGTTACCCGCGGGAAAATAGGCGTGGAAATTCGGGTGCTGCCAATGAGTGATCTGAAAGATGTTGTATATTTATCATATAAATAATGTTTTGTTTTTTATTTTTATCAAGGAGAGAGAGAGAGAGAGAGAGAGAGAGAGAGAGAGAGAGAGAGAGAGATCTCACAAAGTAAACAAGGCCTGTACTTTTTTACTATATAATATCGATGTAATTTTTTACACAAAAACGTTAATGATACAACACCACTTAATGATATACATATCATTACTAGTAAACGTTGCAATTGCAACGCCTAATGCAATAAATTAGATATTGCTAACGGCTAATCATATATTTCCGCTTTATAATAGAATTGTATCATTAGTCGGTATAAGTGCACAGCATCTCTAATACTTAATGAAACAAGCAAATATCTACACTCCCAACCGCTAACGATACAAACTTTTTTTCATTAAGCGTTGCACTAGCACCCTTTTAATAATACAAAATGGTTAACTAAAAGCAGTCTTTTATGAAAAAACACCATTTCAAATCCCTAAATTTGCTCAGCATTAGTAATATGTTATGTTTACTATAACATATACCTGTACTGTTGTGTACACTTTCTGCATTAGAGATGAAACTTGAGAAAGACAGACAGACAGAAGGACGAACGGACAGACAGACAGACTCACAAAGGTAAAACACTTTACCCCCTTTTCCTTCGGAGCAGGGGTATAACAAGCTTTTAATTAGAAGGCATCTGTGAAATTGTAAAAAATAATGTTAAAATGACAAAATTCACTTTTGAATTGCAAATTAAGTTTAAATCTTGAATCTTGTGATTTGAATATATCTGTCTACCATCAATCTAAATACATGTCTGTTTTCCAGGCTGAAGCTAGCCACTTAAAGTACTTTTAGATGTATCCATAACATCTGTGAAATTGTAAAATTTAAAAAAATGACAGTGTCACAGACGCCTTCTAATCTAAAGACACATCTAATGAGAGCCTTCTTCTAATCCTTGGTATTTTTTTTTTTTGTAATCAAAGGAGATATCAATTATTGAAATGAGCCCAAAGCTTGGGAACCACCTCGTTGTACTTCTTCAGCCAAAAACTAAGGACAGAAAATGATATTCCTATAGGTCCCCTACTCTAGTATTTGTTTGATGCACATTTCAAAGATAAGGGATATAATCGTCCACATTTACCCCAATATCTTCTTACTTTCGTCTTCTCTGTAACCAAGGGTTGATAGTTGATACGTGTTGAATATTATAATTCACGTGATTTCTCACCTCAGGTAATTTTCTTAATACAAAATTCTATCACGTGACGTGTAAGGTAGCATAAGGTTATGTGTTAACCTTTTCGAACACGTTAAGTTGTCAAGCATTGATTTTAAGTCTTCTGTACTTATACGGGCGGGGTATTACCGGGGTATTATTGAAAACATACTAGTAAATAGTATACTATAAAATAGAAATGGCTGTGGTGAAAGAGTGATCACGTTTTTTATACATGGCATTGTTATTCATGCGAATCTAATTCTAGTACCACTCTTAATGTCAGTTCCACCTCTCATGCACATTGATATCAATCTTATGTTCGATTAAGAACAGACAAGCCAAAATTCTCTTTTTTTAAAAGTTGTAAGGAGAAAAACATAGAATGAGTATATTGTATCACAGCCTATGTTGGAAATTGACAAGACTCTTAAATAAAATAAACTAAAGTGATATAAGGTTTAGTAATAAACCAAACAGTGCAGTCATCTTTTAAGCAACAATTAAAAAAATGATTTATATAAATATTTTAGCAACGTTTAACTCATATATTTACTTTATTATAGTTGTTGTACTCACGCCCGGCATAATTGCTCTCTCGACATCATTCATGATGTCCTCAAACTTATCCCCTGTCCTAGGCGGTTTTCCAGGAAGTCGGTTTCTCAGATATCCTGGATCTACTTCTGCGGTGACCCTTCGCTCTGCGATTGTGTCCATGTAGTTAGCTATAAAGTCCACCATTTCCTTTCCTCTTTTGCGGAATTCCACGGAGTCCATCGCTGTTGCTAATTGGTGCGTTTTGATGAAACAAAGAAAAGTACAATTTGTAATTTTTTCACAGATAGGTAAAGTTAGCTACTAGTAACTGGCTACTAGTAACTGGCTACGAGAAGTAAGAAAAGCTAGCTACTAGTAACTGGCTAAGAGATGAAATAAAAGTTGGCTACTAGTAACTGGCTACTAGTAACTGGCTACGCGAAGTAAGAAAAGCTAGCTACTAGTAACTGGCTACGAGATGAACGAAAACTTGGCCGCTAGTTACTAGTTACTGTTCAAGTGACAAAACATACATGGGATTTCTATTTGTGTTCTTAATATGTACATTGCACTATATTATCCACATGATTTATCATCTTTCGTGATATATTTACAAGTGATGTTAAATCAACATTTGACTATGTTATCAATATGATTATACCTTAAAAGTACTCATATTCCTCTCATCAGTAATTGGTGCATTTCGTTTAAAATATATCTATATTAGACAATATTGTCTATTTGACTCAAGTAGCAGTACATATAGATTGCAAATATCAACAAGTGTTATTAAATATAACATATTAATCTATCATGTCATCCGCATGATATTACAACAAAATTATTCAGATATTTCTCTTAATCTCGTCAGCTACCAGTGCATTTCTTTCCAAATATCTCTATGATATGACAATTTTTCCATGTAGTTCAAGTAGCTGTACGTAAAGATTGAAGACATCTTCAAGGCACTGGATGAAATATCTGGTTTCAGCACTGCGGAAACCCTTTGGAAACTTTGCGGAAACTTAAGGTTACTTTAAGTTTACGACAGGTTTGAGCACGGAAACTTCAAGTTTCATTAAGTTTCCGCAGTGCTGAAACTTAGGCTGTCCACGAATCCAAATGGTTTCCGCAACGGAAACTTACTGAAACTTGAAGTTTCTGCATAGTTTCACCCTCCATATACGATTGGGATACATATTGTTTACAAAGGGTTTCCGCAACGGAAACTTGCTGAAACATGAAGTTTCTGCATAGTTTCAACCTCCATATATGATTGGGATACATATTGTTTACAAAGGGTTTCCGCAACTGAAACTTACTGAAACTTTATTATTATTATTTTTTTTTTTTGCTTTCACAAAAACTCAGCAAGGTTTCTACTATATGTAAAAACAACACAATTTCAAACAGTTCCAAATTTATTTTGTTCACAGAACTGAAATTGTTTCCAATTATAATAAATAAAATACAGCCAAGATACAATAATGGAGAAACATCCATATGGCAATTCCCTTATCAGGGACTTTCATTTAAAAAATGATAAAATTGCACAACACAAAAACTTCCAATAAAAATTTGTACATTTGTACTTGTTTTCTTCTGGATCAAATGCATATCAAACTTCCCTTTAAAAATGCAAAAAGATCTTACTTTTTGAAAAATATGAATGCAATTTACAAAATAACTGCATGTACATAAATAAACAAAAAAAAAAACTTCACTGTTACATGAACATGATACACTTGTCTTAATTTGTTTTGAACTACAATGAATATGTACACCATAAAATATTTTTGAAAAGGCTAAAGTGTCCATCTTTTGTAAAAAACAAAAACTACAAGGTAGTAATTGAATATAGAGGTATGACCCAGATTTGATTTGAATGTGTATGTCCATAAATTCCAAAATGAGGTCAAAGTGACCTACTTTCGAGTTGGGATAAACCTTTTCTTTGTTAGTTATATAATCTAAAGTCTTACATTAGAACAGGATTTGACAGCATTTATTAGATAATCCATAAAGTCCAAAGTGAACTTCTCAGTTCCCCCCATGATATATCAACTGATCAGATTTGAATGTCCTAATCCTATCAGTATTTAAGAGATGACCCAGAGGGAGATATGAAGAGCTTGTGGGCCGATGAAAAGTTAAACAATGGAGCAGTCTGTCAAATCATGTGCAAAAATATGATGTACACATTTAAAATAATTATGCAACACACTTCATTCCTGATGAATATTGTTCTTTACACACGGTTTACCTTCCTACATTTTACTATTTTACCTACATTGATATTTTTAAATCCAAGTAATATATACATTGTTTATATATGTCAAGTGTTACTACATGTACATGTACTTGCTTTTTGTAGCATGAATGTATAAAATACAAACTGTCACACAGATCATTCACTTTACAATTCTCATCAATACCAGTATTTTACTTATGTTATAAAAGCTAATTCCAATATTAGTTACATAACACAGATTAAAAAAAAATCCACATGGAAACAACTTTCCATGCCGGAAGTACTTTTGTTATATAAAAATTGTAATACATGGGTATATGTTGTCTTTATATATTTTCATATCCGACATAATTGAATAGTGTTTGGTGTATTTGATCATTCTTTGACACATGCATTCATCTCCTAATGCAGTGTTTTTACATGTATTTAAGATTGGTTTCATAATTTTTTCATATATTGCTGCATATAAGAAATAAGTTATCAATAAATGTTTAATCAAAGAAAATGAAAGAAAACAAAATGTACTTAACACTTATATATATATATATATATATATATATATATATATATATATATATATATATATATATATATATATATATATATATCTGATTTAGGAATGGATTTATATTATGATTTTTCAGACAACCTGTTGAACGGTTGGTTAGTATAAATAGATATGTCTTTTCAGTTCTCTATTTAAAAAGTTACACATCATACTGGCAAAATAAAAATAACATTCGGGGTTGTGTTTTGATTGTGAAAAAATATATGAATCAACTACTTGGTATCAACAACATCATTAACAATGCATGTATATTATCAACCTGGAGGTGGAAGGATAAATGTTACCTGGAGTCTAATATTTTATGCAATATTTGCAAATATAACAAATTATTTAAGAAAATGAAAGTTAATATCAAGGTCTAATCAATCATTTGATAAGTCAAAACCATGTGATTTTCTAAGATTTTAGCTTACAGACAGACATTGTAATTTACTGGTATTTGATCATATAAAAAAGTTTTTTTTATAGTTTATAAGTTTTTTGAAATGGGAATACTTTACAGCTACAAAGTCTTGTTCTGCAGACTGAGGTTTAGTCAGGTTGTAGAGATGTGTCCATTAAAATCAATGAGGAGTGTCCTTGGCTGTTGTTGATGTAACCTGAGTCGTAGTTTATGGAAATAGGCCTTTTAGGGGGATTTTCGAGCATTCTCCAGGCTTGTGAAGCACTAGCATAAGATCACATCGACATGGTTACAGCAGACTTGGTAGCTGCAATAATGTAGCCCTCTCCGATTTTTTATATCTGATGTTTACTGGAGAGGGCTACAATTCCATAGGATCTCCGTAATGGTGCAAAATAATTTTTTTACTGCGTCCGACTTCGGTCTGAAAAGATCGTTTTTATAATTGACTTCCTTTAGATAAAATGATTTTCTAATTCAGGTTGAACAAACTAACCGTATATAAATCAAAACCAGATAAAACACATCAGCATGTTTACCAGTCGTCCTTTTCAGCAGCCATGACAGTTCTCGCGTGATTTTGTGGGATTTACGCTTGGAGTTTTATTGGGCTTGATAAAGTGAAATTCAGTGTAAATAAGCGATCTTACCTCGTTCTATCACTAAAACATCATTTAAGGAAATAGTTGTGATAATGTGTTATTTTAATGGTCATAATTAAAGAAATAAAATATTTTAATATCTGATAAATAGTTGGAAATAAATAAAACAATTTAAAAATTAAACTTTACATAATACATGTAGTACATTTACATACTACTAATTTCACTAAGCATGAACTTACTAATTTAACATTAGAGTTATCTTTCTTAGCTTATTTTAATATTCATTAGGACCAGTTTTAGATAAGAACTAGTTTAGAGGTCAGTGACATTCTATTGGTCATAACAAGTATTCTTGATTTCTATTGGTAATTCTAGGGTCAAATTCCTAGAGAGTTCAGTCTGTATTTTGTATAATTCAATTTTACTCTAGCATTCGAAGAGTGAAGGTATCAAAGTGGTTTACATGGTAATTTAATATAGATCAAGTTATTTCAATTGGACACAATAATGACCTTGGAAAGTAAGTTCTTTTATTAATATTTCCATTAACATTTGCTAGTAAGAGAATGAAAGATTGTGTGCAAGTGATTGAATTATCAAGTATAAAGTATATATATATATATTTAAAAAGTATGTGAGAGGTTAATAAGCAAGTTGTTTTAATAATGTATAATTACAATGTACACTGAGCTATAGAAATTAATAATGAAGTGTTATATATAGATTTAATTTAAATCTGACCGATAGATATCTATATATATTGTTGTACATGTACTTAGATTGAACAAGTGCCTTATTGTATATACAGGTCAGAGCCAATGCTATATAGATTGCTGATTATCTAATAGATAGTAATCATCACTTGAATCCACAATTCGGTAACTATTGTAATTTTTGTGTTTATTGAGAATTTGATATATATTCAAATATTTACAATTTGGGAAAATAAGAATTATTTCCCTTGAAGAGTAAATTCATGTAAATTGGCTATCAGTGTAATATTTTAGATTTTATGCTTGATGATAAATACCGTATGTCTATATATGGTATTATTTATAAATGTGATAAAATATTTCTTATTGTTATTAGATATTGATGATGATGTATATATTTTGCAGGGTGTTAAATAAATATACCATTGATATCACAATTTGAACCCACAACGACTGTGTTTTGTTTATTGACGAAACAAACCCACGGTTACAGAATGGCGCCCAACGTGGTTTGTGATTTCACGAAGATGAGTGATTTGAATTCCCGCCAATTGGTGTAATGACGTAGGGGGTATTCCGAAGACACAGGAAGTCAAGAGCGACACTGGTAAACACCGGAAGTATTCCGAAAGACTGTAAACATTGGTGTGATTCAACATTGGAAACAATGCTGTGCCTTTGTACGGATAATTTCTGAAGATTCTGTGGTAAGACTAAGATAGCAAAGACTTAGCGTAACAAACTGATATTAACATTGCATAGACAATCCTTGTGTTGCAATATATGCATACTGTGTTCAACTTTAATTGACCCAATTCCGAGGAAACCCACGTGGTGACGAACATCGAACAGCTGATTGATTTCCACATGTTGTAGCAATATTTTGATACTTGTGTTTCATTTATTTAACAATATCAATTATTATTTTTTTACAGGCCTACAATCATTTAAAGTGCACTTTCATTTTTTTTGTTGAAGTAGTTTTAATGTAAATTTATTTTGCAAATTTTGTCAAAGTGAAAGTAGGATAGAGAGATAGTGTGACTGCAGCTGAGTGAAGAAAGTGGTTAATTTTCTAACACCAGTATTAACAACTATTTTCATTGACCTTAAAAATTACATTGTAGACCAGACAGTGTTACAGTCCTTGGTAAGATATTTCTCAGGTTTGGTTTGATTTCAGTTCATTTGTTATTTGATTATTTTTTGGTTTAGCATAGTCTAGATAAGAC
Source organism: Magallana ariakensis (assembly GCA_020458035.1). NCBI lineage: Eukaryota > Metazoa > Mollusca > Bivalvia > Ostreida > Ostreidae > Magallana > Magallana ariakensis. The sequence goes on from CM035814.1 coordinate 9,757,964, forward strand.
TTTAGAGAGTCTAGATAAGACTTGATTAGGATAAGCAAATTACTAATCTCACTGCACTGAAACTTTGAGCACATACAAATACAAAGTACAAGCAAACATTAAATTTTAACACATAAACCTTAAACAACAGTTTATCAAACAGTGTAAACAAATCAAACAAGGGTATTGTATCATAATATAAGTAAAGTCAGTCATTGTCTGTTTGTCTGTCTATCTGTCTGTTGGGGTTTAAAACTAAAAATAAAATAAAACTGGTATAAACATTTTAACTTAACCAGTTAATAAAAATTTAGGAAACAAATTGTAATAACAGTTTGTTTTCATTGTTCAAATAAAAAATTCTGCGAATCGTTGAAAATTCCGAATTCGACGTGCATTTTCATGCGTAGTTACTCGAAATTTTTTTTTCGGTTTTGTTTCGCGTGTAAGCGAGTTGGATTATTTTGCAGTGAGTGTGAATGCATTCAGTTTCATATACTTTTGTGATTTTGGTCACGTGCTGTATCAGTTGTTCTTTTGAATTCTACCAATTCAATCAGATTTTCAATATGTTACAACAAAAGGAAATTGATTCTATGATAGAAGTTTTCACTGAGATGGGTTTAAAACCTAAAGCCGATACACCTGAACAATTTAGACAGTGGCTAGAGGATTTTCAAAAAGGAGCAAAACCTAAAGTAAAGCATGAATCGATTTCAGAAGAGGGTGCAACTGCTAGAGGTACAACATCTCAACTTCTGGAAAAAAATCCAAGGCTACCAATTTTCAGTGGGGATAAGAAAGGAGACACAAATTTTGATCTTTGGAAATATGAGGTGCAATGCTTGCTTAAGGAAAATTACTGTGAATCAGTTATATCACAGGCAATAAGGAGGTCATTGAAGGGTGATGCAGCTCGAATTGTCATGGTGTTGGGTCCTGATGCCAATATCACTGATATTCTGTCCAAATTTGAGAGTGTTTATGGCACCATACACAGTAAAGCAACTGTTTTGTCAAAATTCTATTCTGCAAGACAGCAAGAAGATGAAAATGTTGCAGCATGGGGTTGCAGGTTGGAAGATCTGTTAAATCAAGCTCGGAAACAAGGATTAGTTCAAGCCGTAGCTGTAAATGATATGCTCAAAAACATGTTTTATGAAGGATTGAGATCAGAACTAAAAGACACCACAGCATTTATATTTGATCGGACACAAAATTTTGACGACTTGAGACATGAAATTAGAATCAAAGAAGAAGAAATAAGTCAGCGGAAAAAGTTAAAGAAAACGGAAAGGACTCAAGCAATATCAACAACAGAGGAAATTGAAGAAATTAAGGCGATGGTCCAAAATCTTAATAAAGATATATTAGATATGAAAAAACAAGCATATTCAACAAATGAGAATTTAAACAAGAATAAGCCGCCACAGTATTATTCATCTGGATTTGAGAACTACAGAGGAAATATTAGAGGAAGAGGTAAGTTTTGCAGACAAGGGAGACAATCTGCAGGAGATGTAACATGTTACAGATGCGGACAACAGGGACATCTTCAATATGGATGCAGAGTGCGATTGGATCATAGGAGATCCCAAGGTTTAAACATGAGGAGGCCTACTGCGAGACGCGGCAGATAGGTCTGCAAATGGATAAACTGCGTCATCAACTAGTAGGAGAACCATTAGAAGTTTTAGTAAAAATTGAGAACATTCAGACAACAGCACTACTAGACACAGGTTCTACTGTATCGACTATGGCAGCATCTTTCCATGAAAAATATTTGAAAAATTATCCCATTCAAGAACTGCAAGAGACATTCAATCTTAAGTGTGCTGATGGCAGCATTTTGCCGTATAACGGATGTATTGAAGTAAAATTACAATCGGATGGATTAGGCAATGAAAAAGAATATATAGGATTATTTTTGATCGTTGATGATACGGATTATCATTCAACAGTACCAATATTACTTGGAACAAACATATTGAAAACTTTGATGAAAGACACTAAATCAGAATTAGGAAATAGATTTCTTCAGATAGCTAATCTTCGGACAAATTGGTACATAGCATTTAGATGCATCAGTTTAAGGGAGAAACGGCTTAAGAAACAGGACTTAAGGTTAGCAGTTATCAGAACAACAAATCGTGAACCTATCATTATATCACCAAACAGTTTTAAGAGGATTGACGGATTCATAGAGAAAAAACTTCCATACAGCAGAACATGTGCAATTATTCAGCAAATACAGATGAAGAAAGGGAAATCAGATGTAGATGTAACACCAACTGCCATTACATATGACTATGAAAATACAAATAGCCAGATACCAATTGTACTAAGCAACGTTACAACACAGTCAATAAAGATTCATCCGCGAACAATTATTGCTGAAATTCAACCGGTAAGTATTGAAGCATCACAAGAAAATGATGATGAGAGTGAACAACACCAGGATATTGACGCATTGAATATCAACACAGATAATCTGACAAGAGATCAGTATGATGCTGTAAGAGAACTGCTTGCCAAGAACAGAGATGTTTTTGCTTGGAGCTCAAATGATCTAGGCCATGTGACAACAGTGAAGCACTGCATTGAGTTGACAGATGACAGTCCGTTTAAACAGCGGTGCCGCAGAATCCCTCCTGCAATGTTTCAAGAAGTGAGAGATCATTTGCAAGGACTTCTAGACACAGGCATTATTAGACCATCCAAGTCTCCATTTTCAAGTAATATTGTTTTGGTAAGGAAGAAGAACAATGAACTCCGTATGTGTATAGATTATAGGAAGTTGAACAGTATTACCAAAAAGGATGCCTACGCTTTACCCAGAATAGAAGAAATTTTAGAGAATTTAGCAGGAAACAAGTACTTTACTGTGTTGGATGCTAAATCAGGATATCATCAAGTGGAAATTAAAGAAGAACACAAGGAAAGAACCGCATTTACTGTCGGAGCATTAGGGTTTTACGAATTCAATAGAATGCCGTTTGGGTTATCTAATTCACCGGCAACTTATCAAAGATTAATGGAGGAGTGTTTGGGGGAGTTACATCTGAAAATCTGTTTTATTTTCTTGGATGATCTGATCATTTTTTCAAAAACTTTGGAGGAACATTTAGAGAGATTACAAATGGTTTTTGACAAACTCAGAAACACTGGATTGAAGTTATCACCAAAGAAATGTGTATTTTGCAAAGAGCGGGTCAAGTATGTAGGCCACATAGTGTCAGAGAAAGGAATAGAAGCAGACCCGGAGAAAACAGAGAAAGTTCTAAACTGGCCAAAACCTAAATCACCTGAGGAGGTAAGGAAATTTATTGGGTTTATAGGATATTATAGGAGGTTTATACCGAATTTCAGTAAGATTGCCAAACCACTAACTGCATTATTTCCAAATCCTATCAAGAAGAAAAGCCACAAGGTTCAACAGCAGAAGTGGAAGTGGGGATCAGAGGAAGAAAAAGCTTTTGAACAGCTGAAACAACACTTAGCTCAACCTCCGATTCTGGGATTTCCAAACTATCAGGAACCTTTTGAATTACATGTAGATGCAAGCCATCATGGCTTGGGGGCCGTTCTTTATCAAAAACAAGGTAAGTACAATAGAGTTATTAGCTATGCAAGTAGAAGCCTGAGTAGGTCGGAAAAAAATTATCCAGCACACAAACTCGAATTTTTGGCTTTGAAATGGGCGGTGACGGAAAAATTTTCTGATTATCTTTATGGACGGAAAACAACAGTGTTTACTGACAATAATCCTTTGACGTACATTCTGACAACTGCCAAGTTAGACTCTACGGGGCATAGGTGGTTAGCAGCGCTATCCAATTTTGATTTAGAAATTTGTTATAGACCTGGTAAGAACAATTCAGATGCAGACGGACTAAGCCGATTATCAGACACAAAGCAGATAGACTCATCGGGAGCAGGTTTAATTATTCCTAGTTGTATTAAAGCCATTTGTCAAACTCTGCAACAACAACCTTATGTAGAGAGTCTGGTATTGGATGATAATTTTGAGAATCTAGAAGATAGTGGTTCATCACTGAAAATTGTTACCAAGCACATAAACTGGGCTAAAGAACAGGATAAGGACGAGACTTTAAGGTTCTGGAAGAAAGTAGTAAGAAGTGGAAGGAAACCTAGACCAGATGAAATTTATGCGAAATTTTTGCCACATGTCCTCAACAGAAATTTTGATAGATTATTCATTGAAAACAATATTCTGTTCAAGGAAATCAAAATTGATGATGAAATCAGAAAGCAGTTAGTAGTACCTGCAAACCAAATAGATTTTGTTTTGACAGAAATTCACAACAAATTTGGACATCCAGGTAGAGACAGATCACTGTCATTGCTTAAAGATAGATTCTTTTGGCCAGGTATGACGCAGAATGTCGAGAACTGGATTAAGTCATGCAGCAGGTGTGTACACAGGAAATCACAGACCAACCAGATAGCACCACTAGTTAATATCAATACCACCTATCCATTAGAGTTGGTTTGTATGGATTATGTCACTTTGGAAAAATCATCAGGAGGATATCAACACATGTTAATTATTACAGATCACTTTACTAGATATGTCCAAGCTGTACCAACCAGAAACATGACTGCAAGAACTACAGCAGAAGCAATACTTAAGAATTTCATTTTTCATTATGGTTATCCAAATCGACTTCATTCAGATCAAGGAGCTAATTTTACAGGTAAGATCATTCATGAAATTTGTAAAATTACAGGTACAAAGAAATCCAGGACATCCCCTTACCATCCGATGGAAAACGGAATGACGGAGCGTTTTAATAGAACATTGTTTGACATGTTAGGAACTTTGGACCCAGACAAGAAAACCAAGTGGAAGGAATATGTAGCACCATTAGTTTCAGCCTACAATTGTACAAGACATGAAAGTACAGGCCAAACACCATACTTTCTTATGTTTGGACGTCATCCGAGAATACCAATAGACTTAGCTTTAAATGTCAGTGGAAAAGATTTTAAAGGTTTAAATGATTATGTCAAGAACTTGAAGACCAGAATGAAAGATGCGTTTAGAATAGCAAAAGATGTTGCAGATAGAGCGAGGAAAAAGCAGAAAGAAGGATATGATCTTAAAGCCAGAGGTGCAAGGATAGATATAGGGGATAGAGTTTTAGTGAAAATTTTAGCATTTGAGGGAAAGCATAAGATAATGGATAGATGGGAGGAAAAGCCATATATAGTGACGGAACAGCCAAATGCGGATATTCCAGTATATGTCATAGAAAGAGAGGATGGAGAAGGAAAGAAGAGAACATTACACAGAAACTTATTACTTCCAATTGGTTATTTAGATACAGATGTCACATCCAGTAACAAAGAAGCTAGTGTCGAGAGAAGTACCAGTAGACCAAAGCCACAACCACGACCAAGACAAAGAATACCAGGACCAAGGCAGACAAAACAGCCTATCAGAGAGAGGGCTGTAGAAACTGACTCGGACGACTCAGATGATGATTCAGATTCAGATAACCAGCTGGTAAGGATAGTACATAAAAATGTCCCAACTGACATTAGGCGTAGATGTACTGAAGTTAGAGAGGAGAGTCAGGTAATGGAAACTGGGAACTCCGGAGCCCAGGAGGAGGCGGAAGTCACTCCACCAGACGAACCTGAACAAGTAGAAAATCGTGTTCAAGAACATGATACTGATGTAGATCAGGATGAGGAAGAGTCGCATAGATCAGTCAGAAGAAGTAAACGGGTAAGTAAACCACCCAGTCATTTATCTGACTACCATTGTTATAAAGTATCAGATGATTGGAGAGGAAAAGTGTCCATGTTATAGCAACTCATGGCAACCACCGATAAAAAGTATGAAAATGTTTTTATTCAGTTGATTGCAAATATTATGAACAAGTAAATGTGTTTTAATTTGTTTATGCATATACTCCTAATGACGAGGACGTCATTTTTTCAACAGGGGGGAGTATGTGATAATGTGTTATTTTAATGGTCATAATTAAAGAAATAAAATATTTTAATATCTGATAAATAGTTGGAAATAAATAAAACAATTTAAAAATTAAACTTTACATTATACATGTAGTACATTTACATACTACTAATTTCACTAAGCATGAACTTACTAATTTAACATTAGAGTTATCTTTCTTAGCTTATTTTAATATTCATTAGGACCAGTTTTAGATAAGAACTAGTTTAGAGGTCAGTGACATTCTATTGGTCATAACAAGTATTCTTGATTTCTATTGGTAATTCTAGGGTCAAATTCCTAGAGAGTTCAGTCTGTATTTTGTATAATTCAATTTTACTCTAGCATTCGAAGAGTGAAGGTATCAAAGTGGTTTACATGGTAATTTAATATAGATCAAGTTATTTCAATTGGACACAATAATGACCTTGGAAAGTAAGTTCTTTTATTAATATTTCCATTAACATTTGCTAGTAAGAGAATGAAAGATTGTGTGCAAGTGATTGAATTATCAAGTATAAAGTATATATATATATATTTAAAAAGTATGTGAGAGGTTAATAAGCAAGTTGTTTTAATAATGTATAATTACAATGTACACTGAGCTATAGAAATTAATAATACTTGTTATGACCAATAGAATGTCACTGACCTCTAAACTAGTTCTTATCTAAAACTGGTCCTAATGAATATTAAAATAAGCTAAGAAAGATAACTCTAATGTTAAATTAGTAAGTTCATGCTTAGTGAAATTAGTAGTATGTAAATGTACTACATGTATAATGTAAAGTTTAATTTTTAAATTGTTTTATTTATTTCCAACTATTTATCAGATATTAAAATATTTTATTTCTTTAATTATGACCATTAAAATAACACATTATCACATTATAATGAAAAATTCATATTTACCGCGTTAATTATGTTTAAAATAGGGGAATTCCTATATTCAGTTCAAGATCCACTCCTGAATTCTCATTGGCTGTCCCAAAATAAAACCGGTCAAGGTCAGTAAACATGGCGTACAAATTCAACTTGCGCTGTTGACATACACGAAATATAGCCGATATATGGATTATACTTGATATTTTTGGATTAATTTATGCCACACACATCTACAATGTTTGAGTTCAGGTAAGAAATGCAAATGTTATTGTCATTTATATACGATTTGAGACGAAATCGTTGCGGGAGTGAATCACTCCCGCACTTGCACCATTACGGAGATCCTATGGAGTTGTAGCCCTCTCCCCCCCCCCCAAAAAAAAAAAAAATTTGGAGAGGGCTACATTATTGCAGCTACAGACTTGGTAGTTCTGGACAGTGGTAGCATTAAAATTCTTCTTCTTGCAATGAACTTGTTCCTTTCACTGGACTGTACTTTATTTCTGTTCTTTTTATCTTAAACAAGAATGATAAAGTTTCATTTAGATTTTCAAACAATAAACATTCAGTCTAACATGTAATAATAACATAACATTTATTCTGAATATAGAAGAAGCTAGTATTTGGTCTAATATGTTTCAATTTATGTTTGAAACTAGGTTATTTTCATTTTGATTCAATAATTGTTTGTTGAACAATGGAAGAACTAATCAACAATAAGTGTGTTTCACCACCACCATCAACCCCCCCCCCCAACCTCCTTTTCCAGAACTTAGACCTGGATTTCCCCCAAATTACTACAGTAAAATTATAAACATTCGACACATGTATAAGTTAATGGTGTAAATAATCAATTTCAAAGCAATACCTTGCGTTCACATCGTCCAGCTGGTCAAAACATTCACCGAAGAGAAGATGCAACTAATCACCGGAAACATTGACTTTGTATGCTGTCAATGCTGAAAAAAAGGAAAACGTGGAAGATTTCATTTTCCGGATTTAATAAATAATAATTTTTTTTTAATACTTACGTTACATTTAGAGTTTGTAAATTGTGTAATATGTGGAAAAGATTCATTGTTCGTCTTGTTTACTAACCAAGCATCCATATATTCCAGTGACGTTTATATATACGTACACCCTGGATATTCTAAGAAACTTTATCTAGAGTATCATGCATATAAACTTGGTTAATGGTTAACTTGGTCAAAACGTATATTTCAAAGAGATACGGTAATAAAAATTAAAATGCCGAACCAAGTTGGAAAAAAATGACGCCATTTTGATTTGATGGCGCGAGATCTCGTTTACAAATGAGAGATAACTAAGAGCCTTGCAAATGTTATTGGGAGTATCTATATTGTGATTTAAGTTACCTTGATATTAGTTCTTCGTTCCTGTATTATCTTCTTGTTGTAGAGGCTACTATTCATGTTTCTCAATTCTTCATTTTACAACAGCACCTTCTTGTCCATTTCAACCTTCGCTCAGGATTATAAAGTGCGCCAATACTGACCAATCAGAACCCGCTAAATCTTGGAGAAGTGCATCATGGGATAGTTTAAAATAAATAATGTTTAATCAAAATTACCACTTTTTACTGAGTAGAATACTTTTTACATATATTTATTTTAAATAGGAACTGTTGGAGTCAATATTTCCTGGTTAAATACGACAAATTATTGGGGTGGTTTTGTTACAGTTGTAGCACGTGATTAACAAAAAAATGGCCGACCGTTTGTTTACAAATGTTTAATGTAATTAAACATGCTAAAATAATTCTAATGAGCCATATGTTTCAGATTTTGTCTTTTACTATTATTTATTTACATGTTCTGATGATTTTGCCAAACTTAATATGATAGAGCCATATATAGTTTACTGACAAGGCAATCTTGACTTGTCCAATTTTTACCGCATTCCTAAGCACGATCATTGTCTTATTCAAAATATAGAGGTGTGAAAATATAATGTTCAACACAGAGCAGGTTCCGCATGAACACACAGAAATCACAAGTATAATTAGATGCCGATCAATTAACGGGGGTCTTGACTGTGGGCTGGTTAACAGGGTTCACCCGTACGGTCAATTTACAACTACAATGAATTTAAGGCAATTATTTTACAGTTACACATGTGCATTGCTTGGTCATACGATGAACAGTACGTAAAAAATACTTATAAAATACAAAAGCATTAAACATTAAACAAGCCGGGAAGTAAGACGTACATGTGTGACTGATATATAAACAAATATAAAATTGTCAATAACAGATTATGTTGCAAACCAATACGTCAATGGATTTTGACAAATTTTATTGCAACTTGACCCCTACATATGAATAAAATAAGTATTTTAAATTCATAACTTTACATGTTATAGGTTTAGGAAGTATTAATTGACATAGACAGGAGCTGTTCTGTGCTAAAAGTGTTTGGTATACTTTCTATATCAAATGTATACGAATGTATCATCAAAGATTGAAATCACCTGCACTACATGACTAGTGCTGGATTTTAAACCGATTTTGTAATATAACGTATAACTTCAGTAAAATTATAATTAATGCTTATTATATCTTATTACAGAAACATGTGCTTGTTTCATAAACATATATCAATGATTGTGTTAACCGTAGTACAGAAAGTAAATACATTAAGTATAGAAATACACGAATCATGATACAGTCACACATACATGTATATACATGTAGTAAAGTCTAAAATGCATGTAAATAAACAATTATTATATTAGGAACAAACTCTAAGTGGTTTTTACTTAATATCATTATCAACTCTACACTTATAAAATGGTTTTTTTCTGTGTACATGTATTGGCGTGATATTTTAAAAAAAATGAATTAACTTTAAACCTCAGGTTGTACGATTATTGGTATGGTTTGTAATAATGTAGCATTTACAACGACTTTACCTTAAGTTGATAATTAAAGGATTTAAGAAGGAGTCTTACAAAATAGGTATATTAAGTAATTGAGTGTAAGTAAAATACTTCATCATACAATGTTTGCGATATACAACTAGCTAGAGATTTATTTAACTAATTAATTATAATTTACTAATTAGTTTTACTAACTCAGATACACACATATTGAAAAGCAATTTCCTGCCGGGCTACAGCTATAAACTCATGCTTAGTACTGTGTATATGTTACGTAACAGTCTTTTGTTCACTCCTGACAGAAAAACCCTGCAATCCACACAGAATATACAGGAAAATCACAAAGAGGAGTTCACCTGGACAAAGAATGTATACACATGTATACACGTGCCCGAGTACCTAAGATTAATGATTTCATCATTAAACAAGATCAGACATCAGTTTTTCTTTTCACATTCAATTAATTACTTAGTAAATTTGTTAATCGCCATATTTTCCACATTTAAAGATAGTAACATGTATACATATAGTTTCAGTCACGCTGAAACCTACAATAACTGTACATATAAGCATGTGCGGCTTCATGATCATTAGGCTAGAATTAAACCTGTTGAAAATAATTGATATCACTTTAAAACTCAAATCAATTTTAGTAATAGTTTCAGCAATGCGTAAACCATTTGGAATCTTAACTTAAAGTTTCCGCATGCTGAAACCTAGCGGAAATGTGCTGAAACTGATTGATATTTCCATAATAATTTACACAACTTTTCATACATTTCAATATTGGATTCCGCATTGCGGAAACCATCAGTAATCTTAGACTTAAGTTTCTGCTGACTGAAACCTAACGGATACTTGCTGAATCGATATAATGGTTTCCGCATTGCGGAAACTATACGTGAAACTTCAACTTCAAGTTTCAGCAAGGTTTCCATATAGTTTCAGTTTTGCTGCATTTCGTTACAAATATCTCCATTTTTAACAGTTTAGATCATATAACTCAAGTAGCTGTATATATATGTAAAATCCTCAGAAGGCGTGCTTCTAGTTCTCTTTTTATCCACACAAAGAGCCTTTAGAACCTTAGTGTTGTAACACTTTGGATCAGAAACCATGCGCATAAACAAACTTCGTCGCAGGCGTGCACGATGCAGGTTGCTTTTTTGTTGATCAAAAATGATTTCGTCATCAAAATCTGGGAATGCGTCATCAATATCGGGGTTTTTCTGGTCACCATCGCCAACCTTTTCAGTACATATGCCATTCTCAATATTTTCTCTTTCCATCAATAAGGAACTGGCCTCATTCGATACAACTTTCCATGCAAACTCGACATCTTCATCTCTGCCATTTTGTGAACAAATGGCAAATCGTATGACGTATATTTCATTGAGAAGCGCGGGCACCATGTGCAATTTCCCTGATTCATTAATCATATGTAGAAGTTTCGCTGTTAAAGAGTTTGGTCCCTAGAGCGAAGAACAATTTCTTGGAGATATTCTTTTTTTGTTATTTTTAAGATAAATATAATCTCAGCTGAGATTAAGATAAATAATACAATGTACAATCAATTAATATTGTTGGATGTAAATACCGGTATTTTTTTACCTTTAGTCGGAAACAAACGAGGCCCATGGTAACCTTTCCAAGGATTTCAAATCGGGCATCATTCTTTACATAAGTCTCAAACAGTCGCGCCAACTTGATGTGCTAATCAATAAAAAGTGTTTTTGCTTGAATATATTATTAAAATGTGGGCTTTTCTTTTAATACGGGGTTACGGCTATTACATTTTCAATAGTTCACACATGTACAATTTATTTATCTTAAAGGGTCATACCCTTCTACGAACATAAACGTGCGGAATCGGTCTCTTTGAAGGATTAAACTACATGTATTTGAACTAAATAGGAAATCTTTATTGTTCTATACAAAAATTACGAAGCGCATGTATCATGATGATCGTCCCGCCAGGTTAGTCCACCGATTGCCTTGATGATACAACACGATCTTTATTCATCAATAACACATTGAAATTATTTTATCACTGATTATCATCAACACGCTGGACAGCTAAGTTTCGTTATTATTACTAAATTCCAAAATCCTCAAATTTACATTAATAGTCATCCGCCCTAACATCAGGTCAAATATTTGAAAGCGAAATTAACTGTTATCCTTTGAAAAGACTCATAAACACTTCTCAGTAACGTTTGTCTTGTAATCATACATCATTTATGTTCACCGTAATATAGCTCATAGGATCGAGAAAACTTCTACACTGCCTAATAATTTTACCACGAAAATCCTCCATTTTAAAGCGTTTTTTTCTTTCTTATTAAGTATTGTCTATGTAAAATGAGTTTATGGTAGTTCGTCTAAATAACATCCATAGTCTGTCCCAAGTTATTGCTTCCATCACTTTTTGATGATTTTTAATACAAATACAGATACTAGTGAAAGAAATACAGTTGAAATCAATAAAAGGGGAAAAATCCAAGATGTCTACATTGATACAATTTCACTCATAAAAGTTCACATGAACGAAAAACGATTTCTTAGGGAGATCTAAAATGGTAAAATTTTCATCTATTCTTCAATCGAAACTACTCGGAATACTTCTCACAATTTTTTCAACGTTATCATCCGAGCTATTTTATGGCTGTTGCAATGCAAAACCCCCGTAGACTTTTTATTTTAGATTGTGCATTGAAACCCAAACAAGTAGAGGGGTCGTTTCAAAACAGATACTCTGGACATTTTTCATATTAATGGATGAACGTAGTTTGAACACAAAGATATTTATGATTATCGAAATATCAAGCGAAAAGTGGTGGAAGCAAAAACTCAGAGAATAACGTAAAAATTTACCCATGGTAAATAGTCATCGTAACTTTCAATTCAAAGTAAAGGATTGCAAGATATTTATGTCGACGTGCGAGATACTTATGTTTGCATGCAATTTATAACAACATGCGGGATATGTTGCATGTTGAAATAAATATATCTGTATATTGCATGCTAACATAATTAACTTCCATTTTTGACATAAATAAGTCGCATGTCAACATAAATAAGTCGCATGTCGGCATAACTATCTCGCATGTCAACATAAAGTTTTTGCATGTTAACATAATTAACTCGCTTGTTGACATGAATAAGTCGCATGTTGAAATTAATATGTTGCATAATTTTTTCGCATGTCATCATAAATAAATCCCATGTTGTCATAATTATGTTTCATCTTGCATCTATGATGTCAGAGTACGGCATAAGTAAGTCATTTTACCCACATAAAAATCAAATTCTCTAAAATCTTCAGAATTGTTATTTTCCTTAACAGAATTTCTACATTTTAAAAATGTTTGTATCATTGAGAGGAATATTTCATGCTTTGTTAGATGACAATCATTTTTCATAGGGACTACTTCTTTTAAGGCACATACAGCAGCTTCCTGGGGAGTGTGCAGTCTCTTTACATACAAACGGAAAACACGTTGAGGGTAGACCTAAACAGAATGCTTTAAACGTTTATTTATGCTTAAAATGAATAAAAAGATAAACAAATCAACTTGAAAAAGATATTTTACTGGAATATTGAACCTATGGTAACAAAAAAAGGGCACGAGCCTTCCTTACATGACAAAGAATTGTGAGCCCCGTATCTTACTTAAAACTCTACGAATTACTCAAATTTTATTTGATCATTAGAAATGCATTCCTTAAGCATTGTAAATAATAAAAAGCAGAAAAATAGAATTTGACCTAAATCGTGACCATGTCCCTTTAATGGAAGAATAATTGTATATATTCACTATGTGACCAAAATCACAATATAATGATTATATTCACTGTGATAAGGAAAATGAAACAACTTAAGGTTATTCACAAATTTATAGACCCAATAGAAAAAAAATGGATGAAAAATGAGGTTGTTTTATTGTTATTATCATTTTACAAAAATTCTAAAAAAAAATCATTTCATTTGAAATAAAATTCAATCAGTTACCATGTTTTGTTACCAAGAGTTTAAACATATTAGCTTACATGTCAGCTTACAGATATCTTATATTTATTTAAGGTTTACAAATATGTTCATAACCTAGATATAGTTTTAGTGTATTCAAAAATAAACAGAGAAAAAAACATTTGCAATTGTGAAAATCTTGATCATCACTTTGTATGCGTATATACTACATTTAACAAATAATCCAACTTAAGGTACAATTCTAAATGTCAATGGCATTTTCATTTGCAATCTAGTATTCTTAGTCGGCTTTATCATGGCATTCGCCTCTGTAATTTTACTACATGTATATTTATTTTAAAATACTAGACTTTGACCTGTGCGTGCACGGGTTGACATTGCATATGATATCGGACATTTACGAAATAGATACATCGGCACACCGTATTGTTGACATTTACATAACCAAGCTTTTAGCCTACAATAATGCTATTAATTTCACTACCTTCGGCTTAGTTAGAATAATCTAACTGTGTCTCGGGACAGCCCTTCATCAAAGTTAAAATACCTCTCATACCCGTAATGTAGCAAAAAACTGCAGAATCGCTCCGAAACGATTTTGAGAAAATTAATGAAGCTTCATTGAAAATAACAGTCAAATTATTCATAACAAACCATTCTGAGGCTGTAAATACCTTTCATCTAAAAATTAAATTCATATTAATGAAAAATTCAACATTTTTTCACCAACGTTTTTTACTCGCTTCAAATTTACACACCATGCTGACATTCGGAACTCCCGGAAATTTTCAAGCGAAGCGAAGCTTGATTGAGAAAAAATAAAAACAAATTGGTAATCTTCAAGTACCAATGATGTTTAAAATATATAAAACAAAAGACAGTACTCTTCCGATTTCTCGGCATTGAAGCCCAAAAATTCGAGTCTGTTATTTTAATATAGTAGAATAGAAAAGTAAACAGAACAAGCATTCTGAGAGTATTGCATGAGCAGTACACGTCCCCTACCGGTTTGTATTATTCTATGAAAGCTTCGAAGCATACATCTATTTCAAAACTATTATAAAGAAGATGTTATGCTTTAATCAGAGATAAAAGAACAGAGGAAATTCAAACTATATAGTTGATATAGAAATTTAAATAAAAAATGAGTAAAATAATACTGTTCATTTTATCTCCTGTAATTTAGCCAAGTCCATTAACTATTCGTTGGTAGAAATTTGTGAAAAAAAGCATTGTTATGCACAATATCATTTCTTACCGTCTTTTGTACCCCGAATGAACAGACCAACCCGATAACGAACCTAATTGTAATAATACAAAAAAAACCCCAAAATCCTGCCTATTAAATTTTACAACAGAATGCTTGACACTATTTTACATAACTTATTAGTTTGTTAGAGATGATAAAAGGAATGGTACAAGTAACGCACGATATTATTACTGACTACATACTGCCCTCGTTTATTGAAAATTAGTTTTCTCGAAAACATGTCAACCAGATGCTAAAAAAGTATGAACTTGATCTGTAATTTGACATTTTGAAGCTCTTCAGGAAGTTTCATAATATTCCTCAAACGCATAAAGAAAAAAAGTGTTGAAAACTGAAGTAGGACAGACAGACGCACGGACGGAGGCAGAGGAAGGCTATAGTCCCCTCTGGTGAAACCGGTAGGGGACTACAAAATGACTTTCAGACTCGTGCATTAGATTAAATTAGATGTAGCAATATACATGTTCTCTGAATATTGATTACTTTCTAATGGACAAGATGGACAAATTAATAATAACAATAAAATATATTTCTGAGAGTTTTATACACTCGGGCGTAGATTAATTGATAAAAAAGATTGAATTCTGTTATTTTCCTGTTGAGAGAAAAAAGATTTAAGTAAAATATCGACCATCTCAAACCCCTTTTAATTTAGTGTCGATTGTCATTTTTAAAGTAAAAAAAATAAAAGATTCTTCATTAAAGATTTTTTAAAGAGAACTTAGAATCCTTCCAGCTGAGATACTCTTCAAATTATTCATTAATAGCTTAACACAGATGTTAAAAAACGCCCCATATTTCAAAGACTAATCAAGGTACAAATGATATACAACAATGAAATTTCCTACATTTCTAAGCAGTCTTATATGATCAAACCTCTCTGGGTATTTGAAAGTGGCACCGTTGATTTTCTTCGGTCGAACCTCTTTACTGTTTTTAAAAATAAAAACATTAGATCCAGAATCCACATAGCTCACATGAGCAACAAGGCCAACTGACTATTAAAATACCTTCTATACACTTCGCATTGATTTCAGGGTGGTATTTTAGGGATAATTTAATTAATGGGATTTGTCATTTATTGTAAAAAAAGAAAGAAAGAAACCCAACCCAAACCTTCCCCAAAACACCCTGCAATAAACAGTGAAAGTTGTGATTTGTTATGAAGTACATTGACCCAAAGTAAAGAAAAAATGTACTGTTTTAGCTATTTTGAACCTACATTTATTGTAGGCTATTTGAAGTTGTAGTAATTTTTTGTCTATGAAGATTGTCCTTGGTAAATATGACAAGTTCTCTACTTTGTTGAAATTAAGGTAGATAAATTCAAAATACACAACTTTACGCTATATTATTTTCTCCATTTTCTCCAATTCAAAAATCAAAATTTATATTTCAAACCCACATAGTTTCACGAAATCAAATACCAAATAAATAAGAATAAAACAATAGTATCAACGCTCAAGTACTTTATTCGTAATTCTTCACACTAATTTGACTTACTAGAAAGGGTCATTATATCTGCTAAACCTTTCTTTTTTTGAATTTCTACACAAAACAATGACCTTATAATAACATCTTAAAATAAGAGGCAACAAACCCATAAAGTAAAAAAAAATAATAAAGTCATAAAACCACATAGCGAGAAACTAACTCGTTGTAAAAAGATACTCACTCGTAATAATAAGAAAAATATTTTTGTATCTTTTTAGAATTGAGCTTAATCGGCTTTCGTAAATATCAAATTGTAATTCTAATATGTTTAAAGTAATCCCCTTTTAAATGGATTTGGTGAGTATAGATACTCTTTAATTTTTCTTTTGTAAAGAGATCCGTGAAACGCATACTCACTTTATTGCTTATTGCGAACTCATTAGTTCATTTAATATCGAAGATTTAATCATTTCATCTTTAAGTACTTTTTTTTATATATCATAGTTTTAATCATTTTATCACAGTTTAATTTTTTAATAACACTGATAATATAATTAATAGTGTTGAAATATAGCTTAACTTTTCAGTAATTGTATTTGAGTGGAATTCATCTTAATGATTTTTCAATTCTTGCCATAGCTAAGCCAGTATGAATAATAAACTTTACAAAAGGGTACCCACATGTATAAGCGAATTAAATTTTCAAACTGATAAAATAAACCAAAGCGAGCATCCAGCTAAATCCTTATACGGTATACACATGTATTTTAAAGAATGGAAACATTTTCTCAAATAATAATAAGGTAACTGGAATTTCGACAGTGGACACCTGAAGATGGTATATAAACAACAAAAATAATGCTTCTTGCTAACTATTATGGATTTTTTTTTATAATGATAAATCATTTAAACAACAAATTACTTGTCATAATCTAGCTCTGTAAAATCCTCAGAAGGCGTGCTTCTAGTTCTCTTTTTATCCACACAAAGAGCCTTTAAAACCTTAGTGTTGTAACACTTTGGATCAGAAACCATGCGCATAAACAAACTTCGTCGCAGGCGTGCACGATGCAGGTTGCTTTTTTGTTGATCAAAGATGATTTCGTCATCAAAATCTGGGAATACGTCATCAATATCGGGGTTTTTCTGGTCACCATCGCCAACCTTTTCAGTACATATGCCATTCTCAATATTTTCTCTTTCCATCAATAAGGAACTGGCCTCATTCGATACAACTTTCCATGCAAACTCGACATCTTCATCTCTGCCATTTTGTGAACAAATGGCAAATCGTATGACGTATATTTCATTGAGAAGCGCGGGCACCATGTGCAATTTCCCTGATTCATTAATCATATGTAGAAGTTTCGCTGTTAAAGAGTTTGGTCCCTAGAGCGAAGAACAATTTCTTGGAGATATTCTTTTTTTGTTATTTTTAAGATAAATATAATCTCAGCGAGATTCTTCGAGACTGAAAAATTTTGACGAACGTCTCTTCCGAATCTCAGACCAGTGCCACAAAAAATGATTCGGGAAAATTTGTCCCAACTTCGGCCGGCTGTTACGATAGAAATACGCTGATTTAAATCAACTGCCCGCTTTAACTTTTTACTTTGAACATTCAAGGTCATAAATAGCCTGTTTCAAAATGTTTCGTACTCAAAGTACTCAAAATAAATTGACATTTGACAATTTATTTTTGTCAAAAGCATAAAATGTGGAATTTATATTATGCTTATTATGACCTTGACTGGAACTCTTCGGCATTGGAGAGTCGAATGAATGTAGAAATGAATTGAAAAATAAACAAGTTGATATTTTGTGGGATATTAACCTATTAACGGTAGGAAACCAATGGTTTATGTTGATAGGGAGTTAAAAGAATGTTCAAAGTAAAATGTTGAAGCAGACAGTTGATTAAATTCAGCGTATTTCTATCGTAACAGCCGGCCGAAGTTGGGGCAAATTTTCCCGAATCACTTTTTGTGGCACTGGTCTGAGATTCATAAGAGACGTTCGTCAAAATTTTTCAGTCTCGACGAATCTCGCTGAGATTAAGATAAATAATACAATGTACAATCAATTAATATTGTTGGATGTAAATACCGGTATTTTTTTACCTTTAGTCGGAAACAAACGAGGCCCATGGTAACCTTTCCAAGGATTTCAAATCGGGCATCATTCTTTACATAAGTCTCAAACAGTCGCGCCAACTTGATGTGCTAATCAATAAAAAGTGTTATTTCTTGAATATATTATTAAAATGTGGGCTTTTCTTTTAATACGGGGTTACGGCTATTACATTTTCAATAGTTCACACATGTACAATTTATTTATCTTAAAGGGTCATACCCTTCTACGAACATAAACGTGCGGAATCGGTCTCTTTGAAGGATTAAACTACATGTATTTGAACTAAATAGGAAATCTTTATTGTTCTATACAAAAATTACGAAGCGCATGTATCATGATGATCGTCCCGCCAGGTTAGTCCACCGATTGCCTTGATTGATACAACACGATCTTTATTCATCAATAACACATTGAAATTATTTTATCACTGATTATCATCAACACGCTGGACAGCTAAGTTTCGTTATTATTACTAAATTCCAAAATCCTCAAATTTACATTAATAGTCATCCGCCCTAACATCAGGTCAAATATTTGAAAGCGAAATTAACTGTTATCCTTTGAAAAGACTCATAAACACTTCTCAGTAACGTTTGTCTTGTAATCATACATCATTTATGTTCACCGTAATATAGCTCATAGGATCGAGAAAACTTCTACACTGCCTAATAATTTTACCACGAAAATCCTCCATTTTAAAGCGTTTTTTTTTCTTATTAAGTATTGTCTATGTAAAATGAGTTTATGGTAGTTCGTCTAAATAACATCCATAGTCTGTCCCAAGTTATTGCTTCCATCACTTTTTGATGATTTTTAATACAAATACAGATACTAGTGAAAGAAATACAGTTGAAATCAATAAAAGGGGAAAAATCCAAGATGTCTACATTGATACAATTTCACTCATAAAAGTTCACATGAACGAAAAACGATTTCTTAGGGAGATCTAAAATGGTAAAATTTTCATCTATTCTTCAATCGAAACTACTCGGAATACTTCTCACAATTTTTTCAACGTTATCATCCGAGCTATTTTATGGCTGTTGCAATGCAAAACCCCCGTAGACTTTTTATTTTAGATTGTGCATTGAAACCCAAACAAGTAGAGGGGTCGTTTCAAAACAGATACTCTGGACATTTTTCATATTAATGGATGAACGTAGTTTGAACACAAAGATATTTATGATTATCGAAATATCAAGCGAAAAGTGGTGGAAGCAAAAACTCAGAGAATAACGTAAAAATTTACCCATGGTAAATAGTCATCGTAACTTTCAATTCAAAGTAAAGGATTGCAAGATATTTATGTCGACGTGCGAGATACTTATGTTTGCATGCAATTTATAACAACATGCGGGATATGTTGCATGTTGAAATAAATATATCTGTATATTGCATGCTAACATAATTAACTTCCATTTTTGACATAAATAAGTCGCATGTCAACATAAATAAGTCGCATGTCGGCATAACTATCTCGCATGTCAACATAAAGTTTTTGCATGTTAACATAATTAACTCGCTTGTTGACATGAATAAGTCGCATGTTGAAATTAATATGTTGCATAATTTTTTCGCATGTCATCATAAATAAATCGCATGTTGTCATAATTATGTTTCATCTTGCATCTATGATGTCAGAGTACGGCATAAGTAAGTCATTTTACCCACATAAAAATCAAATTCTCTAAAATCTTCAGAATTGTTATTTTCCTTAACAGAATTTCTACATTTTAAAAATGTTTGTATCATTGAGAGGAATATTTCATGCTTTGTTAGATGACAATCATTTTTCATAGGGACTACTTCTTTTAAGGCACATACAGCAGCTTCCTGGGGAGTGTGCAGTCTCTTTACATACAAACGGAAAACACGTTGAGGGTAGACCTGTTTGGAGCTAGAGGTTTTGAGAAAATGTCTTATCGTTTGTCCTTTTTATTGGTGTTAGCCGACTAGATACATGTAGGTTACCAATAACATTTCCTTCAAATATTTTATCACACAGAAATTCTAACTGATTTTTAAGAATTGTTATTCCTCTATAGTGTTATATAGTGAAACCAATTACCGGTGTGATGCCCTATATTATACTCTATGCAATGTTTTATACCTGATGTATTTGATCTTGAAGTCCTTCTATTCCGTATGTTCGTAAAACAAACCAAATCTTCAGAGCTCGAAATCGTCTGCTTAGAGGAATTCCCCAGTGCTTAACGACACAAAATAAAAAAAAGATTGCCCCAAATTAATCGTGTTTTAAAAGAAACAATTTATATATGTATTATATAAGAACTTTCAAAAGTTAATTACTTACAATTCTGAGATATTTTTAGTAAGTTGGGGAAAAACTCACCCGTAGATCCACAGTTTTGTCTAGAGTTAATAATAAAAATTAATGTAAAAATATATTTTAATTGACCTTAAATATAATCAGCATACTATTAAAAACTTGTTTTGTCGAAAGAAAAAAAAACTAGGTCTGATTTCCTACATTGAATAAAACTGTTAAGAGTGTGTTACAAGGATATTGGATAAATGTTTCAATTGATATCTAAAGATTTTAAGGTTTTTTGAAATTGATTAATTTTAAGACTATAATTCTGTCCCAAGTTATGGTTTCCTTCACTTTTATCAAATTTAAAGGAAATTACACATACCTGTCCAAGAATTGAAATATATGGAAGGGAAAATATCCAAGATTTCTTTATTATTACGCATTCTCTATTTACCCGAAGAAATTCATAGAAACAAAACATATTTCTTATGTAAATTTATAATTGGAAAATCTTACTTCTTTATCCAACTGTAAATCACCAGCAACACCTCGTATTTTTTTAGCATTGTTATCGTTTGGGGAGACCTTTTATTTTTGAAATGTATATTGAAACAAGACAAGCAAGAGGGGCGTTTTAAAAGAAAAAAAAATGAATTTTCAAAATTCTATTTAACAAACATTGTTTGAACCCTGTTCAGTTTATAAAGCTAATATTAAATAATTTATGAAAATGCACTGCATAAATAATGTTGGACATCGTTTATTTAACTTTTGCATGGTAACTTATATTTTTTCAGGTAACGTTTGATAAAAAATAGATTTTTTTAAAAAGCCTTTTTATTTAAATAACTAAATATGTCTTTTAATGAATAATTTCTTTGCAGGACCAGTTTTAACATATAATTGCTGTGCAATACATATCATATTTAAAAAAGTTTTTGGTATAACGCTATGGAATATATGTTGTTAATATATTTTTGTCTACACATTAGATTAGAAACAGATTAGAGTTTAAATGGATACCTTGATTTGAACAAGTACCGTTCGATAATGAATTTGTCCCTTCAAAATACATACTCAGATATTAGAAATTTGAACATGGTTTATTAATTACATGTAATCCTTGTTAACATAACATCTCATAATCGATTTTCGGAATACAATTTAACTACACGATGTTGCTAGTCCTATATTTAGAACACTATATTATAACAAAATGCCAAAACAATAAATCAACTAACCGTCGTGTTTATGCTGCAAATAAAGTGGATCGACTGTCATAGACGAAGTCAATAAGTTCTTGTCACTGATCCTGGAAAGTTCAAATAGTCATATACAGTAAAGCACGCTTAGAACTAAGTGCCAGGGACGGGAGATTTTGCTTCGTCATAATTGAGTTCGTTATATCAACTTTACAACATGTAATAAAGTCTGGGGTAATAAAAACTACTTCTCTGTAAGCGTCCATTCATTATAAGCGTGTTCGCTATAATCCTGTTTTACTGTATATATTTTTTCATAGATCATGATTAATATAATCGTGAAATATTATATTGAATTGCGTTTTTATACTCAGTTACTTAAACATGTGATGATCCACTGGAGTATATAATACTCACCATAATAAAGAGCAATCAAAGTTGACTAACAACCATTTATTAGGGTTGAAGTTGATAGACGTAACATTCTGTAATTAAAAATACACACACAAAAGCTATTCATTTTCAGATAGCAGTTGGAGACGTATATATATTTATGATTTCTTTCTGTTTTTTGTTTTGTTTGTTTTTTTTCATGAAGCTGTTTTTCAA
Organism: Magallana ariakensis; assembly: GCA_020458035.1. Lineage (NCBI taxonomy): Eukaryota > Metazoa > Mollusca > Bivalvia > Ostreida > Ostreidae > Magallana > Magallana ariakensis. Next base: position 9,780,627 of record CM035814.1, read on the forward strand.
AAAAAAAAAAAACCCAATTAAATGTTTAGGGAATTGTTTAATTTTATTCTAAATATCAATTCCATTAAAATATTGTTATGCAAAATTTTTCAAACGATTTTATTTGACTTTTTTTTTCAAAATCATAATTCTGTACAAAACCAAGAAACTGCAGCTCTGTTTTAAAATTTTTTTTAATTACCTGTATTCCATCAATAAGGAATCTGAACTCTGGACAAATAAGAGCGTTCCCGGCGTAAGCCGCGTCCAGGTGCAACCAAACATTCTCCCGCGAACAAACCTCACTCAGCTCCGCAACATTGTCAAAGGAACAGCATGCAGTGGTACCGATAGTACCACAGACCTAATCAGACGAATGTTCTCTAGCTGAATTTTATGAACTGCTCATGGAAAATATTTTGGGGGAATGACGAAAGACGTAATTGTTTATAGTACAACATAAAAAATTAAGCCATTTGAGGCTAAGGTTATTATAGAAAAAAACCTAATAGGATTGAAAAAAACCTTGAACTTGTACTACCTATCTTGATTTTTAATTAGGTTTCCCTATACTTACAAAGAATGGTATCAGTCCAAGTTTACGGTCCTCCTGGAAACGATTAAATGAAACATTAATTTTTTTTCACTTTTCAAAATTCAAACCTTATTTTTTCGATGTTGTTTGCTACTTTTGCTGAATACTTATAAAAGGTAACTGCCTCTATTGCTGAATACTTATAAAAGGTAACTGCCTCTATTGCACGTTCCAGAACATGTCCTCTCAAAGAGTAATTTACATCTACGTCAAGTTGTCTCATTTTGACGAACCCCAGCATTCCAGCTTTCTCTACACAAGAATGAGCCTTTGAAAATATAAAGCGCTAGTATCAATGCAGATGACTGCAAGTAAAAATAAAGTTTGTAATTTATATCATCAACCTCCTAAGATTTTTAAAATCTCATAATTGGTTTGAAATATTCTCTAAATATTGACGTTTTTCATAATAATAATACCGGGTGGTTATGCAATCACGTGCAGCATGTTGAAAGCTGCATTCACAGAAAAGGTCCAATTTCTTCATCTTGATTTACACATCGTATTACATAAATCATAACTTAATCTTACTGATTAATTTATATAAACGAATTCAATTTTCTTAATTATTTAACTTTGAAAAACTGAAATCATTGTTTAAGAAGATATAAATACCGGGATATTAACTATTGTTGCTCTGGATTGTGTTCTATTTTCAGTTTGTTAATGTGTCATAAACTCGACCTCGGTGTATAAGAATGTATTTTTTTGCTAAAAACGTTTAACGATTTTTGTTCTCACACTGTTACAATTAAGGTTAAAAAATGAGCAACATTTAATTGAGACGAATTTCACACGGTGAAATAAACAACAATTACCAGCTTTGATGAATAGGCGACAAGTTTGGACAGAAGCACGCCGTCTTCAATATATGGCAATTGTTTCTTGAGTTCTTTCATGGCTTTGTATCTAGCAGCTAACAGCATTACGAAAACACACTCACTAGCCGAACCCTAAAACAAAGAAATTTCATTTTATAACATTAAGATTAGTTTACGTTGTATCATCTCGACACCAGGAAAGTATAAAACAAATTGTAAGCAGAAAGTTTGGATTATGTATTAATCTCATAATATTATCATCGGCTACTAATTTAAATACAGATGAAAGTTTCACATCTCAATAGAAAATTTTAAACAGTTTACGCGATAATCGAGATTTTTTTTTTTGGGGGGGGGGTTAGGGCACTATGTACTAGTTTATTTAGTTGAGGAAAATAAAAATGTACGATGTATAAAATTTTCCACTTCGTCTTCTTACATGTCATTTTGAAATTTGGTAACATTTTTTCCAGGAGTAGGTGAAAAAGCCTTAGCTTAATTAAAAAAAAATGTGTTTTTTGTGTAACCACACTTTTTTAACTACTGAAATAAGCATAAAGTATTGTCATTACTAAGCTCTCTTTAAGTTTTTGAACTTATAACCTGTACCTAGACTTACACAGATTGTGTGTTTTGAAGGTTTAGCTACTGACAAACAAGTTGATAAAACAGGACTATCAACAGTCTCGTTTGAAGTCATCTTTTCGTAAGTTCTATTGTCGATACAACGACCTTGTCAGCAAATACAATCTTCCACTGGGTCGCATGCTGACTGACGTTTTTCATACTTATTGTTTAAACCATAATTTATCACCTAATTGTCTACGGAGTTTTCCATTTTTTCCCGATTACGACAAAGAGCACACGGCGGGTGTGACCAGTCAGCAGAGGATGCTCACCCCTCCTAGGCACCTGATCCTACCTTTATCTTTTTTGGAGGTCCTTGTTGCTCAGCTTTGAATTTGTATTTCGTTTTATAGATATTTGAGATGGTTGACGGTATGTTATTGTCATTTTAGCTCACCTGAGCTGAAAGCTCAAGTGAGCTTTTCTGATCACTTTTTGTCCGGCGTCCGTCCGTCTGTCCGTCAGTCTGTCTGTCTGTAAACTTTTTACATTTTCGACTTCTTCTCCAGAACCACTGGGCCGATTTGAACCAAACTTGGCACAAAGCATCCTTACGTTAAGAGGACGCCCTCTTTCAAGGGGAGATGATTAAAAATCATTGAAATTTTGTTGGTATTTTTCAAAAATCTTCTTCTCAAAAACCATTCGGCCAGAAAAGCTGAAACTTGTGTGGAAGCATCCTCAGGTAGTGTAGATTCAAGTTTGTTCAAATCATGACCCCCGGGGGTAGGGTGGGGCAACAATGGGGGGTCGAATTTTTACATAGGATATATAGAGTAAATCTTGAAAAATCTTCTTCTCTGAAACTGATCAGCCGGAAAACCTGTAACTTGTGTGGAGGCATTCTCAGGTAGTGTAGATTCAAGTTTGTTCAAATGATGATCCCCAGGGGTAGGGTGGGGCCACAATGTGGGGTCGAATTTTTACATAGGAATATATAGTGTAAATCTTTAAAAATCTTCTTCTCTGAAACTAATCAGCCAGAAAACCTGTAACTTGTGTGGAAGCATTCTCGGTTAGAGTAGGTTTAAGTTTTGTTCAAATGATGATCCCCAGGGGTAGGGTGGGGCCACAATAGGGGGGGGGGGTCGAAAATTTACATAGGAATATATAGAGAAAAATCTTTAAAAATCTCAGAAACCGATCGGCCAGAAAAGCTTTAACTTGTGTGAAAGCATTCTCGGTTAGAGTAGATTCAAGTTGGATAAAATCATGATCCCGAGGGGTAGGGTGAGGCCACAGTGGGGGAGGGGGTTCGAATTTTCTCATTTGAATATATAGAGAAAAATCTTTAAAAAATCTTCTCAGAAACCGATTGGGCAGAAAAGCTGCAACTTGTGTGGAAGCATCCTCAGGTAGGGAAGATTCAAATTGTTCGAATATGATTTTGACAAATTTTAATCTAGACTATTTGAAGACTGAACTGACTAAAGTTAGAGCTCTTCTAGACAATTTGTGTTTTAGAAGAGTTTTCCCTATATATTCCTATGTAAAAATTTGTCACCCCCCTTCCAATTGTGGCCCCACCCTACCCCCAGGGATAATGATTTTTCAGGAGTAGAGTTGGGCCACATGGCGGGGGGGGGGGGGGGGTTCCAATTTTACAAAGGAAAACATTTAAATTGTTCACAAAAACTCAAATGTTTTTATATATGGTTTTACTTATATGCAAGCATTTTGACATATTGTTGATTCTTTAAAATTGTTTAGACTCTGGCCCCTGGACAATTCTTAGACCTCACAAGGGGTTCAAAGTTTGATGTAGGTTTATAATCCATATATAAACAGTTGTTTAAGTCTGATCATCTTCTCGAGAACTACAATGCTCAATTTGTGATATGACTGTAAAATCACCCTGTTACAAAGGGGCTCAATGATAAACATAAGAATATGCAGGGGAATTTTTTTTATATACAGGATCTATTATACGACATATATTGTTTAGATATTCTGTATATGACTCCATAAAGCTGATTTTATTATGTCTGTTGTTGCTCAGGTGAGCGATGTGGCCCATGGGCCTCTTGTTTCATAACTGTGACTCAACCTACAACAATATCGAATTGATGAAGATTTTGATGTTGATTGAGATTTTAAAAATCAAAAAATACCTGTATTACTCCTCCACCCGTCCCTTCCTCGTGCAAAAACTGTTTCGGCAGACCGATTGTCTTTCCTAAAAAAGTTTTATAATTAAGTCAATCAACGTTCAAATTAATGTTAAATTTCAAGTATTTATTTATTTGTAATATTATTCTCAAAGTACCCATTAATCAATATACATGTATACATTAGATGTAAGGGCTGTATTATTTGGTTTAATTTTAATGGAACAACATTCCGAGAGAAAAAAACGTATATACAATCTATGTAAAGCGAATCACATTGGAATGGGATATCAATTATACTTTTAAATTTGATGCTCTCACGATCATTAGAATTAAAGTTTTTTTAATACATTATGAATATTGTTATGTCTGAGTACCAATCCAGTCCAAAACGAGTGTCTCCAACTCGGTGCAGGCGGGGCTTGCTGCCTGAAAATGGAGACATGTATGATTTACAAATAAGTTACTTACAGGTGTTCATATAATGGGAATCAAAAGACTAAATTAGTAAAAGGAATGCAAAAAATTACATGAAAAATAGGTCGTACCCATGAGAAACCTACGCAGCCAATGGCATTGGAAAGCATGTCACCAAGGATAGAGGGATAGGAGTTACCCGCGGGAAAATAGGCGTGGAAATTCGGGTGCTGCCAATGAGTGATCTGAAAGATGGTGTATGTTTATCATATAAATAATGTTTTGTTTTTTTATTTTTATCAAGGAGAGAGAGAGAGAGAGAGAGAGAGAGAGAGAGAGAGAGAGAGAGAGAGATATCTCACAAAGTAACCACGGCCTGTACTTTTTTACTATATAATATCGATGTAATTTTTTACACAAAAACGTTAATGATACAACACCACTTAATGATATACATATCATTACTAGTAAACGTTGCAATTGCAACGCCTAATGCAATAAATTAGATATTGTTAACGGCTAATCATATATCTCCGCTTTATAATAGAATTGTATCATTAGTCGGTATAAGTGCACACCATCTCTAATACTTAATGAAACAAGCAATTATCTACACTCCCAACCGCTAACGATACAAACTTTTTTTCATTAAGCGTTGCACTAGCACCCTTTTAATAATACAAAATGGTTAACTAAAAGCAGTCTTTTATGAAAAACATCATTTCAAATCCCTAAATTTGCTCAGCATTAATAATATGTTATGTTTAATATAAAACATATACCTGTACTGTTGTGTACACTTTCTGCATTAGAGATGAAACTTGAGAAAGACAGACAGACAGAAGGACGAACGGACAGACAGACAGACTCACAAAGGTAAAACACTTTACCCCCTTTTCCTTCGGAGCGGGGGTATAACAAGCTTTTAATTAGAAGGCATCTGTGAAATTGTAAAAAAAAATGTTAAAATGACAAAATTCACTTTTAAATTGCAAATTGTGTTTAAATCTTGAATCTTGTGATTTAAATATATCTGTCTACCATCAATCTAAATACATGTCTGTTTTCCAGGCTGAAGCTAGCCACTTAAAGTACTTTTAGATGTATCCATAACAAGCTTAGAAATCATCTGTGAAATTGTAAAATGTAAAAAAAAATGACACAGTGTCACAGACGCCTTCTAATCTAAAGACACATCTAATGAGAGTGTTCTTCTAATCCTTGGTGGGGTTTTTTTGGGTTTTTTTTTATAATCAAAGGAGATATCAATTATTGAAATGAGCCCAAACCTTGGGAACCACCTCGTTGTACTTCTTCAGCCAAAAACTTAGGACAGATTTCCTATAGGTCCCCTACTCTAGTATTTGTTTGATGCACATTTGAAAGATAAGGGATATAATCGTCCACATTTACCCCAATATCTTCTTACTTTCGTCTTCTCTGTAACCAAGGTTTGATGGTTGATACGTGTTGAATATTATAATTCACGTGATTTCTCACCTCAGGTAATTTTCTAAATACAAAATTCTATCACGTGACGTGTAAGGTAGCATAAGGTTATGTGTTAACTAGGACAATCTTTTCGAACACGTTAAGTTGTCAAGCATTGATTTTAAGTCTTCTGTACTTACACGGGCGGGGTATTACCGGGGTATTATTGAAAACATACTAGTAAATAGTATACAATAAAATAGAAATGGCTGTGGTGAAAGAGTGATCACGTTTTTTATACATGGCATTGTTATTCATGCGAGTCTAATTCTAGTACCACTCTTAATGTCAGCTCCACCTCTCATGCACATTGATATCAATCTTATGTTCGATTAAGAACAGACAAGCCAAAATTCTCTTTTTTTTAAAGTTGTAAGGAGAAAAACATAGAATGAGTATATTGTATCACAGCCTAAAAACCTAAACTATGTTGGAAATTGACAAGACTCTTAAATAAAATAAACTAAATTGATATAAGGTTAAGTAATAAACCAAACAGTGCAGTCATCTTTTAAGCAACAATTTAAAAAAATCATTTATATAACTATTTTAGCAACGTTTTAACTCATATATTTACTTTATTATAGTTGTTGTACTCACGCCCGGCATAATTGCTCTCTCGACATCATTCATGATGTCCTCAAACTTATCCCCTGTCCTAGGCGGTTTTCCAGGAAGTCGGTTTCTCAGATATCCTGGATCTACTTCTGCGGTGACCCTTCGCTCTGGGATTGTGTCCATGTAGTTAGCTATGAAGTCCACCATTTCCTTTCCTCTTTTGCGGAATTCCACGGAGTCCATCGCTGTTGCTTATTGGTGCGTTTTGATGAAACAAAGAAAAGTACAATTTGATAATTTTTTCACGCGTGTTTGAATAATTAAACGGTCTTACTGGTTTTTTTTTTATCAACAGAAGGTTGAGCACATGGTAGTAAATGAAACCTCCTGTCTAGCACACCAAACACGGGCTAGTAACTTTTGAAGCAAACGATTAAAAATACTGGATGTGCTTTAATTAGAAACATTATGTTAGGTTGAAATTGAACAAGTGTACATCACTTAGTGAACATTTTTTTAAAGGAGTCTTTAGCTAACTGATTATGCAATCATATATTTATTTTTGTTACATAGGATAAGTAACATGTGTGTCATTATTGATCATAATGAAAATGGTCCTTATTGTCTTGATTTATTATGATTGTTAGTGAAGAATAGGCAGAAAACCTACGTAACCTAAGAATTGCTTTGTTATAAATTATGTGGATAACATACCCAATAAGACCATCAGTGCCTTGTAAATGCTTTTATTTTAAACTTTGTTGTATATGAATTTATCCGTTTTATAGTGCAGAATTTGCTTTTGCTACAGTTAATACATTTAATACGTGTACATGTAAGTTCCAATGACAGATTGAACAATAAACTTTAACAGAATTTCAACGGATAACCGGTAAAAATGCATACACCTAACTGTACACCAGATTGTAAGGATTGAGTAGGATAGACAATATGTCAGATTTTTTCTTTAACATTATTATAAAGTAATTTACAGTCCCAAGCTGTTGTATTTTTTCTCCCAATATAGCCCTTTTGAAATTTTATCATGGGCTCGTAGATTTAAAAAAATAATAATGAAACCAGGCTCTTAAACAACAATATAACACAGATGTGAGCTTGAAAATAACTCTTATTTTTAGGTTAAATGAGCGATAGATTTCAACAATTTTCCAATCATAAAAAAAATACAATACCCATTTTTTATTCAAATTTTTAAAAATAATTTTAAAATACAAATCACATATGCATATATGTGTTCTTTAATTCCAACAAGATATAAATGAAAATCTGGTCAATTTCATCTCAATGACACATTCATGAAAAAATAAAAGGATTAACTGTTTTTGTGCATGTACATGCAAGATTTGCATATCTTTCAGTAATCATAATCTTACCTTTTTTCGCCGTCCGTCCCCTGCCTTCTGTCGTACCATGGAATTTTTTTCTTACTTTATCCATGTCTCCCATCCCACACTTCGATCCCAACTTTGAAGATTTTCTTCTAAATCCGGGCTGCCATTACAAGCCTGACTAAGCATTTGGGAGCGATGGTTGGTGTCTCGTTGCGGAATACACAAATTTAACAGACGGAAGGAGGCTGCCCGTGACATCAGTGCCAATATGTTCGATGGTCTATAAAAATTTTATTTGGTGTCGTTAATCAAGCTTTCTGTCTTTAATTGCTGTCCAGATGCATGATAAATGTTGTCAGCATAGTAAATAGCACCTTTATTTAGCCCTGTGTGTTGATGAGACTTGTATTGTTTGCACACTTCCGATATTATCGGTATCTGATTTCTTTAAAGGAATATTGGTCGTACCTAGTATTTTTAACTTGTATGGTGACATAGAAATAGATTTCGAAATTATACACACTGTTAAAGTTACCTTGCAGAATAAAACATAATGAATCATTACAATGTTTCAGAAAAAAAAATCTTTAATTCTTTGATATAAATGAAAGTAAAAAACCACTATAAAACATTTTCTCAAAACATTTTTAGATTTTTTTCTAGACAACATTTTGTTTTACGGAGTTGTTACGTAATCTAACACATGTTTAGTGAACGTTACATTCTAAGTCACGCTCAGACTTCTTGATTTGTCAAGAATTGTTAATTGCAATTTGAAGTTATTCAAACGTGCTTAACTAATGAAATTTAATGCCCTGCAACCATCTGCACATATGCATGAATAACATTGACTTGCAATGTATTTAAAGTGATCAATATTGTACATACAATTTTATAAGCTTGCTTTTTCTAGCATAATTTTATCTTGATAACCCCAAATGACTACTTTTCCAAAAACATATTGCATTTTATAAAATCAAAAGTCATGTATTGTAAAGGGTTAAACACCCCCCCCCCCCCAAAAGTATAAAATATACTAATTGCTTAAATAATATAGCGCTGATATTATTTTTGTACGTAGTAAACATTCAATTAGTATCAGCCGGGTAGTATCGGCCCAAGCCCGATGGACAACTTGTTTTAGCCGTGTGATGTTGTTTATATCATATATCTAAAACCAAAGGTTTTTTTTTTATATTATTAAAATCAAAATAAAATAAAATAAAAAATGAAAAGCTATAAAAACGTATATTTTTCGGATTTACAAAACTAGTGGAATTTCGGAAATTAAATGATTCTTATCTCGTAAATTAAAGTGAGAGAAAATTGCAAAAAGAATTATATATACCATTCATAACACATAGCAAATACTCTTCTTCCAAGTCCAAAAACTGCATACTAATTGCGAAAAGGTACGTTATAAATGTTCTAGTACATTCGTAAAATAATAAACCGACCAAAAACCAATAAAATAACCCCCCAAACAAAAAAAACGATATTTTTGATCAACAGAAAAAGCAACAGCTAGGGTGGCTTAAATAATACGAGTAGTATACTTAAACTTTTAAGAAATGCTGAAAAACAAATATTGATTTAGTTTCAAACGATATTGATATACATTTATTGCTATTTTTCGAGTCAATACAATGATTTAGATACCCGAGAAGTACACTATTCACCGCGTTCGTTGTTGAACTAATTGCACTTTAATCCAACTTTTACACAATTATGTTGATTAAGCCAATAATTTTGCAAAAAAAGTATTTGCTCTTTTCAGAAATCTACTTTAATAATGATAGTTATCTTTTTTAACATCTTAACTTATTTCCAATTCTATAATACATGTGTATAAATTATTCTATTATCTTCAATCATCAAATTAATCAAGTTACATTCCGAATTTCACTCATTCATTAATGGACAATATCGAAAAGCGTTTAAAGTACTGGAGCCCGGATGATTGCTCTATACATGAAAAATATTGAGTAATTATCTAATAGCATAATTAATGTACATAATTTTGAAATATTTTGAAATATCATACAAGTTTTAATATGTGTGACATTTTATTTGCTGCATGTTTGCTGTGCAAGATGTCCACTTGAATTTTGATGGTCCCCATAACTTAATGTATTTGTATGTTTGAGGGTAAAGTTATTTTAAGGAAATATGTGTTCACAAGGATATGAACTTGGTTGACAACGTGATCAAATCTTGTGTAGCACGAACGCCTCCACATACGATTTGAAAACCAAGTTAAAATTTCTGTGAACATTTTAACATTGCTGTTTATTCTTAAATTACGTTAAGGAAAGTCAATTCAGTTAAAATTATTAAAATTGTGATTTTTCATAACAATTCATAACGCAACCATCAAGTCATGCGTTAAACTTCTGAGGTTACACATGACCTCTTGACCCGTTAAAAAGTACACGGAAGTTAAAAACTATATGAATTCTGATTCAAAAACTGTATGCAGGTTTACTCATAATGTTATGTTAGGCCTATGTTATAAGACTACAGACCGACAGAACCCAATATTCCCAAAGACAGACATCTGAAAAAATTCTGAAGTATATTTTTGATTAACGCATGTCGTATCACTTATGTCAAATGGTACCCTATACAGATAATTATATATTAAGTATATATTGACTTGCACAGTTTTTAAACGTGGAACACACGGCCCAGTGGCCAGTAACTGAAAGGTCGCTGGTTCAAAACCCGCTCTGGTCACTTGATGTTGCGTGTTTGCACAAGGCACTTAATCTACATTGTCTCAGTCCACCCACCTGGAATTGGGTACCGGCTTACGCTGGGGGTTAACCTGTGATAGACTGGTGTCCCATCCAGGGGGAGTCAATGACTCTCATCCACTTAGCACCACGGAAACCGGGTATAAGCCCCGGCCTTATGCGACTTAATGGCACGGAGAAGGATTTAACCAACTAACTAACTACCAGTTTTTAAACATTAACCAAATGCGAACAAATTGTAGTTTAGTTTTTGGAAAACTAAAATAGCCTGAATTTATAAACGCTGTGTCAATAAATCTCACAAAATTGCCAAATTTCAAAAAAATTAATTTCCGTATTTCTGTAACAAATACGTTATTTGATCAAATTCTAATAAGAATATTCTATACTGAAACAATATATGATTTTTTCTTGTATAATTTTAACACATTTTATTTATGTTATGACATGATAAACTTAATTATGAAAAGACACATATTAAAGCAATTCAGTAATATAATAACTATGAAAAATATTCAATGTTTTATATGTAAGCTAATCGGATACAAACTCAATTTTGTCAGGTATAAAAGATTGGCAAAAAGAAGTCAAGAGGTTTGAAAAGCTAATCAAGAAGAAATACAAAAAAAGTACGACGTGTGTGCTATAAACAATTTGAATTGCATACCATTTAGACATTATAATTATCTTTATTCATATATTAGCAATTGATATCTCTTTCGCCCATTTGAATACATTGGTCAAATCCACGGATTTTCGGAAAGTAGGACACGAAGGCGTAACACATCTCAGACTGAAACAAAGATATCAAACATCAGCTTCTGAGAGGAAATCATGTATGTCAAACTGAGCAAACAAATTGAGTCTGTAGTATATGGACACAGTATGGGAAATCAAAATAATTGTGACAGGGAAAACCCCCACAAAACAACATATACACATATTTACACAGCTGAAAAGTCATAGAAGAATAGTATTGAAGAGTATTAATCAGTTGAACAATTATTTCAATTTCATCAGAATTATTTTGAATAGTGTAAGAATACGAAAAGCTCTATTAATTAGATGCTATTTATGTTGAAAAGTATTGAGCTTTAAACACTTCATAAACTTTATATCTCACATTTTATATTTAAAAATTTAAAACGATTATTAAATGGCAATGTTGCAATTTAAATTAAAAGAATAATTACATAGACAAGGCGTCATGTCTTAATTACAGAATGAATATGTTTGCCTGATTAATTTTACATGACATATTTAACGATGTAAGTTTTGAAATGTATCCGCTGTATTAAGAAACACAATGTCAAATCTCAAACGTCAAGAGCTAGAAATTGTAGTCCAACAATGTCAGGCATCCGCTTCATGTTTTGATTGTACATGTAACACATTGTGATGACTTGTACACGTGACACATTGTGATGACTTGTACATGTGACACATTGTGATGACTTGTACACGTGACACATTGTGATGACTTGTACACGTGACACATTGTGATGACTTGTACACGTGACACATTGTGATGACTTGTACACGTAACACATTGTGATGACTTGAACACGTAACACATTGTGATGACTTGTACACGTGACACATTGTGATGACTTGTACATGTGACACATTGTGATGACTTGTACATGTGACACATTGTGATGACTTGTACATGTGACACATTGTGATGACTTGAACATGTGACACATTGTGATGACTTGTACATGTGACACATTGTGATGATTTGTACACGTGACACATTGTGATGACTTGTACACGTGACACATTGTGATGACTTGTACACGTGACACATTGTGATGACTTGTACACGTGACACATTGTGATGACTTGTCATACACAAACATAGTAAATAACTACCAAATGCATGTATCGATATACACGTAAATATATTTTTCCGAGTTTGCAAAATCATGCAAATATAGACCAAATCATAAGATAATAAATTCTTGGTGTATCTTAATTCTAAAAGTAAGAAAGTATAATAAATGACAAATAACCGCATGCGTAAGTTGTCATTGACCAGTACGTATGATATAGGGTGGCGGTATTTATAGACTTTATCTCCAAAGGACCATATTTGTTTTGATACTAATTAGCATGCAGTACTCAATAAAGTAATCTTACTCCTTTTTTCAAAAGTATATGTACAGTGTACTAAACATAACATTTTGTTTAATCTTTACTCGGCAATTATACTCAGCAAAGCATATAACATTAGTTGGTTTATGTAGATTAAAAGTAAAACGACAATTTTCTCATCCTTATAAATATTAAGTAAAAATAAGAAGGAGGAGAGAAAGTCCGTTTAAATAACTTCATGTAGGTTGCTAAAAAAGATTTCTTGAAATCATATGATGCCCGTTTCTATTCTATACAACTTCCTGATGTCAATTTAAAACTGTCATAGTTAAAAATCTTATTATCATTGTATATTTGATAGGTTATTTAATCTGAAAATAAGACATCACTATAAGTGTATATATCAATGACATTTAAGAAAGAAAATATCAATTAATAAATCATACTGATCTATTTTGGTAAAACAATGGCAAGTACAACTCAAAAGAAATGTAAATTACCTTTTTACATTAGGTTTTGTTCATGATATCATTTAATATTTGTTAGTTCGATAAGATATTAGCGCTTCTGGTTGGTCGAAAAATTTCTACGCGCATTGATGAAGTTTTCTGGTCAATTTTTCCTTTGATACGTCGATCAATAGAAAAATAATTAAATTAATTTCTTATTTAGTTTTATACGTTTTACACATAATCAAGAACATATGTGCAATTTGGCCTGTAAACATTTTTGCTTTTTTTTTCGTTTGTAATTTTTGAAAAGTAAAATATTTTCTAAACCTCTGATCCTTCGCCAAAATACACCATGTTGTCTTTCTTTCTGTGTCCGTCACGTGAGTTGAACGTGCATGAAAGTCTTATTTCATCGCCTGAAATTTCAGGTAAATAGAATGTTCAAAATTTCACTCATTAAATGATAAAGGTGTTACTGAGTATACCCTGGAAACATTTAATTGAAAGTGACTTTAAGATTTCTTTCAAATGCAATTAAAGTTTTTAAACAATCCATTGATAATAATATCCACTTTTCATTACAGAAAATGTTTGTTTTAAAGGGGCATGGTCACGATTTTGGTCAAATTCTATTTTTCTGATTTTATTATTTACAATGCTTTAGGAATGCATTTCTAATGATCAAATGAAATTTGAGAGTCAGTCGTTAAGTTATAAGCAAGATACCAGGGCCTACAATTCTTTGTCATGTAAACAAGGCTCGTGCCCTGTTTTTGTTTACAAAAGTTCAATATACCAGTAAAAAATCTTTTTCAAGCTGTTTTGTCTCTCTTCTTATTCATTTAATGTATAAATAGATAGTTCCTAATGTTTAACACATTCATTTTAGGCAACTGGAATTTTCACTTCAGCATTCAGAATGTAAACAAAAGCTTTGTTTACATACCAAAGAATTGTAAGCTCTGTAACTCGCTTATAACTCAACGAATGACACTTAAATTTTCGTTGCGTATTAAAAATGCCTTACTAAAACATTGTAAACATTAAAATTGGAAAAATAATTTTTGAACAAAATCGTGACCATGCCCCTTTAAGTGTGGTATACAATTATAAAATAGAATCTTAATTTTCAAATATTTCCATAAAAACTTATAGCTTTGTCAACCAATCTTTTCGTGTAATTTTCACTTCCACATTTATGTTTATAAAATATTAAATTTAGGAGTACAAAAGCCTTCAAGGACAACATTTTTAAAGTTAGAGGACATTGGATGATTTCATTGTACCTTTAAACTTTCATGTAACTAGCTTTAAATTTTTTGTGAAATATATTTATTCGTATAAATTGTGTTTCATTCAAATAGCCAAATACCTGAAAACTCCAATTATAGTGCACGTAAAGTTCGACTCAATTTTATCTCAAAATTCTCTGAATACGCATGGACAATACACCATATAAATGTAATGGTGACCAAATGGTTTTACGCTCTGACTCATTGCTTCATTTTTCTAACCGTTAAATATAAATAGAGCACCAATTATATCATTATTACCACCATTTAACGTGCTTTTGCAAACATGTAAAAATAGCTATTATAGACAGTTTAATGTATTTGAGGCACGTTTAAATAAGTGTTACCCACCACACGTTATAACTTTTCACCATATAACAAGGGCTGGTGACCATTTAACACACAGAAACGACCCTTTATTTTATGAATTATGACGTACCATATAATTTTTGCAAAAAGTTTCATTGGATAACGAAAAACGTACCTAAATGCCCCAAACACTCAATTCAATTTTAGTCGTTAAGAGTTGTCTCTCTTTGTACCATAGTCCTACATACCAGGTAGAATTTCCACCGGAGTTCCATGTTCATGAATGGGGGATTTATCATAGACATAATCAGCATCTTTTGCTACTAAAGTCTCCAGACTTCCATTTCTGTAAACTTCTAGTCTTCCATTTATGCCTTTTAAATCAATTATTTAGAAGTGAATAAAGAAATAGTTGACACAAAATGAACGAGACAAAAACATACTAGTATTTAGCTATGGCATATCATCTACGGCATTTTATCTGTCTTTGACATAAAAAAAGGGTTAAAAAAAAGAAGCTTGCGTTCTAGAAATGAAAGGTAAATGTGTCATTCGAAAGGTGACCTGCTTATTAAAAGCCGGGTACGTTTAAATTCCCTAGAATGTTCTATTGTTGCACAATAACCATGTGATTTTTTTTAAACCAATGAGGTGCATAAGATAAAGATAGCTTTACATCTATATATGGCTTAGAGGGAAATATTTACTGACCTAAATAGTGCATATGAATGTATGTCCTTGTAAGATAAATTGAATGGGGGAACATCCTGGTACACTTCGAACTGCAACTCCCCTTTATTGTGGTTTCAGATAGCGGATGTATTGCAATTTGGTTTTGACCAATTTGGACATTCCCAAGGTCATGCTGTCTCAGTCGGGTCGTATAGTAAATACGGAATCCGCTTTCATCTTTCAATACAAAATCTTATAAATTTCTAATAGGCGAAGATAAATTAAAATATCAATAAAAATTGAAGTATGTCTTCAATATCCATACTCATGCACTTGAAAAATGAGAGAGCCATTCAGAATTAATTTAGTATACGCCAATAACCTGTAATATTTGCAGCCAAATTCTTATTATTCCAGTGAACTTGCAAAAGCAATTTCGTAAACGAGTCTTTTCCAAACCTGGCACCAACATCAGTTGGTAAACAGATCGGTCCTCTTACGCCAACAGAATACTGAGAGAGCCAGGCACTGCAAGAAGCATCTACGCCACCACATGGATGGATGTCCTAAAGAAAGAAGATTACCTAAACATTTTGAAGGAGTTTTCATATTCTAAAGTACCTAAATTGTATATTGTACATGGCATCTCGTATAATTACATTTTCCCTATGTGAATTTATCAAAGTATCAATCATAACTTATAATGATTTATGCATACGTTTCGACACAACGACAACAGTCGCTACATTTGGCTTGATGTTTTTTGGCAATCAACAATATATTCAATTCCTGCATATATTGCATGCAAACTGATACAAGATAATAACAAAGAGGGTAGAGCGACAGTTACGAAGAGTGTTCCAAATGCAAAAAAACCCAAAACAATTATGTAGGAAGTCATATGATGAGTTACTACCGTTTTTATCATGTGATGTTATGTGATGTTTACCAAAAGCAAAAAAATATCCGAGTGATTCAAGGAACCTTAACACAATGTTCACTTTCTAACTATATTTGTCAGCCTCCCCCTTCAATAAAAAGCCAGAACCCCTGCTACATTGGCAGTGGATTTCACAATTTAAGAAGAGGTCATAATAACAATGAATTTATTTTATCTCTCAAGACTGTGAAAGTACAGACTGCAGAAAATATATACTTTTATAAATTTTCACTATGTGGCCATATTGTCCCTATCCAAGGACATGAACCCCATGAAGGAGTCGTGACTTTCACAATTTAGATAGAAAGTTTCATGGACATCATAACCATCCATTCAGTTTATCAACCGCTAAAGTGGAAGTAGAGAAGATTTTTTAAAGATTTAATCAAGCATATTTACCTCGCCATACGGTCTGAACCCCTGATTAAGGGGCCATAAATTTCACAATATAGGTACAGGGCTTCGTGGACATCATAATCAAAAATATAATTGTTAACGGACAATGAAAGACGGACGACGCACGACGACGGACGAAGACCAATTGTATCAGATCACCTGAAAGACTCAGGTGACCTAAAGAGTACAAAAAAAATAATAATAGGAAAGGAAAATACCAACATATGTGCCTAAATCATGCTCACACCCAAACAGCAGCATGTGATGAACAGCATCCTCGTTCCCAATGAGAGGTTCGAACGCCACGGCGTGATATGTGTCAAGATCGGGAGCCTGTTTATTTAGTGCATGCACGTTATTAAACAAAAAGATAAGAAACTTACCATAGTGAACTATTTAAAGTAATAAAACAAATAAAAAAAAAGCAATCTACTAATTGTTTTTTTTTTAAATTATCATCAAGTGGTATTGAGTTTATTTGTCAGGAGAAAAAAGTGTTAGTACTTTCGTGTTTTTTTTTCAAATTAAAGAAATTCAAGATTTTTTAAATATCATTTACAAAGGTTCACCTGAAACTGTTGACAAACATAAGTGGTCTGTTGTTGGGGGACAGGATGGGATTGAAGGCGAACTTCTAGGACCCGGATGTCCGCCTGTTGAACGGCAGGGCAAGAACCCCAGGTCTCAACTACGCTCTTCAAGACAAAGACCACTACAATCACTAGCCGTTCCATTTATCAACTTTACGCCCTTGAAAGTAAACGTCTGTAAATCTGTTACGCTAAATATCACCAGTACATACAGGAGTAATTGGTTAAAAATTCTTCGCCAAGATGAATCACAGTGACTATATAATTAAACAAAAATTGATTATACGACTGACATTAGTTTTCTTCTGGTTATGTAATTATATATGTCATTAGTATGCCTAAAGTAATATCTTTTAATAAAAATTGTTTTGATATTTTGCTATCGTTTGTTCCTTCCAAATAAAATGTATGCAGTGGTTTGTCTCATAAAAACGCACAAGATGAACATTTTATGCAGAACATAATGCTTGTTTGAGATACAACTTTATACTACATGTTTAATAATATGATATTTCGTTCACTATTCAGACTCAAGTTATTTTAAAATATATTCATATCTGCATAGCAGTATTCAACGATAAAAGGATCAAGTACTGTATATCTATTGCTTCCCTTCCCATTAGAAGGGATCGGCTTCACGATGTGTGACAACACAGAATAGCCGTATCGTCTAAACAACTCACACTAAGCCTCTAGTTTTCTTTTCTTTAATGAAATTTGTATAACGTTTAACTACAAGTATACTTTTCATTCACTTTAATTTGGTCTTACCTTCTGTTGAATATTGCTAGTTATGTCAAAACTTTGTCAGATAATAGAGATAAAGATCGGACTGTCTATAGAAAACAGGAAAACTGTTTCCAGATAATAAACGAATATCACAACGCATTTCCTTAAATATGTGTTGGCTGTCCTTATTCAGAAGAGAAGAGAGAAAATTGAGGTTTTTATATTTTATTTTGTAGTATAGCAAGTTTTCGCCATAACAATATACAAGTAACAGAGATTTGATTATCATCAATCAATTTTACATAACAGAAGAATATATACAAAGTATTATTGCACAAAGTTTCAAAACAGTAATACTGGATAACAGTAATACTGGATAACAGTATTTTTGGATTTGTACGTCTGGATGAAGAAAAAAAAATCTCTTTTGAATACATGCCTTATTTTAAGCAGGTTTCTTCTATCACAGTTATCACAGCATTCTGTTAAAAAAGACCTGGAGAGCATGAATAGCCCAACAGAACCTTGTGCAATGTGACACAACATTGATGATGTGACTAAAATAGAAAACGTGGTAGCTTGTCATTTCTAAGAACACCGACAAAACGATGTTTGTTTAACAAGCTGGTAAATTTGGTGACCTTTCACCTATCATCCTTAACAAATCAACGTGATGCTGTCCGATGACATGTGTGTAGATAATGCAAATGTCGATCGAGCAAAAAATTGGTCGGGCTTTGAAAATTTATCTTAGAACTTTAAAAAAAAATTTTTGTTATGAATCTGATGACTATTTTTTCTATGACATCAAAATAGTTGTCATCCATTTGGTGCGACCATTCTTTGAATAAACTTTCTACTTTCAATCTACAAATGTTGGTTCCAAGCTTAGTCCATCGACAGCCCATCCAATTTTTGAGAAACATTATGCCCTTTTCATTCAAAGAAAGCATAAATATGCCACTGCATAGAAATCACTTATGGGATCGTTGGAATTATTAGCAAGAGTACGCCTGCATACAAACGGGTCGTTTTAAAGTTATCAAAACATTTTTATATCAAAACGGTTCTGCACCACATGGTTCAAAGAATGATACAAAAGAAGATCTAAACACTAGTTGATTATTCGATGTGGTAAATCAATTAAAATGAATAAATAATTCCAATATGAATTTTGACTATAAAAATATGTGAACATGTTTTTGTTTTAAGAAAAAAAAAATACTGTGGCAGTATTTAATGCTACATATAATATAAAGATTGACTGAATTGGAGGGTAAACTTCAGATCACATACTTTTGACAAAAGGACAAAGTAACGGCCGTAGGCATTTTCATGGACAAAACACATCAGTTCTCACTCATATGGAGAAAAGAAAAATGATACAAGATAATGAAATATATAAATATAAACAGACATGCCCTTTACATAAAGGGTTTTTATAATGGGACCATCATAAAAATGTGACAAATCAGTAAATTGTCAAACATTATAGAGATATTATAAAGCTCTTCTCTCGCACAACAGTGTTGAATATCTGCAATGTAGGAAATGATTTTTTTGATGAAAAACCACTTGGAAATTATTTTAAGGACTATTTTTTTTGTTGTTGAAAAAATATTCTCCATATGAGTCATTCCTTCCTAATTTCCCCCTTTTTACACGTTGAAAAATTGTTTGATTTATTGCTTTTATCATTAATTTATCTTTAATTCTAGTATGTTGATATAGTCGTATAAAACGTCTGGAGAGAGGATATGCTCTTACTTAATCTTGAAAATTAATGGTTTGTGCCATAACTAAATCAATTTCATACTAAGTTGCTTTTTTAAACATGTGATAAGATTAATGGGAAATAGTTGCAAACATTAAATATATATATCAATTGAAGTGGATTTATGTTAAATAACTGTTTAATTTGAACACAGTCTTCATTTTACAAAAATAACATACATAAACTGCGATATGGTTGGAGAACAACAATATTTTTATATGCACCAGAAAATTGACGCACACATCCTTTACCTACGGAATTATCAACTATTATAAGGCATCAACAGGTGCTCTGTCAAATGACATTGTTTGGTATTTCACAATAAAATAACGACAAAACAATTTACAAATCAGCAATCTGGTGCATTTACATTTGTGCATTGACAGTGGAATAAGACCAATTCCCTGTAAAGTAAAAAAATAAATAGTTTAAAAAAAAATAAAAATTCCAACACATACAAAACACAACAGGCATCAAAATCTACTGGACGAATTGAAATCATTGGTGCTATTATCAGGTTTGCTGTGGAATGTCTTGCCTGATCATTTACCATCACAGCAAATGTCCATCTTTATGTGTTGCAATCCCATGTCTATATGACCGATAAATATAGGAGATGCAAAATGCCTATCAATTAATGAAACACTGGGGGAGGGGGATCAGTCTGACATGTTTTCCTCTTTGATGACACACTCAGGGCTCCTCATGAGATCACTACAGACATCTGTTTCATCCAAGGTCTTGCCCCTCTTATATTCAGCTTCCCACGTCATTAGTTTTTTGACAAGTTCATCCGAAACAAGGCCTGCATCATCAACATTGGAACAATGATGTTTGTACTGAAAAAAAGTTCAATATTATAATACTTAGTAATATCAAACATTTTGTTCATTACAATGGATGCATGTGTGACGAGAGAAAAGCCGTCGGATCAATAGGGCCAACTTAAATCTTCTCCCCAAACGCTTTTTTTTTTTTATTGAATTAAACCATCAAACCATACCTACAGATAAGTATTTTATTAAGTTTGTAAGTAACACCTAAATCCAATCATGCTTCCTTCACCTAACCATGCACTTTAAAAGAAAACAAGAAACTCCATTTATATTTTAAAAATAAATTTTATTATCGAAATGCAACAAAATAGCAAAAAATAAATATATAAAAATATACATTAATTTGCCCTAATTGTATAATTAATTCAAAATATTAGACAAACTTTAAGATAACAGTGTTCACCGAGTTCAATAAATATATATCAGACACCATATGTTAAAAGGAACTAGTCATAACATCAACTACCGGTAGAATACCATGCCCGCATGGATAAACAAAATTAGACATTTGACTGCATAATTATATTAACATATATGAGCAACATTACGAGTTACAAATAGCTAAGAAACTGTCCATTTGCAAATTACACAACATGAACTAGCTCTCATTTTTCAACTGATAATAAATCTCCTTACGCTTTCTGTTCCTAGTCTTTTTTCTGTTTTGGTTTTTTTTTGGATTTGTTTTTTAGTTACTCAAAAATAAGTTCCATCTACCGTAGTCATTAGATTAGAACTATCAACATTCAATACAAACTTCTTGATCTGCAGAATTCACGTTTCTTTAACGTACCCCCAATGACTAGAAGAACTATAAATAATTTACTATCCACACACATGAGCAATTTTGCAATTGTGTCTGTATACATGACACACTAATTGGAGTATTCTGTTACATAACATCTCTGTTCTCACACAAAATCTAGAAAAATTCTCTTAATTACATGTCAAACAAATATGTAAAAACTACAACTGTGAAATTATTCCTGCATAAACCAATTTGATGCTAACACGTTTTGAACATACTTAGTGTATATAACATTTTGTCTGTCTGGCATTGAATCTGCTTAGTTACTGTGTCTGATGAATACCATTGCATTGCAGACAGCGATCATCTACGCAATGTCTGATGTTATAAAATAAATATCCAATGAGAATTCAATCCTCTAATTTAGGGTGAACACTAGTTTCCATTCAAAATTTAATGAAAAAGAAAATGTCTTAATTTTGACACTGGATTTCCATCTGAATTGTCTGTACCGGTACATGCATATCGTGCAAATGTCCATATGAAGCCAATTCACTTTGGAGGTTCAAATGTTCGCACAATGAGGTATTAGGTTGATATTATATTAATCACTAACATTACAAGGGAGCACAATCCACTGAATTTACATCTCTTCAAGAATCGTAGGAAGTTGTGGCATGCCTTGAACTTTTGTGTGAACTGCAACAGACTCTAGATCTCCATAAACTGGCAAGTCTGTAGCTTTTGATGCAACATTACTAATATTAGTGGCCTCTGAATATCCTAGATCCATCAAAGCCTCAGCACCCATTTCCGCAGCTGTTGAGTCTCGAAGCATAGACAAGAAAGACACGTTTCCTCCTGTTTGGTTCATCAGAGAGTGCTGAGAGGAAGTGACGACTGGATTTCCACAGGTTGCAAGAGTACTTCCTAAAGCTATAGAGTTGCACGCAAGATGAGGTGTTGGATTGTCCATTATTGCTGATCCTCCTTTTCCAGATGGATTTGGATGTTGTTGTCTGGATGGATTTGGATGATGTGGATAATGATGATGGCTAGGCTGTGGTAATGTATTAAGGTAGCTGGAGTATGTGTCATTGCAGTCTCCAATGGAATGCAGGTTGTATGGGTATGAACTAGATTTTTCAGTAAATGGTACATTACATCCTGGTTCTGTGCCATTTTGTTGATAGAATGTCTCTCTGCATACTTCATGTTCATAGCCATTAGTTGTTATGACTGTCCCAACATCTGGTCTGGTCATGGGAATAAATGGTGCGCCAGAGTTTTCCACTTTATTCATCGCATTTGCAAGGTCTTTCAATAATTGCTCTGGAAGTTTCCCTTGGTCAAGATCAACGCAGTACTGTTTGTACTAAAGACAGTAAATAACAAGATAATTTAGCTTCTGTTCAGCTAAGAATCCCTATATACTAAATATCAGGGATACGATTTATGAAGGACAATAATTTTTCTGTCTGTGCGTTTCCTTTCTGGCAGTGTAACCATTTATTTCCCAGTACCATCAATTGTTCAGGTCAGTTTTGTATTATTCTTTTGCTACATTTTACATATTAACCATGTGTGCTGCGAACTTTGGCCAAAACTGATATTGAACTTTTTTAAAGGAGAAATACTCTGTCAGCCACCGAAACACAACTGTTTTTCACCTCTTCCAGTTAATAAAACAGAATTAATCTGATATTTATATCTCTGTTGGCACCATCTTTTTCCGGTAAATTAGAAAAACAATTTTTAAGTTCAATTTCAAAGGTTTCTCAAACACCTTTAAGGTTCAAAAAACAAATTTCCATGCATAAACCTAAATCTGAGTTGGAAGAGGGCAAAGAAATGGTGTCTTGATGTTATCAGAGATAATAGAGTAGAAACAGAAAAAATGACAGCTATCAAAAAGGTGAGTGCCAATGCTGTACAGTATTCATGTGCAGATCCAGAAAATCCAACTTGAAGGCCTATTTTGATAAATTTACTATGTGATTTTATAAAATTGGATTTTCCAGGAGGCGGGGGGGGGGGGGTTTCTAGACCACCCCATTGGCCAACCCCCCTTCTAGATCGGTGCATGGTATTGTATTACCAACTTACACGGTCCAATTCACATGCCTGTACCCCACTAGAAATCACACACTTAATAGTAATGTTAAAAACTTTTACTGAAAGAGTGTGTCTATACATTCACACTCTCTCACACATCTATTATATCAACAATAGTTAATGTAACTGTCAATTGGTAATTTGGTATGGTCGAGTCAATGTAGCTATATTTATATACACATTCTCTCTCCAGACAAAATTTCTGTTCACTGTTGACGTACAACTATCTAGACTGAGTACAGGGGAGAATACTTTTGCCATTCACAACCATTTTACTCTGTCCCAAGATATCCTCGATTCACATTTTGCTTAAATACTTGATAATCATAAATACCTCAGGGTTCAAACGATGTTCAATCAATAGAATGAAAAAATCCCAAGATTTTTTTTTTGAAACGCCCCCTCTAGCTTATTATGTTTCAATATACTGCTAAAAATAAGAGTCTACAGGGATTTTGCATTGTAGTACCCGGAAGATAATGTTGAAAAATTGTGCGATGTATTCCAAGTCACTTCATAATAGTGCAAAAAAGTGTCATTTCCCATGGTAAATCTCTGTAGTACTGTAAGAAATCTGTTGTTGTTCCTGATGATTTTTCCCCAAGTGAAAAATGAGTCAATGAAGATATGGATATTTACCCTTCTGCTTTCATCGATTTTAATTGTACTTCTTTCAAAGGTATGTGTATTTTTTTATTAAAATCATCCAAATGTGACAGAAACAATAACTTGGGACAGACTAAGTAAAATATGCACCAGTAAAAGGCAACTGCATGCTCACAAATACTCAATGGTATAAATTTAAAAATGTACAAGGTAGATAACTCTTACAGACTGTAGTATAGTAAAGTATTGCTTATCATATAAGCAAAGGACCCTCAAAGTAAAAAGTATTCAACACAAGAGAAATATCCCAACGTACAGTAGAATACCTCTAAACTGTTGTATGAATCATCATTACAGATTTTGTACAAAATCTGTAATTTTTCGAAGATTCTAGAAACTTGCTGATCAATACATGTAACAATAATGACGTCAGCATTTTAAGTTTACATAAACCTTCAAGAATGTCTAAACAATATTAACCTCTCCTGTAAATGTCCGTTTATTAGGTCATTGCACGTTACAACTGCTTATCCTTGTGCTCTTCAGTTCATTAGGTCAATGATTTCGACAAGCAGTGCAAGTGCACTACAGTTTCAAGGGGCATAATGCCGTCATTCTTATTGTAGCTTTGCAACTTTCCTGTCAAACATTTTCTAATTATAATACTTGTAATGTGTTCTTGTAATGTGTACTTACCGATTCAAGTTCTTCACGGAGTTTAAAAATGGCCTGTTCCCTATTTGAGACTAAATCTTCAAGATACTGGTATCTCAATTTTTTCCGTGCGCGGCACTCGCGTGCACTCTGACGGCTCCTTTCAAGTTTCACTTTCACATCAACTTTGTTTCCTCGCCTTCCTGGCCTTCCCCTTCCACTTCGCCTCTGGGGCCGATCAGATGTCAACCTCTTCATATCCTAAAAACAGAGCCATATAAAAATTTTATGTTACCATGCTTCACCCAACCCAACATTTTACCAATTTTAACTCCATATATTTTTTAAAAGTACCATCAGAGACATGTTATGTATGTCTCGAATCCAAAATATTTGAATTTAATGCAATATATTTTTCCTTTCAGTTCACACAATGTGTATATTTTCTTTGTCCTTACTCTATATAGGATGATATACCCATTAGATCTAACATTCTCTTTTTATATATCCAATTTTATCACACATGATTTCACCAAACACATTCCGAAGTACACGTGACCAAAAACAAAACTGCAAACGTCAAAGGAACATTCTAGAAAATTGACCCTCTCCAAAGAAAAAAGGTACAGTTTCTTTCAGTATTTGGTATATAAAGTACCAAGTTATACACTTTTAGAACCATTTTAACAAGACCTTGAACTTTCATTAGGAGGTAGCTATCTATTTCTTGCGTCAAAACATGGTAAAAATGATGTGGTTTTAAGTGAAATATGCACCAATTGCATCGTTTTAGCTCAAAAGCCAGACAAAGAGCCATGGCTGATTGGCTAGCAATGAAATAGACATGCCTACGTCACAATTCTGTTTGACACAACTACCTAAAGTCCAAGCTCTTGTTAAAATGGTTTTATCTTGTTTCAAAAAAGAATTATGACTTCAACATTTTGACATATTTCTAAGATTTAGAGTAAAAAATGATTCAAAATGGCACATTTTCTCGTATTTTTTTTTTGAGAGAAAAATGTGTCCCCAGCCATAGCCCACAACAAAATTATTATATTTTGTGTGATTTCACATGATAAAGTTATAATACATGTACAAGTTTCATTGTGGCTGACAGCTGCAGACAGTTTTCTATTTAAAAAAAAAAAACACTGAATAATTGGTATCTTCTGCTCAGCTTTATGAAAATTATATATATATATATATATTTATATATATAAATTGTACATATGGTTAAAAAGATATTTTGTTGATAATTCAAGATTTAAATTTTGCAATATATACATATACAAGAATTGGGTCATGCTGCAAACTGTTAAGAAACAACGTTGCATCACTGCAAGAGTAGGAAGGTTTGGATTACACAACCACTGACATTTTACGACAGCCATTCCTTGCTCAACTTCATTCATATTTTCAAAAGCTACCATACCCTAACATTTTCAAAAATAACAACAATGTCCTTTGTCGTTAAAATTAACTTCAACTTGTGCTTTTAAAATAC
Source organism: Magallana ariakensis (assembly GCA_020458035.1). Taxonomy (NCBI): domain Eukaryota; kingdom Metazoa; phylum Mollusca; class Bivalvia; order Ostreida; family Ostreidae; genus Magallana; species Magallana ariakensis. Next base: position 9,807,048 of record CM035814.1, read on the forward strand.
GGTCATGTCCCATGCTGCCTGGTTGTATGTTTGTAAACAAAACATCCAGCCACTGCGCACAAGTAAGCCTTATCCTCATACAGTATATCCACTGTAACATAATGCGAATACATAACGTTATATTCAAAGTATTACTTACTGGGTCGTTAGTTGGAATTATAGTAACTCCTTCCTCAGTCATAAATGCTCTATTCTCACTGATCACTCACACTGAACTGAGTTCATTCAACGAGTCCTTCGTTTTTATTTACATTCTAGTTTGCGCTCGACACTTAACTTTGAACCCAACATTCATTGGTCAATTTCTAGCGCAGTGTGCTATTTTTATAACTATCGCTCTGACGTCACATCGATGTTTACTTAATCCAGAACCTTCTTGACGAATGTACTTTTATTTTATTGACAGAGGTTGTATAACGTTATCATTTTATAGATCATTTTTAAATTTATTACCAATGCCTAACGTTATATAAGTAGGTGTATCATTCATGCGCGGATCTATATAGAGAGGGGGGGGGGGGGGGGGGTCGTGGGGTCCAGACTTAGAACCATTTTAACAAGGCCTTGGACTTTCAGTAGGACGTGACTATCTATTTACTGCGTCAAAACAAGTTAAAATGATGCTGGTTTCAAGTGAAATATACACCGATTGCGTAGTCTTCACTCAAAAGCCAGACAAATCTTGTTGATTTCAATGAGCAATGGCTGAGTGGCCTATGATGAAATAGACAGGGTTACGTCACAATGCTGTTTGACACCAACTACACAAAGTCCAAGCTCTTGTTAAAATGGTTCTACATAGTAAAATTATCGCAAATATGCCTCGGACCCCCCCTCCCCCCCGGCAAACCCAATTATCCCTTGGACCGCCCACTGGAATAATTTTCTGGATCCGCGCATGTCATTTAAGATCTCTATCTAAAGAACTTTATAAACGGTCCGCCAAACATTTGTTTTGCAGGTTAAACCTGAAACAACGCAAATTAATGAGAAAGTTTGGACTATCATGTTATATACTAAACCTAAAATGACAAACACAGCCTAAAAATACACTCAATTTTAAGTACAGAAAGGTAATTGTTTTTTTTTTTAATCACAGAATTTCATCATATCATACATGTATGTTATTCTGATGGAAATTCGAAATATGTGAATAGAATTATATGATACGCGCAGGAAAATTTTTCATGTGCAATATCGCACGTTCTACAGTAAGCAAGCTTCCTGTTTACATATGAATACAATTTAAATACCCGGGACACTGAATCGATACAGTATGCCCCAGTTGTGTGACGTTGATATCGTGACACAGATTTTGGACGCGGTTGACATCAACAACTGAAGGTTTTCATAAGATACTCTTAATTAAAATAATTATCAGGACACACCAAAAATTTTGGAGGATGCGAACAAAAATTCAACTACAATAAATATAAAAGATATATATATATATATATATATATATATATATATATATATATATATATATATATATATATATATATATATATATATATATACATATACATATACATATATATATATATATATATATATATATATATATATATATATATTTGTATTTTGGATATTTAAGAAACGAACTCGATCAATGTCTACCCAAGTTATTCTCGTATAACCTGTGTTGGGGCAGTTTACGGTTTATAATACGCGAAGCGGATTATAAAAAAGCGTAAACTGCTCCAACCCAGGTTATACGAGAATAACTTGGGTAGACATAGAGTTCATTTCTCTGTGATTAACTGTACAAATTGAGTGCGTTTTACTTTTAAAAATGATATTAATCTGTTCAAAATTCAAACGTAACGTCAAGCGGATCAATACGTTTTTGACGTTGGTGCATTGTGACGTGTCTTGTGACGTGCTAACCAGGTTATACAAATTTAACTAAATTTTTCTATTCAATCAAATGCCGCGTTACAACCAGAATTAAATTATATATAAATATATTAAAAAAATGTAAAAAGGTTCAAACTAAACAATCAATTTAGAAACAAAATCTACACATACCCAGTCTTTATATCCCTCTAAGATAATCATGATTGCACCTATGAAAGAATATAACTGAATCGCTGATTTTATATACACAAGTTCAGCCCAAGTTCAGATTGGTCAATGACCTATCGAACGCATCCGGAAAAGGCCTCGGGGATTCGTACCGGAAGCCCCCCCCCCTTTCAAATCAAAACGAAATATCTTATTCAATGACTCCTATTCTCTGTGGATACAATCTATTGATTAACTTTTTTGCACTTGTGAGAATTTTCAACGAATTGCTCTATTAACCATTACACTGGATATCGTACTCATTACAATAAAAGTACATTTCAGTGCAAAAAAGTCGATCACGGTAAAAAAAAAAAAAAGCCAGTGAATGTAAAAATTACTTTAGCGAACTTACTTCTGTACTTCTCGGGAGCGTCTTAATAAACTGCAACATATATCTTCTTTAAGACTCTTGGCCTATTATTGTATTTTTTAAAGTCATTAAATGAATTGCTGTCCCCCCCCTCTCTCTCTCTCTCTCTCTCTCTCTCTCTCTCTCTCTCTCTCTCTCTCTCTCTCTCCTTGTTTTATTCATTGAATGAATAAACAAATGAATAGATGGAGTTTATACAGACACTACCGGTGTATAAATCGTACCATTGGTCATAATGCAGCACACTAAGATACCCCCGGGAGAGGGCGGGGTGGTCGTGGCAAATTTAGACTACATGTATCTAAATCCCCGAAATGTAGAAGAAGATCTCTGTAAAAGATATAGAAAACATTCAGATTTTAAAGTTGAAACATATACTATACTCTTTTCCAAGGTATATAAACATCACGTTCTCTTAAATTATCCGATATATATAATAAAATAATACCTCAGGTTTCAAACGATGTTCATTCAATAGTATGAAAAATCCCAAGATTTTCCCTTTGAAACACCCCCACTAGCTTGTCAGCTTTCAATACACGGTTAAATATGAAAAGTCTACGGGGATTTTGCATTGCAAGCGAACTGAAAGTACCCGGAGGATAAATTGACAAATTGTGCGAGGTATTCCAAGTGACTTCCGAATGGAAAAAAGATGTCAACATTTCCCATTATAAATCTCCGTAAGAAATCTGTTTTCGTTCCTGTGAATTTTTTTCGAGAGAAAAACGAAAATATGTCAATGAAGATATCTTGGATATTTCCCTTTGATTGATTTCAGTTGCACTCTTTAACAGGTACATGTGTATTTTTTATTAAAAATCGTCCAAATGTGCTGCATAAATATCTTGGGACAGATTATAAACGATAGTTTATAGATGAATTTGTAGTCAATATTGATTAGTTTTAAACGATATAAAACGGTTTTTATATCGTATAAAACTATTAAATATTGAATTCATTCCTTATAATTTGATTTTTGTGCCTATTTATTGTTGATCAAAAACAGTTATTTGATCTTTAAAATGACATCTAATTGTACAAAATTCAAACGTAACGTCAGGCGGATCGATACGTTTTTGACGTTAGTCTTATTATGACGTAGGCAACATTCTTTATACGATATATATATAAAATAAGTTTTAGCCAATCAGAAAGCGTGGTACAACCAGAATTAAATTATTTTTTAAAAAATCAGGTAGATCTGATGGGTATATTGTTGACCACGCAAGATTGCTTGATTACGTGAATGCAACAACACTATTCAAAAGTATTTTACAATTTTATAATCTAAGAGTAGGCAGATTCTGATTTCACATCCTACACATAGAGTTTAGAGGTATCGTCATTCTAGATCTGGTAGTGTGTGTGACGTCACTCATCTCAAGACACTCTGTGTAGCACGCATGAGTAAGAGCAAATACATGAACTATATAAATATTGATCGATTTCAAAATGTCACAAGTTCTTCCTAATAGGAACAACAATATTTTACAGCGGTCGGGGAGGGGCGTGTTGTTTCCGGCATATTTTATTGCATATTATAATTTGTATTATGTATTGAAGTTTGATTTTTAAGATTTGAACAAAAGTTCTACAACTTACGACGTATAGCAAATTATTGAAAGCAGTGAATTGTGTGTGTGGGGGGGGGGGGGGGTCTGAAACATGCAAAAGGTGGGACCATTATATTCATTATACTAATGTGTATTAGTCATATATAATATGCTGATATTAGCTATTAGTTATAATTAATGTTCTTATTTTCCTGTGAATATAATGTGAAACTTACCGGAAATTCGCTCTCTAACTTTGATATTGGTATTTATATATTTTTTGCATTTAATGTTATGCAAAGTACGTATTTTAAAATAAGAGGACTACGTGTATTCCTAATGTCTATACTCTCGGTATTTATATAGTATACATACAACGCTGTGAAGAACACTGCCGTTAAATATGTGCCCAGGTGTCACCTAAGCTTCATGTTTGCCGGAAAGAAATTCAAATAGTCCTATGATAGACCAGTGCTTAAATGGTTTATCACCACTTTTATTATTGATGAATCTCACATGCCTGGTGAGATATTTATAGCTTAAAATATAACTTCCTACGGGAAAATAAAAATAATTTTTCTCAAAGAAAAACAAACCAATTTTCCTGTATGATATTGAAATTTTCCTAATAGAATAAAAAAACAACCTAAAGGAATTTAAGGTAAGGTTTGCGGTTACAGGGAGATAACTCACAGATTTTCATTGTGACGTAACACCAACTTCCCTTTATTTCAGCTACGACGTCAAAATTTATATGACGTCATAATTGGTGTAAGGTTTTTGTTATTTCCCTGGGTTTTGTGGTTTCATTGAAAAAGTAACAGAACACAAGCATTTTATCAATTTCCACAAAAACGAAGTCCGCATCATCAAGTTTTGAATAGTGTTTTAGAAACACCAGATTGCACATATACTAAGATACGTTTTTCCTGAAATCGGTGGACTTGGAAAGGTTTCAAATAAGATGTTTTCGTGTATAAAATAGTAGTCCAAAATTAAAACTTTTGTTGCATTTTATTCAATTTTTTAATAGTTCGTAAGAAATTTTAAAAAGTATACCATGATATAAATAGTGACATTATTTTCGAATATATTAAGCATAAATAACCCCCATAATAGTCACATATAAAATGTATATATTTTCACGAAATTACTTACATTTCATCAACATGAAAAGTTGAAATCATGAACTTTGACCTTTTGTAGTTATAAAACGGGTCCGGCAAAATCATTTGAATTTCATGAGAAAAAAGACTTTAGTATAGGGAACAAAATGGTATGTAACTTTGGTACAATTCCTAAAAAATGCAAGCCGCAAACCTTACCTTAAATTAGATAGTATTTGAACAAATCTCTCATAGCATTTTAAAATCCGATAGGGAATGTTAATTTCTTATAGGGAAACCACCTGTCTGAATTAAATTCTTGTACGAAATACATTTATCCTAAAGAAAAAACATGTCTATGCTTCAAATTTTCAAAATATCCTGTAGGAAAATTATTTCTCCTGGGAATTATCTTTTATATTTGTTGTCAGCGTCTGGGATATCACGCAAACTTCTGGTTGAGCTGACGTTATAGGAGATTTTTTTGGTTCAAATTTCATATGCATTATATATTGAACTTTTTGTGTAAAAAGTTAAACATCGGTTTTACTCTGTCCTATTTATTATTGTTTCCGTCACCTTAAGAAAATTTGTAAACACATTGTAGTTACATTAATATTTGTATTCACTGTATCTTTCAGAAAAGAACAATTAAAGTCAATTTACATAGAAAAATACAATATTTCCTTCGTTGACCGAAGAAATGAAAGAATATTAATTGACATAAATGAAAACTGAGGTTGTACATTTGAAAAATCTGACATCTTTGATCCACCTCGCATAATATTTCAATACTTTTATGTTTGTTATGCAAAATTCCCGTGTACTTTTCACCCTGTCCTTCAACCGCTCCTGGACTTCTTTTTGACTTAAATTAAAAAAAGAAAACCCACATTGATTGCTTGATAGCCGGCCAAAGGGAATCATTTTGGTCAGTTATAGATACACATGGCCACGTTCTGTATAAACAGTCAGTGCGGATATTTTTAAAGCTATATGTAATGACGCCACCCAACAACGCCTCGATGGTAGAAAAATCATAATTAGCAAAATCGAAAGATATCCAAATACATACATATATAACCTACATGTAAGTTCTTCGGGAAAATCTGGGTTGGCAATCTATAACTGTGTCAACCTGAATTTTCCAAAAAGATTTCTGCCCTCTATGTATAATTATATAACATCATTCACCACAAATATTTTGTCAACATTACCTTCGTGTTAATATTCTAATTTGTACACATTTATGTAAATAGAATATAATCAGCAGTCGTGTCTCACAACGTGAACAACATCTTACAAAACTAACGGCGGTGTCGTTCGTGGTTTGCCCTAATCATATAAACAACAACCATGCTTTTCATTCTGGGGCCATGTTTCTTTATCTTATCTTCTTTATATTTACATTTTTAAAAATGGCTTATTTTCAAGTCACCTTTTTTATTTTGATCCGTTACAAAGGTATATATATTTTTAATTTGACACCAGTAACTGCTAAACATATCAATAAGTTATTGTAGTCAGAAATAAAGACATCATTAGACGGCAACAGGTGGTCTTTATAGTAACGAATTAAAAAAATCCAATCAGGTTTGATCATTTTCATTTTCCTAGAATTGCACACTGTGTTAGCGGAAGTGAAATACATTGTACATATATTCTTAAATTATCTTTTTTTTTTTTTTTTTTTTTTTGTTGCTTTATGTCAATGCCTACCACTACCTTGCCACCATCATCATCGTAGTCGTCGTCAAGAAGAATAGTCACGAAGAATTAGTTTTTAATTTTAATCAAATTGAAGTCTACTTCCTTTGTTGGTAAACTTTAATTATACTGCAATGCTGGACAGTGTTAAGTTTAAAATGATCAAACAGCCTTTATAATTTCATATAGTGTTAGGTGAACGTACAACATTATACCAAAGATATTTGAAATTTAAAAATTAAATGATGAAATATCGTACTATTTTGTATCCATACATGCATTGCCGATATAAAGGACAATTTTAACAGCTGCTTAATGATAAATTGTATTCGACCATATATCTAATCAACCCATCATATATATATGAATAATAATTGATGAAACTTTTTACCCCTTGTAACATTCACGTGTTTATGCATGAGAGAGTATGTGATTTATATGGAATTATAATTAATCATGGTAGTTTTGTTTGTTGCTTTAATGGCATTTTTGTTGATTCACACAAAATATATTTAGTGCATGCGCGGATCTAGAAAGGGGTGTGCGGACCTACCTAAATTTGCATACATGTATAGTCAAATAGAAACCTTAAAAGAAATGGGTATCGGACCCCCATTCCTCTTCACTTGAGAAGCACAGACACACTTAATTAGATCATAATAATAAAGACTGATGTTTGATATGCAAGATATATATAAAGCTTAAACACCCCACCTCCCTCAAAACTTTTAATTGAGAATTTTTGCCACCAAAAAAACAAGTCAACTGCATGCATACAACAGCAATAATTACATGTATGTGCAAAATACATAAAGCAATTTCAGTTTTGTCATTGAAAACATTCATTATTATACAAAAAGCATTGGCATTTATTTTAACAATGTGCTAACGCAATAACAAAAATAAATGATCCTCAAAACTCCACAAAATCGCCCAGCAACATTATTTCCTAAAACATGTCAATTTCCTGTAACTCATTACCACTTTTTCATGAATGAAAGCAGCTTCCGATGTGGTCCCAATGTCCTACCCTATCTGTAAGATGGCTTATTTCGTATCATTGAGGGAAAAAAAAACAATGTCAAGAAGAAGAACAAGAACATTGTACGACTTAGTTGTTCTTATTTAAGGTATCCGATCCATATTAGGGCCTTATTTTCTATATAACCATAAATATCCATCATTTATTATATTTTAAGCATTTTAGATTAGAAAAGGATTTACCGAGAGAAATTTTTAGATATGTTATTACCTAATCAGTAATTAATTAATGGAGATTGCATTAAGGTCAATGGGGACAGGCAATTTTTTTTTTCAATTTAGAAGTAAATACTAAGAATATCATTAAATTCTCTGTTGGAAAGATGTATTTTATCATTAGGAATAGAAAAACTATTGATTTTTTTTTTTATCCCGGATAGATAACTGAAATTGATTTTTACAGATTTAAATCAAACTCTACAAAAACAGGAAAAGGTCATTATTATAGGACACATTCCGCTCTTACATACCGATACTTAATTAAAGATGAAAATTATGTCCAAGTATAATAATGATTAGGCCCATACATATTTGTTATGCTTCCAGATTCATTGAATTTGGGGCTATTATGGATCGGATACATTAACATATATACCCATAGTAAATATATTTACCTAAAGGCCATATGATAATAAGTTGTCATTTTGTTGACAATGTTTTGTGCCTGGTACATGTACTTTAGTAAGGCAAATTTCAACCTTTAAAACATGGGACCTAATGCCTACTCGCCGAATTAATAAACTGGCCCCTGACCATAAAACTTAGATCAGATCATTTTGATCTCGGTCTCACTTTTCCCCTATATATTCCATTTGTAAAAGTGCTCACGTGGAGTTGACTGTGGTCTCTATTCTCACAGGTAAAGCACGGAACGACATGTGCATTTCTTATTAAGCTAAATTAATCTCTCTGATGTCGAGTCAAACAAAATGCGTTCCCATTCGCATCAAAAACTATTTCATTTTACTTACAGCTGTTGGTGTACATGTAGCAAAAAAAAAAATTAAATTTTTTTTTTTTAAATCAGAAAAAAAAGAAGAAAAGAGTTGTGCGTCCTGCGTAGTCATCTGCAACACAAAAAATAAGGAATACGTTTTATACGTTTTATGAATTCAGATACCACGCGTTTTCATTGTTATGTAAGTCCACTAAATGCATGTCTTAGCTAACATAGAATAAACAACAACTACAATTTTTTTTTATTAGAATACTACATGTAGTAATTATAAGACCAACAACATTCCAAGAAGAAAAATGTCAATATGATGTACATGTATTTTATTACACATTAAAGCAATACACCAATTCATAAAGTTAAACCCATCAAATTTTAAATATATCTCAAATGTAACATATGAAACCAGTGGATATTTATAGTGTACAGAGGCAGAGTGACTAATATGTCCAAAGGACACGTACTGCAGTCAATTTGTAATTCATCGTTCTTCTTTATTTTTTTTTTTTATAAAGAAGCAAATTGAAAAAGCAGTTCCCCTACCTACCTGATGGCATTTTGCAAGTGTTTTGAAGATTATAAAGCAAAAATCTATATATTTCAAAATATTGAAAAATCTCTAAAAAAAAAATTTAAAAGAAAATTTAATAATCATTTTCTATGGACATGTCAATCATTTCTCTTTATCATATGTACGATAGCAGAGATATGTATGTCGTTATTCTGTTTTACCTCACATATCATGAATGATTTCAATGAGATGGGTTTACAGGTAGGTGCGAATATTACTATTTTTATTAAGCCAATATGACCAAATTTACACTCAATATTTTTGACGTGTATTTTTATATTTTTGTTTTGTCTTCTATGGGATTGGTTTATGTTTTTAAATAGCATCATCTCCAATATCTAAATATATGGCCAAATATCCACTGATGACGCGTTTCTGGTTTTACGACAAGCTGGAGGATTTGTTCCAAGGCGAAGGAGCGGTATTCATATGACATGGTTGGAAATTGATTTGCATGAACTTCAACACGGAAGCACCTTTGATTATATTGAGAAAAAAAAAAAGATTCAAGATAAAGTAGTTGCTTGTGTAGTTCTAGAAATTTAAAAAAAATCAAATACATGTATTTTAGTATTTTCCCTCATGCTAGATCAGAACTATTTTGCAATGCTAAGGAGCGCTTTTTTGATCGAGCACTGAAAACAATGTATGTGAACGGTTTTATTAAAAAAATTCTACCTTTTTTCAGCATCATGATTCATGCATTTGGCAAATTGTTGAAGTGGTTAATCTTGTCTTGTTGTCCTGGTACAATTTTTTACCAATGTACCACAATTCTTGTTTTGAAATACATGTACACAATCAATGGTACCCTCTCAAATTCGTCCTATATCATATAATAGGAGACTAAGGCATCTCCTGCCGACCGGTCGCACCCGCCGTGTGCTCATTGTCAAGATCATGAAAAACGGAAGAAACCGTAGTCAGTCCGGTGAAAAATCATTTATCAAAATGTTGCAAACACTCTTTCTAGTAAAACACTCTTCTTCACAACCATATAACAATATAGGGAGTACTATCTTATCAAACAATGTCACTGACCGTACGCGTCAAAAGAAAAATATAATCGATTGCCCTTTTTCAAAATGTCATCAATAGCTTTGATAGCTCTTCCTGCTGCATAAAGGAAAAAGATGATGGAAATAAAGCTCGAAGTATTTGAAGTTTCTAACAATTTCAATTTCTTTGTTATTGTAATAAACATGTGTAGAATTACAATACGTTATAGATATTCTAAAAATGAGATAATCAATATATCTTTGGATATCGTGCATGTGTATGCATAGAATGCCATATCATTAACAAAAATATGAAAGTGTTACGTTTTTAGTCATCATTTTTAATATCGTGAAGTAAATTACTAAAGATCAATGATCCAAAAGCTCAAAAATCATTTAAAAACCAAAATAAGTATATGAACAAATAACCACCGTGTTGCAATTAAGGGCGGGTCTATGAAATTTTATTCAACGAAATGAAAGAGTTTGTTATTTGTGTAATAATAATCGAATTGGGGATGAGCTCCACTACACGTTAGATTGTATTGCATTATCTTTTATTCAAACAGATTTATTGGCAAGGAAATATATTAAACCAAAAACTGTAATATATTGTAAACACTTTTTGTATCTAAACTACTTGTTATAACACTTTGTATATTTATATTTTATTACTTAAATCTATGAGTTATTCTTAACACTAACAATATAATTCTGGGGTTTTTTCATATTATTTGTTAATATGTACACTTGTAACATGAATTGTACCATTCAGACTGAATTGAATTGGATGCTTCATGCATTGATGACTGCCACGTGGATGGAGAACAACCTGTATGAGCATCATGGAGAGAGAGAGAGAGAGAGAGAGAGAGAGAGAGAGAGAGTGATCTTCAATAAAAAAAACCATATTCAACCCTCCGAACAAAGAGATCAACGTCCTTTGATCATGAAGGTCACGAGCTAGGTCATTAACCTTACGTTAATGTCCATAAAGAATGATTGTTAAATATGTGTCTACAAACCACAGCTCGCTTGGCTGAATGTTTATAGTAATATTCTTATAAATTGTTACAAAATTATTAAATGTCATGTTTCGCTGATCAAACGAATATCTTTTTAACCTCTTTTCAGGACTATATTACTTACATGTACTAAGGAATCGGCAGACTCACTAAGAACGCTGGGGTAACATTTTAACATGAACTAAACTTTTTGCACCGAAACTTACATACGTAAATGAATAATGACTGTAGTACATTTATGACATCACTGGCCACTCTTAATAGTAAAGATTTTGTAGCAAACACGATTACTGGTATTTATGTCATGTGATCTTTTTGTCATTGGTTTTGGCATTTCAATCAAGTTAAATGTATATTTCTTTTAAATTTTGAAATGTATATTGTCATGAAAATAATATACTTTTTTCTGATACCTGTATTGTCTTCAATAAATATGATATAATATATTTCATGAGAAATATAAAATCAATTGTTCTGCAAAGTTGTGGTTCGTAAACCAGACAGGAATTAAAAAAATACATTATTACATAACATGATATCAATATTGTTGATTTTTAACATACTAGTACTTGTAATTAAAAATTTTTCTTGATAGAAATGAAATGAAAAAAATGATTGCCACATCTATGTCACAACATTTTGCTTGACATATATTTGAAAATTTTGCAATTCCATAGTGTAATTGAAAGACTGCACAACTTGCATCGGTTAATTCTGTTTACTCTTTACATTTGCCCAAGTGTGTTATACTATTAATACTACTTTTGTTATTATATGCCTGGGATATTGTACACATTGAATACACTTTATACTTTTCTTTTAGAAAAACAAATTGTTCCCCGTAATATATCGTCATGTTACCTATTGGTGTCATGCTTAAAACAAAATATTTACATTTTCCAGTGTCTTTGCCTGTGATAACACTACGTATCGATTTTGTACTATATAACCCATAACTACAAATGACGTATAATTGGGGCGCCAGCGGGGTTTGCTTAATCATATTTAAATATTTAATCGTACGATGGCTTAAAATTATAGAAATATAAGTAAGGAATCATTCTTTGAATTTTATGAGGTGATAATTTCGGTTGGGGCCTGATCAAATCTATTCGGGCTTTATTGGATTTGATCAGACCCCGACCGAAATTATAACCTCATAATACTCAAAGAATGATTCCTTATTCCTTATTTATTAAGAATGTTGTGCTCATTCAAGTTTAACAATTGTTGACATTTTAGAAAAAAAACATGCTTCAGGATTAGCATACAATACAAAGAATGTCTACTATTTTTCTCATAACATTTTAAAAATATGAAAACAAAGAACTGTTCAAATTCAAACGTAAGTTCCATGATTATGCCTACGAGATCCAAGAAGAAATCTATGAAACTTTGATATGGACAGACTTATGCAGACAATTTAAATGAATTTGTGAAATACAATTTCATGCAAAAAAATGTATAAACAAAATTACCTCAACTTTAATATGAGGTATAAGTCGATTGATATTCACGGTGTATAGTCACTTGATATTCATGGTGTATAAATCGTTTGATTTCACGGTGTATAAGTCGCTTGATATTCAAACTACTCGTACCGTAAGGAAACTTCACTGTTTGGAAAAAATGTGGAATGCATAGATAGCTGATGTTTGTTAAACATAGTGATGATAATAATAGGCCTTAAAAAAAGGGCGGGGGGGGGGGTCACGTATTCAGGGCTATAAGTGCACTTAAAATATTGTTGTAAAATTGTTCGACAAAAATCGATTGCCCCCAAAATTAGGGCAAATAGTTTTAGTGTATTACAGTTACACCAGTGTTCCGCACGTATAGAGTATACAAAGGGCGGCGGTTCAGGTTCAATGCATAAATAAACCGAAACACTGAAAAAACGACAACAAATTATTTTCACATAATTATGTCAGAGAGAGAGAGAGAGAGAGAGAGAGAGAGAGAGAGAGGGGAGAGAGAGAGAGAGATTCAAATTGAGTATAAACTTTAATTTTCATATCTCTAGTAATTTCTAAAATCACGTTACATAATAGTTTGGTAGGATGAGTTATGACACAACAGTAGTGTGACGTCGGTACCTGTGCGCCGCCGCCATCGTCAAGGTCATTTATATAACTTATTTACAAATTGAGAGAGCTTTGTTTACTTCCTGTGGTGATTGTGAAACTTAGTCACGTAACGTGAAAATTGAGTCAACAAGGCTGGTGTAGGCTTTAATTAATTTGTCGAAATCATCAGCCTAATGATATTTCTCTCATACACATTATATAGGTCATAAAATTATATGGTCAGCTTGTTTATATACAATGACATTGTCCTTATCTGACATGTTTTATTTCTTAGATAAATTCTGCTATGTCCATACTTACGGATTACCATTGATTGCTACATGCAGATGCACACGCGTGCACGTACGACGTAAGCTAGTGTCACAGGGGAGTGTCGAGTGGTGAGTTCTGGATGTCATTTCAATCACATAATTATGGTCGTAATGATACGCGAAAGGAGCTTGTGTCTTTGAAGTCAGATTCACAGTCGATTTACAACAAAGAGGTAATTAATGATAAGTCTCTCGCCATCATCCCAGTTGTAAAAGGCTGAAGGAATGGTTGTCTCCTCTCCGTCTCTATCTAAAAAAATCATTTCACTGTACCATGCCCACCTCAATCTACCTGTACTAAAAGGTGCATTTAAAAATTCTTTTCACATTCTTCTGGATTATAGCCATGAATTGGGTCTATTTTTATCATTCGTCAATGTTCTTTACGTTTCCTTATTGCACCTGGAAGTTAGTGTTCAATGGAGGTATCGTGACCTTTAGTTATTTTAAACCTATTAAATGTTCCTGCATTCTTTAAACAGATCGAGAAAAAAATGCAGACTGTTGGTGATATCAATGAGTATGCGGAAATAAATCTGATTCATTAATATAGAGTAACCTACAAAGAACATTCCCGTTTGCGGATGTGACCTTTTTGTTACATAAATTGTATTTACTCCCAACTTGTGCAGCTACACGCGCATGGTGGGGCGTCATACATAACAAGTAGGTCACTCGTATCAAATATTGAGCGAAACGACATGGTACTCCATGAATGGAAAAAATAAGCGTATCATTATGCAAACAAGTTTATATGATATAGTAAACTAATTTCCATATCGAACTCTTGTAATAGAATTGCATTTCATGATTAAATGTAAAATGCTACAGTAACACCAACATTTTATCTTATAGATCGTTAAAGTATTATCTCTAAAACATAATTAAGTTGTCAAAGAAGATTTTTTTCTCCAATTTCTAAAAATGAAAAAAAAAATGTTCAAAAATGATACTAAACGATCCATAAAAGCATTCCATCATAACACTTTGTTGTTCATATCGGCTTCTGAAAATCTCCAAATGATTTGTTCAATGAAAAGAAAATAATTTAATGCACATACTCTTTTTTTTTCTAATTACATGTGTATTGATTTCTCAACTGAAACGCATTTATTTGTTTATTTAATTTGTAAAAAAAAAAATATGTTTCAGAAATATATTACTTTAACAATCCAAAAAAGCACTCCATCTTAAAACTATAAGTAGCTCATATTGGGTTCTGAAAATCTTCAAATGATTTGTTCGATAAAAAAGAAATGCAACTACTTTAATATCTTTTTTTAATTACATGTATTATTTTTTCACCTGAAATGCCGTTATTTGTTTTTGTAATTTTTTAATGTAAAAAGCATCGACACTGATAAAATAATCATGATAATACACTGAAATAGTTTTATTAATGATATTATTAAGAAAGTTAAACCTCCAGGATGATATCCCTTGTTCAATCTTAAATACGTACCTTAATTGTTTTACATTGTATCAATATGTTTTTCTTTGCTGTTGTATGCAATGTGATAATTATATTGTGTCAATAACAAACCAAGGGTGTGAAACAGCTAGGTATTAATGATTGTCTAATGATTTACTAGTAATAGTAGTGGTAAGACTTCCAGAAGTAACTATCTTGGCCTAGGTGTACGGAAAATAACTCTTTTATAACATTCTCCGCACCAGGCTTGAACTACATGCAAAATAGTATGTTCAATTTGAAAACAAAATGTAAGAACTAGTTAACAGGAACGAAAAGTAAATCATTTTGTTGGTAAACCCCTATATAAAAACAACCAAGCAAACTGTTCAAAAAAGGGCAAATTGCGGCATCATACATGTACGTTCTATATTCTGTAGATGACTACAATTAGCCCTTCATCGTGTGTGTTATTTACCAAAATTGGTATTCCGACTGTTTTACAACTAGGTGAAATACAACAGGAATTGGATTTCCTTCGGAATGCGTCGTTAGTATGGTAACTTTTTTAGCGGTCGGAGACACAGAGTTCGGAGATCCTCAGAGCGACAGTCAGCGCAAACAACGAAAGAGCAATGTGCATGCAATGTCCAACAATGGCATGTCAATTCTATTAGGGATTAAATAAAATTTATTCATTGTGTAAGAATGCATAGATAGCTAATGTTTGATAAAAATAGTGATGATATTAATATACTCTAAAAAACAAATGACGTATTCAGAGTTATAAGTGCACTAAAAGTATTGCTCTTGAACCGTTCGACAAAAATCGATTGTCCTCAAAATTGGGGCAAATAGTTTTAGTACATTACAGTTACACAAGTGTCCCTAAATGATCCCGCAAGTATAGAGTACACAAAGGGCGGCCGTTCAGGTTCAATGCATAACGTTAAATAGACCAAATCACCGAAAAAATGACAACTTATTTTCACATACCGGTAATTATGTCAGAGAGAGAGAGAGAGAGAGAGAGAGAGAGAGAGAGAGAGAGAGAGTATAAACAGATAGTTTAACGCTTTTTTGGATATATCTAGTAAGTTCTCCAATTACGTCACATAATAATTTGGTAGGATGAGTTATGACACAACAGTAGTGTGACGTCGGTGTTTCGATCCGACGCCGCCGCCGAGAGGTGACTCAGTATCGTCAAGGTCATTTATATAACTTACAATTTTGTTTACTTCCTGTGATGATTGTGAAACGTAGTCACGTGACGTGAAAATTGAGTCAACAAGGCTAGCTGGTGTAGGCTTTAATTTAATTTGTCGAACCCTCCTTTTCTCTCATACACTATGTCATAAAGTTATATGGGTAGCGTGTTAATATACAATGACATTGTCTTATCTGACATGTTTTATTTCTTAGATGAAATCGGTTATATTCATACACATGGATTGCCATTGATTGCTACATGCAGATGCACACGCGTGCACCAAACGACGTAAGCTAGTGTCACAGGGGAGTGTCTAGTCCTCATTGAGTTCTTGATAGCATTTCAATCACCTAATTATGGTCGTAATAATACGCGATACAGGCTTGTATCTTTAAAAAATGTTCATCGCATAGATTCACAGTCGATTTACAACAAAGAGGTCATTTGATAAGTCTTTCGCCATCACAAGTTGTAGGAATGGTTGTCTACGTGACTCTATTTAAAAAGTTTATTGCACTGGCCACCTCAAATAGGTGCATTATATACTGTTAACATTTTTCTGGATTATAGCCATGAATTGGGTCTATTTTTATCATTCGTCAATGTTCTTTACGTTTCCTTATTGCACCTGGAAGTTAGTGTTCAATGGAGGTATCGTGACCTTCAGTTATATTAAACCTATTAAATGTTCCTGCATTATTTAAACAGATCGAGAACTAAAATGCAAACTGTTGGCGATATCAATGAGTATGCGGAAATAAATCTGACGCATTAATAAAGAGTAGCCTACAAAAAAACATTCCCGTTTGCCGATACGACCTTTTTGTTACATAAATTGTATTCACTACAAACTTGTGCAGCTACACGAGCATAGCGGGGCGACATACATAACAAGTAGGTCTCACGTGTTAAGTATTGAGCGAAACGACATGGAACATAAACTACGGGTATCTCCAGGTCTGGTAAGAAAGACAACTCTTGTAAATGACTAAAGGTGGAATGCTACAGTAACACCAACATTTTTATTTTATACATCGTTAAAGTATTATTTCTGAAACATAATTTAGTTGTCAAAGAAGAGTTTTTTCCCACTTACTAACAAAATCTCATATAAAATAATTGAGAGCATATATCCTTCTTTGAACAACGAAAACATGTCAGTTTAGAAATAATGATACTTAAACGATCCATAAAATCATTCCACCTTAAAACTATAAGTAATTCATATCCGCTTCTGAAAATCTCCAAATGATTTGTTCAACGAAAAGAAACGGAACTACTATTTTTTTCTAAATAGATGTATTGTTTTCTCAAATGAAATCCCTTAATTTGTTTTTCATTTTTTTATGTAAAAAAAGGAGCATCGACACTGATAAATTAACCATGACAATATACTGAAATAGTTTTATTAATAAAATTAATAAGAAAGTTAAACCTCCAGGTTGATATCTCTTTTTCAAGCTTGTCTTGAATACGTGCCTTGTTTTACATTGTATCTATAGTTTTACATTGTATCTATAGTTTTACATTGTATCTATATATTTTTCCTTATATAATTCTATCAAATGTTTGTGAAATATGATACCAGGTATTGATAACCGTTGAATTCAATAGGTAAACCGTCGAACTTGTTGGGCAAGAAAGCAACAGCAAGCATAGCATTAGCCATGATGAACACTAAGTGTCAGTGATGAGTTTGCAGAATTTAACACTGTTGTAAACTGAATGTTGTTTATACTACAAACAATAGTCACCTTAATACTTGATGCAAACAATAAATAATAATGATAATTTACAATTGGATGGACACTCTATACAGGATAATATGTCACGCTTGGATGAGGAGTAATCTTCAATAAGACAGTCATTTGGTGGTATTTTGAATCGCACTGCGTTTCGTGTTTTCGGACATTTGAATTGTCGATATGCAATATACAAAAACATTAAAAGATGAAACTACCCTACAGTCATAAGTTATCTGTTACAAGTTTGAAGGAATATCATACGTTAATATTTAATTTATGTTTTTGCTGACATTACTGCAGGAAATGTATCTAGTGGTAACGCTCTTAAATACTTTTTTCATTTATGCTGTGGCTTGAATAATCTAAGAAAATTGACAAACTCTATGATAATAAATCGGCAATTTTCTATGCTTCAAGAACTGTAAAGATTTTTTCACAAAACCTATCTAAAATAGACCTAATTAATGCATTTTCAACCCTCTTCAGTTTGGGTATATCGAATCAATATTAAAATTATTATTTTTGCCGGAATGTTTTGTACCAGTTTAGCTACTGATTTGAAATACCAGAGAGCGACCCGCAATATACTAAAGCGGTGATGTCATAAGAACTACTGTCAAAGTCGCTACTTCAGAGATTGAAATATTTTGTGACAAAGATCTGTCCCCTTATATAATCCCTTTCTGTTGATACCAAACAACCAATTATAAACATGCGTTTTACATATTTTGCAACTACACAATGTAAGTTGTGAAAAGAGATTTGGAGTACCCCAAAATGACTGTAGTTTTCTCCTTCATCCTTTAATTATCCATGGAATCAGCTTTCAATTAGCTTGGGACCGACAATATTTTTCCTCAATTCATTCAGTTTTATATTTACCGTAAATAGACAAAAATGTATAAGTTAAATCATCTATCATTGTTTTTCTTATCAATGAGCGAAAATTTAAGAATAAAAATATTTATAATTTTTATTTTATTAAATGAAAAAAAAATGCTGATGGTTATTAGTTATTAATCTTAAAACACAACAAAATATTTATATTCTTTTTTTATCGTTAATGCACTGATAAAACACATGTAAAAATCCAGGTAAAATCTTGGATTGAAAGCAGACTATAATTGCTATCACAACACAAATCACACCTATTTTTCTATACCCAATTATCAAATGTGTGCAAAACGGGAACACACCTTTTCCTCTATGTGGTTGTATGCATTAATATAAATTAAGTTGAATATTGTGTCAATTACAAACCAAGAGTATCAGTTTAATATTCCTAAGTGTATGTTAGATTTACTTAAAAAAATCAGTTGAACCCAGTGCTGTCAATCAGTGGAATTCACGAAATATAGAAGCCAGAACAGCCACCTCAATCAATTTGTTTTGCAAACATATCCCTAATGTTACGAAACCCCCTATCATTTCTTTTTTTCTTGAAAAACTACTCGATATTGAGCGAGAAACAACATGTATGATCAATTAGTTATGCTAGATTTAGTCAATATTGATACTAATTTACTTTTATATGGCAACAACAACAACCTACCTTTACAATTTTAACAAAAGCATTTTTGCTTCTGTGCAAAAGTTTATAGACGAATCTTTGAGATTCAAATAATTTTTCTTTGTGTATATCAATATTATAGTATTTTTTCTTTTGTTCTAAATTTATATGCATGACAATTATTGTTATATTTAAGGAGAAGAACTAGTTATGGCACGCCAAATTCATAAAATAAGCTAATCATAGTTTCACAGTTGATAAACTAGGTTTAACGGTTGTAAACTGTAGTTTACAGAGAGAAAACTACAATAAACAGCGATAATCTATATTTTACATCTGTAAACCATAGTTAACGCGATCATCTATGTTTCATAAGTGTTAAACTATAATTAACAATATTTACATTTGCAAATATGCTTCCTTATATGAACATATAGAATAGCGAAAACGTTCAATTCTGTATGAACGTTTTCGTGACGTCACAATGATCATAGCACGCGCTTATCGCTTGTCGCTTGGATTATTGTAAACATAAAATCTCTGTTATTTTAACAGTTCTGAACGATTTGTCTTTTTCAAACGTAAATATAAGTAATAAACAGCAATGTTAAAAAGTTCACCGGGATATGAAGTTGGTTGGTACGTGATCAAATCTACTGAGAAGCCCTTCGGGCTTCACAGGATTTGATCACGTGACCAACCAACTTCATATCCCAGTGAACTTTTTAAATTGCTGTTTATTTCTTAATTGAAAACAACCATTTGCGATCGCAAAACATAATTTATCTGCAAATATAGTTTCACGATTATAAAACTATGATTAACAACTCTTAAGTATAGTTAACGATGTGAATCTATATTTATCAGCTAAATTTATGAACGTTATTTGCAGACAGATAAACTTAGATTATCATTCGTTAACTACATAGTTTACAACCGTTAAATATATAGTTTTACAGATTATCATTCGTTAACTACATAGTTTACAACCGTTAAATATATAGTTTTACAGATGAAAACTATAGTTAACGAATCGTTAACTATAGTTTGCGGTTCGTAAATTATAGTTAACAATCGATAAACCTAATTTATCAAATGTGAAACTATTTTAAACTCATTTTTGTGAATCTGGCATGCCATATAAATAGTAAGTTGTTAGAACTTGTTTCTGATCCTTTTGTTTAATCAATTAACTATGTTCAATACAACCAAGAGTATAAAACAGCTATGTAATAATGATTGTCTTATAAATGATTTACTAGTAATAGTTGTTGTAGATTCGTTTTAATAAGAGCTTGGACTTTCCGTAGGGTGTTACTACATGTATCTAGTTTGCATATCAAAACAAGCTCTCTTTTTTATATATTCGCTAAGAGAAGCTCATTAATCTTCATAGACTGTCAAAACTGCTCTGTTGTGTGAAATTGATGCTGTTTCAACGAAATATACACGGACGAGTGTCATTGCGTGCAATGTATTCATAGTTAAACATGAGTAGACCTGCCTTCTTTAAATCGGAGTTTGGCACGTACTACCCTAAGTCCAAGCTCTTGTTAAGGTAACTCCAGTGTCTTTCGGATCCGGTTCTTTTTTTACACGGCGTGCTAAATTTATGATTATAATTTTGGCACACAACACAAGTGTTTTAAAATAATTATGGTTTGGTCAAAAAGTGGAAAATTTGTTAAAATATAGCATCTTCGTCATTTAGAGGGATTGGAGAAAGCAAGGAAAGCAGCGAAATGTAAAACAGTAAATGAGTGTGTAATATAATTGTACGTATTGTATGCATTTTCCTCCAACAATTACACTGCGTTTATGTAGCTTGACGACCTCATGTGTCCTCCAGGACAAGGAGAGGGTAAGTAAGTACTTGTGTAATTAAAACTACATAACACTGACTGATGTTTAATCTACAGATAAATATGTTAAAAAACTGGGATAGAAAGTATTTGACAGAAAGAGGGAGGGGGTACTACTGCACATAACTATATGAGTTTTTTGGCAGTCTCGACCTTAATTTTATACGTATAATACAGTTTCATTGAGTGTATCAATTTAAGTGACTGTTAGATTGTGTCTTTTTGGTACATTTCATTTATTTCCAAAGTTTGCAAAAACAACTTGTAAAATTTACATTTTCAATATGGGGGTACACATGTTCAAGAGACTATCAAGCAAAAACTAGATGGTCAATTTTGATAAACTATGTTTTTTTGTTAAGACAATATGTAACTCTTAATAAATATTCTTCAAAAAATGTATGTAAACTGAATAATTTTTTAGAATTTTTCAAAAATATGCAATTTTGTTATTTTTTTGGGAAGGTTGTGGTAAGAAAAAATGTAATATTTTTATATTTTCTGTAGAAAATCAATAAAAAAATTTATGATTTACTGATAATCAATTGATTTGCTTAAGTTATAACCTAACATGATGTATTTTGGTGCATAATTTAATAAATTATGAGATCATGCATCATGGTGTTGAATTTTGGCTGTTAAATTTTTGGACCTTGTGAGCTGAAGCTCACTGTAGGAAAAAAAACGTGCAAAGGTATAAATATTTTGGTCTCTATAGTAAGTCTATAAGTTGTTTTAACTATTAAAATTAAAAAATGTTTGGTTTGACACGGATTTCTAAAACACTGGAGTTACCTTAAAACGGTTTTGATACAATCTGATTAAAATCAGCCGTTCTGATACACTCGAAGATGTTCGAGAGCGGTAGCGTATCAGAACGGCTGATTTTAATCAGATTGGTTCTAATACTTCCAGAATCAGAAGTAGGTGTACGGGAAATAACTCTTTCATAACCTTCTCTGCACCAGGCTACCTTATGGTCTATATTAATACATATAATTAATTTTTTTTGGATTAAAAAAAATCATACTTGTTGTATTTATGCTCATCTCTGTTTCAGCCACGGTGTCCATGATTGCAACTACACTCTGTTCTATTAAAAAACTAAAATGTAACAAAAGTTGTAGTGAGGACTACATTGTAAATGAGTTATTTGTAAGATGTAATGATATTTTGATGCCTGTGTTGCATAAACTTTTTAACAAAATACTAATGTCAGGCTTATTCCCTGATTTGTGGACAAAAAGTTGTATTGTACCTGTACACAAAAAAGGTGACATTTATGATGTAAACAACTACAGGGGTATCTCTATTGTCAGTTGTTTTGGAAAACTATTTACAAGTGTTTTAAATAATAGAATCCTAGAATGGGATAGCAAATATGATATTTTGACTGATGCTCAGTTTGGGTTTCGACCAGGACTTAGTACAGTAGATGCTATATTTGTTTTGCAATCACTTACATGTATTAGCAAAACTCTATGTAACAAAAAACGTCTATATTGTTGCTTTGTGGATTTTCAAAAGGCATTTGACTCTATTAACAGATGCAAGTTATGGGATAAAATATATAAAGTTGGTATACGAGGGAAATTATTACAAGTTATACAATCACTGTACAATAATGTGAAGTCATGTGTCAAATATGGTGGTGTTTTAAGTGATTACTTTAGTAATGACATGGGTCTTATGCAAGGTGAAGTGTTATCACCACTACTTTTTGCTTTTTATGTGAACGATTTTGAGATAAACTTTATAAAAAACAATTGTCCATCCATTGAACTACAAATGATTAATATTTTCCTGCTAATGTTTGCAGATGACATGGTATTGATTGCTGAAACCCCTGCTGGGTTACAGAGTATGTTAAATACACTTAATGAGTATATATACTGTAGAAATGGATCTGAATGTAAATGTGTCTAAAACCAAGGTTGTGATTTTAGAAATGGTGGGAAAATATCAGATTTTGAAAGCTGGTCATACAATGAACAAAAACTAGAAGTTGTGAATACTGTTAAGTATCTTGGTATTGTATTCAACTTCAATGGAAAATTTTTACAAACACAAAAACATGTAGCAGATCAAGGACGGAAAGCACTTTTTGCAATATCAAACACTATGAAAAATTATTCTTTTAATGTTGAATCTCAATGTTCTGTATTTGATACGTATGTTCATAGTATTCTTTCGTATGCCTGTGAAATTTGGGGTTTCCACAAAGCACCCGATATAGAAAAGGTACATCTCAATTTTTGTAAGAGAATTCTTGGGGTCAATAAAAAAATTACAAATAATTTAGTGTATTGTGAACTGGGTAGATTGCCTTTGTATATTAGAAGAAAGCTACGAATTTTCAAATATTGGTTAAAAATTAAAAATACAAATAATATTATCTTGAAGGAGGCATACGAAAGCATGCTTGTCAATAACGATAACTGGATGGTTTCCATACAAAGCGAGTTGTCTAGCATGGGTCTAAAATATTTGTTTGACGAAACTTGTTCTAATCAATGTAAAACCTACAAGACAATTGAATGTAGAATATTATATATTTATAAACAAAGTTTGATGTCATCTTTTTCGACATCTCCGAAGAGAATGTTATATCAACACCTTGTGGATAATTTTTGTTTGCAAACTTATCTTAGGAGACCGATTAATTATATTTCAAAAAAATTTATAAGTATTTTTCGAACTTCATCACATTCTTTAAATATTGAAAAGGTCGACACAACAAGGTGCCAAGAAATGAAAGATTTTGCAATCATTGTAATAAAAAAGATTTAGAAGATGAGTTCCACTTTATACTCATATGTCCTTTTTACGTTGAATTACGAAAGAAATATATAAAGAGTTTTTATTTCAAAAAACCAAGTGTTTTTAAGCTAGTTAAACTTTTAAGTGTTAACAATATAAAGGAACTCAATAATTTAGGTAAATATTTGTCTAGCGCTTTCAAAATGAGAGCGCATCATTGTAATAATAGTACAGTTTAAGCTACTTATCATACATTTATGTCCATTCATATTTTATGATATGTACATGATTATATTGTCTTTTAAAATATGTCCACTCACTTACTGCACATTGTTTATAATTTTATATGTATTATAATTTGTATTCCGATGAGTTGTAAAGCTCAAGGATAATAAATTGAATTGAATTGAATTGTTATAAATGCTGTTATTTACTATTCTTTCGATTTTCAGGAAATATTGTAGCACATGAAGAATATAAATTCGCAGTGAATGAAATAATGAATATTAATAATTGAACAATAAACACTGTGCCGGGTAATTATGCCAGAGCTAAGGCGGCATTTTTGCAATGTGCAATTTACAAAGAAAAAAAACTTACTTGTTTATGCCAAAAACTGCTGTCAAAAGATACAAAAGCAATAAATATGAGGTTTTACGTGTTGTTTTGTACGCAAATTGCTTGCACAAGAACAGAACAAATCCTTTGTTAATGCCTTTGAACTGCGCAGCTGCAGACTTAAATTGAAGATTTAAAATCTGTAAAATATGAAAAGTGGTCATTGGTAGTCCACTCTACAACCATTTGTTTAGAAAAAGGTTGAATCTCGCACGTGTATGGTGTAGCATTGTCTCAAAATAGGGTACCCTATTCTTATCAGTCGGCATGACATCTAAGTTAGAACAAGAAAAATCTCTATACTCAGAGCTACTGTCTCTATGGAGGCACATTGATGTTATATTTCATAGAAAAAAATATGTGTCAATTCAAAACAATCTGTGTGGAATGTGAAAACATCTCTATACCAGACCAAAGTTTGTTTTTAAATAAAAAATATACATATATTTTTCACTTAAAATATAACTTCAATGTACCTCCATTGACACAGACAAATATATATATATCGTGCCAACTGATAGTGTCTATTAATAAGACTCATTTAAATAGGGGACCATAATTTTTCTCCTTTAAACACATTTATTTCTGATACGGGTTCAGTAATAAAACAACAACACATTAAATGGACTAACAACGACACGCAGCAGCTTTAATGTGTATATTAATACATATATACTATTAAATATCAACTTAGTTATAAGTTGGACACAAAAAACTGAAAATTATTCAAATTTTAAACGTGTTTCCAGCTCTATGTGTCGTCCTAAACTGGCTTTAACAAACTACTTGATAGAAAACCGGTTCTATTGAACCGCATTACTGAACATACCTGTAAATTAAAGGTATTCGAATTGAAAACTTTATATTTCCGGAATACATTCATTACAATTTCCAAGTAGAAATTGATTTCTGTCCAATTCGTTCCTCAAACGAAAGAAATCACATAAGACAAAGCTACAACTTAAATGGTTGTAGAGTGGAAACCAATACCGTAAATCTGGAAAAATTTTCGTCGATAATTTTTGCGAATCCGAGTCATGAAGCTATATAGATTAATTTTTACGTTTTATATTTTTGCGAATTGTCATCGGTATATATTAATGATCTTCTTTCATAATTTTTCAGATTTTTTAAATATTCAATTTAAGTCTGCAGCTGCGCAGTTCTAAGTGATTACAAAAGGTATATTGTTCTATTCTTGTATGCGTAATTTGCATACATACAAAACAACACGTAAAACCTTATATTTATTGCTTTTTTATCTTTCGACAACAGTTCAATAAATGCTTAAAGAGACAGTACGGCGCATCTTATTAAAAAACCGACTTGAAAAAATTTTCCGATCGGGTTCGGTATTTTTGTTCTACTCATAAATGTATAAACTTTCAGAAAATTACAAATTTCTCCGTGAAATAAATCTAATTATTTCATTAAAATTAATAATTAGGTATAACCTATGTATACATATATACATCGCCACGTGTTACAGGGTTCCACTTTCTATACCATTACGCATGCGTATTTACTATAAACAAACCAGCATGGCGAGTAAGAGACCGGGTAGGCCTGCTTACTTGAGTGAATTGGCAAAGAAAATAAGGTAATAATTGTTCAAAAGTTTTTAAAATAACCACAGTTATTATTTTGTAAGCATGTATTTTGCGTGTTTATCATAGGAGTTGCTACAACCTAAATTCATTTTTGTAAATGAGGCCCCTTGAGGGATAATTTGACATATTTATGTCTGTTAATTTTAAAATGAATTGAAATTGGTAAACGTTAATAAATTATCGAGAAAGTGATGATGTTTTCCGTTTAGAGAGTCCCTTTTATCTCGTATACCATGATGACCGTAGTCGGGCAAAGATATTGTAGTTTTCAGCACGTGTCAATTACTGTCAATCAAAATCCACGTGGTACAAATAAACGCTTTAAGATTATTTCGGTTTGTTCGACCCTTAAATTTCCGGAAGCTCATAATTACATTAATTAGGTATGTAAAAAGGATTTTTATGTACTTCAACTGTCACAATCAACGTTATTTGGTATTTCCTAACGATACAATGGCTAAATCTGAAGTTATTCACACATGTGTTTTCAGCTGTACTGTCGCTTTAAATTTTTGTTCTCAAATGCACATTCCCCTGAATGGGGCATTCATTCATTTTGTTGTGCCTCGTTTTTGTTTACATATGTTGAATACACTGACAAAATCTTAGTTTTCCTTCGATTTTTCTATCAGCAAGTTTTATATGACCCTATTTTAATTAGCAGTCTAGTGTTGTCATTTTAAATAATGTAGTTTTCTCTTCAGCAACTTTATAAATGTTCACAAACAGGTCTTAAAATGTTGACTGACCATTGTAAATACCTTTGCCAAGCAATGTAAATGTTAAAACTGGAAAAGTAAAATGTTTTAAAAAATCGTGACTATGCCTGTTCAGGTGATATAGTATTTCCAACAGAAAATACAATTCGGGAAAATAAAAGGAAATTTACATTCCGACCGGATTTTAAAATCATATTCTGCAAGGATGCTTTAGAATTCAAAAATTTAACATCATTCCATTCTACTACGAATTTTAAATTATCCTGTAGAAAAAATGTCTTTTCTATAAAATTATTTATGAAGCAAAACATTATAATTTAAAGTGATTGTTTTATTATGCTGTATCCTTGTTTATTGAAGGCCTGTCTATTCCCCTAAAGTTTGAATGTAACCCCCTCCCCCAAAAGATATCCGTACCCACCCCTGGAAAATTCAGACTACTTATTTCACTTAGTTCAGTTGTATTTTTTTAAAGCAATGTGCACGTTTAATCTCTAGAGTGGGAATTCTGGGAAATATGCATGCATGTTCATCACGTTGCACTGTACAATTCAGCTTTATCCTACCCTGTGCCTTGCGACGTGGAAATATTACAGCATAAATTTTCTTTTTAGCATTAAGTCGCACTAACTTTACGATGGCACCTTCTTGTACTTTCTTGGATTTTGATATATATAGAAATACACAAGTAAAAGCTGACTATATTTTTATTGTACAGATTATGTACAGCATATAATGCAGCCTATTCATCTTCATCTTCTTCCTCATCCTCATTGTTGATCTGGAAGTACCTGAGCTCATAAGACTCCTTATTGTTGGCAACCACTCGAAGCCAATCTCTAAGATTGTTCTTTTTCAGGTATTTCTTGGTCATGTATTTTAGGTACCTGTAATAATAATCACAATTACAATAATTTTCTGTTTTTCTTTAATGATTTCAAAATCCCTTTTTACTTTAGCTGGATTCAAAAGTTATGGTCAAAGAACATTCAATCTTTACCTCTTGGAGAAAGGAATATCAGAAGTGAGATTAATCTTGTTCTTATTCCTCTCTAGAGCCACATTATTTCCAAAGTTTCCAGTCTTTCCATTTACTTTGATCCTTTCCTGGAGGAACTTTTCCTGTGAACGACGAAAAGCAAATCCCACTGGATTAGGGAAGGTAACCCTAACCCTGACTAGGGAAGAAAACCCTAGTCCTACTTGTATAAGTACATCTCAAAACAAAAGTAAACCAATTCAGGAGCTTGGTTTTCCTTTTTTACAAGTTTAACAAAGAACTCAAAACAAACTCATAGCTAAACGCTATACATAAAACTATGAAATTTAATTCCAAAATCATCGCAACAAAATTGATACATACAAAGCTGCCAACATCCATGATTCCATCTTCCACTGGATGAGTGCAGTCAATGGTGTAACGCAGACTGGTCTTCTTCTTTTTGCCCTTTCCTGCAGGCTTGGGCTTGCCAGATCTCTTGACGTTCTACAACATAATATATATACCACTCAAAAAGCTGTTTAAATATCATCGTATAACATTACAGTTTCTTACAAGAAAAGTGGGATGGGAGTGGGGTTTAAATATTTCATCCTGGCAAGAGATGACGGCTTGAAGCCTCCCATTCATTGTACAGGTTCTGAACTACTACGTAACTGATAACAATTATTAATAACTTAGGCTCCAATTTCGCATGCTTTAAATTTTGTGTGTAACTGTTATTCCTTGACTGACATAGTCTAAACAATTACTATATAAGAGTAATTTTTAATAAGGTTTGATAAAATATATTGTCCTTTTCTGACAATAACAGGCATACAAATCAATAATAAACGTTCTGAATTAATTTTACAAAGAAAATAGACTTAGGAAAAGCAAAATAGTTGATAATTCATAGTGAGCTGATTTCGCACCTGCGGCATGGCGGAGACCTCGTGTAAGAAAGAACGATACCGAGACAAAGCGGAAAATCCTATCAAATCCTAATATTTAGAACCAAGCTCAGATTCCTAGTTTTCCTACATAGTACCGAGAAGAAAAAAGTGTTAACTTATATTTAAAAGGCATTTTAGAAATAATGTCGTCGAAAAAATTAAATAAAATTTCCATGGTAAAAAAATTTATTGACGAAGGAAAATATTTTAACAATATCCGAACTCACCGTTCATGATTTTTTGTTTTAGAATCACTCATTATTCAAAACGGAAGTGTATCACCGGATATTGATGAAAAGGTGAGACAGGCCGCAATAATTTCTAGTTTTACTTAATTTTGGGTAATATGATGCAATTTTTGCAGTAAGATGAATTGTTATGGTTAATTATCAGCTTTTAAAATCGTCCTTTAAATAACTTTAATCTTTCTGTGCGATAATTTATATGTATGTGCCAATATTGTTAATGGGGGCGTTGCTCACAGTATATTTTATTCTATTGTAAATTTTATTCTATATCCTTACCTTATTTAACGAACAAATGCAGATGTCTGTTGGTTAATGTTGTCTTATGATAAAAAAAACTTCAACCACAATTGTTCCATCTGGAAAGAATACTATATTTGTATTTAGTCACTATAATCTGATAATTTTGTGAGTGAAAATCATTTGCATATGGTACAGGGGCTTGTGTAGAATAAAATGCACCATTAAAAAAGTGGGTACCTCGGAGGAAAAAAACCATACTTGCCAACCTCCAACATGTGAAAATCTGGTCATGACCAGATTTGGAAAGTAAAAAATCTGGTCATAGCGCGTAACGACATTCACGACATATTTACCATTGCATTTCAAAGGTATATACAACAGAAATATATATGTGTATTATGATGTTTATACAAAAGAAAAATGTATGTGTATTATTTTATCACAAAGAAGCATTGTAACAAACTTTTGCTGATTTTGAATTTTGTAAAGTGACCTGACACAGAAAATGATATGTTGTGTTCAGCTAAAAAATTTGCAAAAAAGAGTTTCTGCTATATTAACCTTGCTTTTGAACCCTGAAAACGATGGCATAAAATTTTCAAGTGACTTGAAAGACTTTTGTGCATGAGCATATTTTACATGACTTAGCGTTTTAGAATGTTTAGTTAGATCATTTTTTTGAACCAGGTCCAATATTCAAATGCGCATTACATAGAAAACAAAAAGCCTCGTTTTTCCCTTGATTACTTTGTTTTACCCATGGGAATTTCTTCTCCCAGATATGTTAATAAGTACAAAGATATCGTTTTCTTTTTGTTGGTTTTGATTCCGCTTGCCCTGATAATGACCTCTGCCTATTGGAAGCCATAGCACTTAATGATTTAAACCCTCGGTTTGTCAAAACAACTCACAATAATAATTAACTCTCACCTTATAATTAACTAAACATTTTCCTGTTATAGCCATCGGCATTGTTTACGTAAATCCAAGCTCAGCTTGGGTGGGTTCATAACTGGAAGTCTACCGCGCAAGGTAATTTACGAACCAAATCCGGAAATCGGGAGATTTACGGGTTGTTCGACAAAAATCGGGTGAAAAGCATGACCCGCCGGGTCATAAAAAATAATCGGGTGAAGGGTTGAAAAATCGGGTGTGACCCGATAAAATCGGGTCAGTTGGCAAGTATGAAAAACAAAGTGGGGGTTGGGTTGGGGGGTGCCATTTTGGATACCGCCTCTCTTCATCAGGGAAATTTTCATTTGTTAAACTAGACATATATTTGGCTTTTCCCATAACCATTGAATTGTATGAAAGAGATCTAGTTAGCTCACATGTGGTACTTTCGGTTCTGTAGAAGCCAAGGAGTTGACAGTTTATTTTGTGGGGATAAATTCTTGAAATTGTTTGGATTCCATCAATTTCCATGACTATCTCATACATGTTTTGATTTATTTATAGTCTGTCCCAAGTTATTGCTTCCATCACTTTTTGACGATTTTTAATAAAAATACACATACCTGTGAAAGAAATGATGTTGAAATCGATAAAAGGGAAAATATCCAAGATATCTTCATTGACAAATTATCATTTTTCACTCATAAAAGTTCACAGGAACGAAAACAAATTTCTTACGGAGATTTATAATGGGAAATGTTTACATCTTTTCTCCATTCGGAAGTTCTCGGGACACCTCGCGCAATTTTTCAACGTTATAATCCGGGCTTAATAATGGCTGATGCAATGCTAAATCTCCGTAGACTTTCTATTTTGGGATGTGTATTGAAACCTGAAGCGGTAGAGGGGGCGTTTCAAAACAGATAATCTGGACATTTTTCAGATTAGTGGAGGAACATAATTTGAGCATAAAGGTATTTATGATTATCGAAATATCAAGCAAAAAGCGGTGGAAGCAAAAACTCGGGACAGAGTATAATCAGTTTGTTATTTTTGTTGAACAACAAATTAACAAGATATATATTACAAGCCTCTTCAAAAAAAAAGTTCCCTTTTCTATCACCATTTGCTTATTATTTTGATAATTCATAAATATCTTTGAAACCAAACTACACTCTTTCACTAGCATGAAAAAGAACAGGAATCCATACATGTTAACTTTACCTATTTATGCGGAAGTCTACAGATTTTTAGCTCCGTCTCCCGCCCACCGCTTTTATTAGAAAATCTACAGCTTTTCTTCAAAATATGTGCCTTGTTTTGATAGATAGCCATTTTGGAAGCCATTGTGGTACAAAAATCTCATCAGGTTTGAAATAAGCGCATGACTTTCAATCGGAGGCACACAAACAATTTTTTAAGTCTGTCATGAGAATATTAAGTTTTCAAGCATGTGTTTTACATTAAACGGTGAAAGAAGC
Source organism: Magallana ariakensis (assembly GCA_020458035.1). Taxonomy (NCBI): domain Eukaryota; kingdom Metazoa; phylum Mollusca; class Bivalvia; order Ostreida; family Ostreidae; genus Magallana; species Magallana ariakensis. The sequence continues at coordinate 9,839,091 of CM035814.1, forward strand.
CACTTCTTGTGATTACATTAGTTACTAGACATGTCAATAAATTATTATCTTCGCCAAGAAAAAAGAAGCTTTGCAATTCCACACATGGCTTTAACAATGACCCGAATATTATATCTTTTAACTTGGCCATAACAGCAAACTTGATTTGCAGTTTATTGCAACACTGCATGATTTGTGATAAGCATGTAAACATCGTTTTTGATATTGAAAACTTCAAAAGGAATATATGATTTCCTACTAGTTCTTACTTCTCTTATATGTTAAAGTCAGCAACTTAACCTATTTTTATTGAAGAAAGGCAATATTGTTAAAAAATTTGCACTCAAAGATTTTTTTCTCCAAAAATATAGCTTACTGGTAATCAATTTAATGGTAAATGCATGAAAACCATTTTATTGCAGGTATTAATATTATCATGAAAACCTTACTACAAATGTGAAGTATATAAAAATCTGCTTTGAAATATGCACGAAAACCCGCGCCCAATGCTACCGCTTTTTGGTTCTAAATCTACCTATTTTTCACCACTGGAGGTTAACATATATGAGGAATCCTTTTTTGAAACTATCACTTCAGATTTCATAGCTAAAAAAAAAAAATATATGTGAATTTTGCATTGCAAACAACATGAATGTACCTGGATGATGTTGTAAAAGTGTTGTTCGATGTTTCTTGTGAACTTCCAAATAGATATAAGATGTCAGATTTTCCCATTATAAATCTTTGTAAGCAATTTGTTTTCATATGTACATGTATCAATTTCTTTGGGTAAAAAAGGGAGGGGGCATCAAATGTTCTTTTATGAAAGGTCTGGGTTTTTATTAAGAAAATCAACAAACTGTGATGTTAATTGGAACCTGGGATAGGCTTTATCAAAAAACATCCATACAATGTTCCTTGAGTTAATCCAATTAATCCAATCAGTACATCTGTTTTTTTCCACTGAGAGGCTAAAAGGATCGAGGTTACAACATATGAATTTATTGCAAGTCATGTGACTATTATAATTTCTGCTTCATTTATAATTATGAATTATTTTCTTTTATCTCTTCATATCTTAGTACATATGTGATTTATTTTAGGAAGCAAAGAAGATGACGAAATGATCGGGGGGTTGTTTATATACAACCACAAGGGGGAGGTCCTCATCTCCCGCGTGTACAGGGATGACATAGGGTAAATCATTACTTCATATCCATGAACTGTATATAATCTTGATTTAAATTTCTTTTTGTGCCAGTGGTTATTAATAAGCAAATATTGAATTACATGTAGTACCTAAGAGATGTTATAGTCATCACAATAAATTTATCTTTCCGAGTATTATAGACACTTTGTAAAAAAAAAAATCATACTACTGTGTATTTATATACCGGTACTCATATTTACTAGAGAAATGTCACATGTTTTTCATTTTAGGAGAAATGCAGTAGATGCTTTCAGAGTGAATGTCATTCATGCACGTCAGCAAGTGCGGTCTCCTGTCACCAACATTGCACGTACCAGCTTCTTCCACATCAAGCGCTCCAACATCTGGCTAGCTGCTGTCACCAAGCAAAATGTCAATGCTGCCATGGTCTTTGAGTTCTTGCTCAAAATGGTTGAGGTCATGCAGTCTTATTTTGGGAAGATCACAGAAGAGAATGTTAAAAATAACTTTGTGCTGATCTATGAAATATTAGATGGTAATTGAAGCTTTAAATAATTTATGTACCCATAAAATCAAATTGTCTATACATGCAATATTATGATGAAAAGATGAAGTGAATTGACAATGAAATTATAAATATTTAAAGATGCATGTGCTTAAATGAGAATTTCTTTAAAAATTAAAGTGTTGTTGATTTTCTACAGAAAGTTAACAAGCAATTTACAGATACAGGATTATTATCGGTACTTTTATTTGCCTTATAGAAATTTTAGACTTTGGATATCCACAAAACACTGACACAGGCATACTGAAAACCTTCATCACACAACAAGGAGTCAAATCTCAGGTATAAAAGGAACAGACTTAAAGAACTGAAATTTGATTGAATCAGCAGTTGCTTTTTTTTATAATGTGAAAGTCTGTTTTTTTTTCAAAAGAGTAAGGAGGAGACCAGTCAAATTACATCACAGGTCACAGGACAGATCGGCTGGAGAAGGGAGGGAATTAAATACCGGCGTAATGAACTCTTCCTGGACGTTCTGGAGTCTGTCAACCTGCTTATGTCTCCTCAAGGTTTGTTTACTACATGTACACTATAAATGGAGGAACATGGAGGAACATGAAAATATACATGTGGAAGTATAAAAAAAGATCTCATGCTTATTGTATTCATATTAGATTATGATTATATGTACAACTTATCTAAAAGGTATTGATGAAAAAATATTTATTTTCAAACAAAAAGTCAAAGCAAAGCACCTTGATTCAATTGGTTATTTGTTTTTGGTACCTTATAGGTCAGGTCTTGAGTGCCCATGTAGCTGGAAGGATTGTTATGAAGAGTTACCTTAGCGGGATGCCAGAGTGCAAGTTTGGCATCAACGATAAAGTGCTAATGGATAGTAGAGGACGAAGCAATATGGATGAATCTTCTTCTAGAACTGGGTAGGTTTAATAGCATGGAATTTGTCTGTGACTGTCTCAAAGCCAGCTTATCCCTAATTTCTCCACTAAATGGTTTATTTTTAATCTCACAGAGCTACCAGTGGAAAGAGCTCCATAGCTATAGATGACTGCCAGTTTCACCAGTGTGTTAAGCTCAGCAAGTTTGAGACTGAGCACAGCATCAGCTTCATTCCACCAGATGGAGAGTTTGAACTCATGAAGTATGTATTTATAACTTACAGTTCTTTTATTTCAAAGAAATATGTATCTTGGGTGTCAAGAATTTCAATTATTTTTTTAAAGCAGAGAGTTACAAAAATAGGTTTAAGTATGAAATAATTTTGTGTGGAATTCTTTATAATTCATCCACCTCCATCTCTGTGATAAATAACAGATACAGAACTACAAAGGACATTAGTCTGCCATTCCGTGTTATACCATTGGTGCGGGAGGTTGGACGTTCCAAAATGGAAGTCAAGGTCGTAGTCAAATCCAACTTTAAACCCTCATTACTGGCACAAAAAGTAGAGGTAAAACTCATTAAAAATTTATTGAAAAAAATTGAAGTAATAGATTGATGTTAATGCTAAACGTAAAAGATATAAAACCTGTAGATTACATTGACTATTCATAAGATTCATTCTGTAGGTACGCATTCCAACTCCATTGAACACCAGTGGTGTACAAGTGATCTGTATGAAGGGACGTGCCAAGTACAAGGCTAGTGAGAATGCTATTGTGTGGAAGTAAGTGCTATATTTCTCTACTCAGTCAGTACTATTGCATTTTTATAAAGATAGGAATACACATTATTCATTCTATATAAATACACACATAGGAAATTTCTGAATTTCATTTACATGGTGAAATGCATGAAAATCCTTTGATTCAGAATTAAACGAATGGGTGGGATGAAGGAGTGCCAGCTGAGTGCCGAGATCGAGCTTCTGAACACCAGTGATAAGAAGAAGTGGACCAGGCCCCCCATCTCCATGAACTTTGAGGTAATGCTGAAACAATCACTGGTGTTTTTCACCTCTTAAGGGGGATGTGCAGCCATCTTTTACATTTCAAAAGAAAAATGTAAACATTTCTTGAACTGGCTTGTTTCTGTCTAAATCTGACTAAAACTGTTGTCAAAAGATACAAAAGCAATAAATATGACGTTTAACATGTTGTTTTGTATGCAAATTACGCATACAAGGGCAGAACAATGCATTTTGAAATCACTTTGAACTGCGCAGCTACAGACTTAAATTCAAGATTTAAAAATATGAAAAAATATAAAAGGAGGTCATTAGTGTCTACTCTACAATTATTTGTCTAGAAAAAGGTCAAAGCTTGCTTATTTAAGTTGTAACTTTGTCTCAAAAGAGGGTACCCCATTCTTAAAATAAGTCTCAAAAACCATCAATTTGCACGTGATATTTTTGTCTGTGTCTATGGAAGTACATTAGAGTTATATTTTCTTTGAAAAATATATGTATATTTTTCTTTAAGGCAATTAATATTTTTTCAGATTTTTGAATCTTCAAAATAAGTCTGTAGCTGCGCAGTTCGACAGCTGTTTTTTAAGTTATTAAAAAGGCATTGTCCTGTTCTTGTATGCATAATTTGCATACAAAACAACATGTAGAATCTCATATTTATTGCTTTTATATCATTTAGCAACAGTTTTGGTCAGTTTCGGGCAGAAACAAGCCAGTTCAAGAAATGTTTACATTCTTATGCTCAAATGTAAAAGATGGCCGCACATCCCCCTTAATATGATGCTCTATATTAAAATTTCCTCGGTCAGATTTTACAAAGTTTTATTTTAAATTTTAAAGGTTCCTTTTGCTCCTTCTGGATTCAAAGTTCGCTACCTGAAAGTATTTGAACCTAAACTGAACTACAGTGACCACGATGTGATCAAGTGGGTCAGGTACATTGGACGCAGTGGACACTATGAAACCAGATGCTGACCAAAGACTGTCCACACACAGGGGTCAACTATGTCACTATCAATAAATTCATACATAGATAGACAGATGATTGCTGAACTGTATCTATTATCAAGGGAACTGATGTTGTCATGCTTATTTTTAGACTGAGATTATGTTTAAATGAATATTGTATGGTTGTAGAATATTTCTCCAGATAGTGGTAACTTGGTTACATCCCTTTAAAAACTATTAACACTTTGGTTTTTGAAACTTGAATGAATTGAATTTGAAACATTTGCATATTCCCTTTAATAGTAAAATATGTCTATGTATTAAAAAGAAGATTCAGTGTATTAGATATATTATGTATTGTAACTAATCTATCTATAGGAAATGTTATATTCATGTGTATTTTAAAATGGGATTCAAGAAGGAAGCAGTTTCTTCTGTGTAGAAATCAAGATATTTTTCCTGAATTTGTCTGTTGGTAGAATAACACTGTTAACTGTCACTTGGTATCCAATTTAGATTGGAATTGTTTTACAGAATTCTTGCAGAGCATAATGATGATTTTGAAATATTGTAAAAAAACGAAATTCTTGATAGAGCAATGCTATAGTTTGGCAGCTTTGAAAATTGTGCATTTTATGAGTACTGGTATCTAGTGAAATTCTGAATCATATTTAATAAAAGTTGATTCCCAAATGTCCTCTTATTTTCATCTAAACTTCAAGGTATTTGAGTTTTGAGTTTAAGTTTTGATAGAATACAGCTTTAAAAAATATGTACCCGGTACAGCCTAGAGGCTTTAAGGCTATGAATGTATGAAAGGAATGAACAGATATACATGTACAACTAAAACTCATAGCAGCTATTAGAAAAATTGAAGTAAGAAGTATATGGCCAAATTAGCACCACCCTAAGGCCTGACCCAGGGGCCCTGAATTTCACCATTTTGGTCGAGGGCTTCATGGACATCATAACCACACATTTTGTTTTTCTCAAATATAAAAGGGATTTGGAAAAAATATGATTTTTTAAAAATTAGGTCTTTAAAGCATGTTGCCCTGCGATAAGAGGTTGTAATAATTTAGATTCCTCTTATTCTAGAGATGTTTAGAATGAAAAATTTAATAATTGGCCTTGAAGTTCAAAATGTAAACATTTTAAAGGTTGAAGCACAACAACGGTTGAAGACCAATTGCCCGAGTGACTCGGGTGACCTAAAAATGTAAGACCTATCATTACGAAAATAAATAATAACAAGGCATGTTCCTCTCTAAATATAAATATATGTTGGCAAAGGTTCTGAAAAATCTGTGCACATGTCCAGACGACATGGTGGTTCCAATATACCCAAAATGGGACATGCATGTAATTACCGGTATTAATTGGTATAGAGTGATTCAGCACATTTAATCCTGGAATTTAAAAATAAACTCGCCACTGATTCAAGTTAAGATAAAACAAGAGATTTTTGTGAAACACATATGCCCCCCCCCCCCCCCCCTCCCTTGGAGACGTTTGTAAAGAAAATAAACGGAAACTGCAAAATATTGGAACTTTTCAAAGTCCAAGGGGCTTATCTCTGCAAAAATTGCTTGATCGTACCCAAAATCAAACATGTCCTAGATATTATTATGATAAATCTGTGTAACAAATTTTATTTCTTTGAAGAGGGGCATAAAAAAGGTAAAATTAAAACACATGTAACAAAAAATATTTTATTTTAATAGAAATATATTTACCAAATATAACATACATATTGTATTTAAAGTTGTTTTTTTTTTTAAAATATTATCTTGCATGTTTTAAACATTCAAAATAAAAGTATCTTTAAAATGTTCAGCATACATGTAAAGTAATAATGTATATATATTCACTATATACGAAGTCATGTTAAATCTTTATATCAAAGATAAAGTGGTAGCCCCCAAGAACTTGGGTTCACAGAAGTGGACACTCTCGTTAATTAGCATGATGTAGGTACATATGTTTTAAAAAAACACTTTTTTGTCTTATGATGAAAGCGGCACCCCAGCTCTGTCAAACAGGCAAGGTTTTCTGAACTGTCTTGGTAGCTACTGAGTAAAATACTTTGGAGAAGAACTTTAGTCCTGTCTGTCCACCAGGGATATAACTCACAATGTACCTATAAAGTTAAACCATTTGATGGTATAGTATGATCATAATATATGATATTATAATAAGCTTTATGAATACAGTTAGTTCTTTAATCAGAGATTTATTAAATCATAACCATTGCACTAATTTCTTTTAAAAACTAAATATAGGCACAAAAAAATATCAATGGAAGAAAGTTTGCATTGAAAATTATTTTCTGTTGGATTAAATTGTATTGATACATGTTTCTTATGATGAACACTTATCCACTCACCAAACTAAAGTGATGACTTGGCATATTGCACATATTACAGTCAATATAGTGCTCTTCACCTAAAACAACAGATTAATAAGATGATATGGATTTAGTTCTGTATTAAGTTTTCTTAAGAAGATGAGCTTGCATGAAATGGGATATTTCTCTATAGAGTAACATTATATTGATGAGGATATTTAATCAATATTCAATCAATCAAATAAGGATTAAATCCAAAAAGTCATACTTCATGTAGTGATCTATGTAAGAGGATCAAAGAAATGGTTTTAATATGACTGCTACTTACCCATAATGAGAAGTATAGTGTGGCTAGTATTGTTCCAATGTAAGCTGTTGTAAATGGTAACCGTGGAACAGAGAACAGGTGCTTTATGTGGTTCATTGGTCCCCAGAGGAAGGAAAAACTAAAAGAAATGTTTAACAGTTATAAGAAATGCCTGATTCTTAAAAAAAACAAACAAAAACAATGATTCAGAATTACATGTAAATTCAATTTAGTACTTCGAATTATTTCATCGTCAAATCTTTCATTCATCCATAACAATTTCACTGTAAAATTATAATGGATAGAGAGATACAGAAACAATCATATACACTCTAATCCTCTTGCTTAATAGGAACATACACCGGGTATAAATATTAATTTACCTTGAAATTGCAAATAAACTTCCAAGTGTGTAAAGTGTTGCAAATTTTTTAGGTCTGATAATCATCACAGGAATATAAAGACTAGCCTGAAAATGACACCAGTTTATACATGTTTTAAATAATAGTACAAATAAAGTTATTACAAATACAGACATTTATTTCAACAAATTTAAAAGAATTTAGGGAAAATTACTTGAGGCAGAATTCCTATTATGGTACATATCATATAGGTAAAATCTTACAATAAAGTAAATATCATAAACTATGGCTCTCCAAGAAAGACTTATAATCTCTAGGCTTCCTGTGGGTGAATAACTTGATGATGTTTTCATCTTGTCAATGGTCAAATAACCTCATGTCAGGGTCATGTGTCAAAATTTTGCCTGATTATTAATCAATAAAATTATCTAGATTTACTGCAGCTGATGATTCTATTACCAGCCAATATACCCTGCCCCCTTTCCAAAAAAAAGTTTGGAGGGTAAGGTTACAATCATCTGTCTCAATCATAAACAAGAGGCCCATGGGCCACATCGCTCACCTGAGGAACAATAGGTATGATGAAATCAGCTTAATGGAGTCATAATATCAACTATCTGGACAATGTAGTATAATACATGTAGATCCTGTATAAATGAAAATCCATTTTTCCCCCTGGATATTCTTATTTTTATTATCATTAGTCCCTTTTCTAACAGGATGATTTTATAGTCATAACACATGTTGAGCATTGCAGTTCTCAAAAAGATCCTAAATAATTGTTTATGTATGGGATATAAATCTACATCAAACTCTGAACCCCTTGTGAGGCCCAAGAATCATCAAGGGGCCAAAGTCTAAACAATTTTAAAGAATCATCTGGCTGATTAGTTTCTGAGAAGAAGATTTTTAAAGATTTACTCTATATATTCCTATGTAGAAATTCAACCCCCAATTGTGGCCCCACCCTACCCCTGGGGGTCATGATTTTCACAACTTTGAATCTACGCTACCAGAGGATGCTTCCACACAAGTTTCAGATTTCCATACTTATTAGTTTCTGAGAAGAAGATTCTTAAAGATTTACTCTATATATTCCTATGTAAAAATTCCACCCCCCCCCCAATTGTGGCCCATCCTACCCCCGGGGGTCATGATTTTCACAACTTTAAATTTACACTACCTAAGGACGATTCCACACAAGTTTCAGCTTTCCTGGCCAAATGGTTCTTGAGAAGATGATTTTTAAAGATTTACTCTATATATTCCTATTTAAAAATTCGACCCCCAATTGTGGCCTTACCCTACCCCTGGGGGTCATGATTTTCACAACTTTGAATCTACACTACCTGAGGATGCTTCCACACAAGTTTTAGCTTTCCATACTAATTAGTTTCTGAGAAGAAGAATTTTAAAGATTTACTCTTTATATTCCTATGTAAAATTCGACCCCCTATTGTGGCCCCATCCTACTCCCGGGGGTCATGATTTTCACAACTTTGAATCTACACTACCTGAGGATGCTTCCACACAAGTTTCAGCTTTCCTGGCTGATTAGGTTCTGAGAAGAAGATTTTTAAAGATTTACTCTATATTCCTATGTAAATATTCAACCCCCCATTGTGGCCCCATCCTACCCCCGGGGGTCATGATTTTCACAACTTTGAATCTACACTACCTGCGGATTGTTCCACACAAGTTTCAGTTTTCCATACTAATTAGTTTCTGAGAAGAAGATTTTTAAAAATTTACTCTATAAATTCCTATGTAAAAATTCGACCCCCTATTGTAGCCCCATCGTACTCCCGGGGGTCATGATTTTCACAACTTTGTATCTACACTACCTGAGGACGCTTCCACACAAGTTTCAGCTTTCCTGGCTGTTTGGTTTTTGAGAAGAAGATTTTTAAAGATTTACTCTATATATTCCTATGTAAAAATTCGACCCCCCATTGTGGCCCCACCCTACCCCCGGGCGTCATGATTTTCACAATTTTGAATCTACACTACCTGAGGATGCTTCCACATAAGTTTCAGCTTTCCTGGCCAAATGGTTCTTGAGAAGAAGATTTTTGAAAATTTCTCAAAAATTTTCAATAATTCCTAATTAACTCCCCTTGAGAAAGGGCGTGGTCCTTAATTTTCACAACTTTGAATCTCCTTTACCTAAGGGTGCTTTGTGCCAAGTTTGGTTGAAATTGGCCCAGTAGTTCTTGAGAAGATGTCAAAAATGTGAAAAGTTTACGGACAGACGGACAGACAGACGGACAGACAGACAGACAGACGGACGACAGACAAAATGTGATCAGAAAAGCTCACTTGAGCTTTCAGCTCAGGTGAGCTAAAAAACATTCTGATAGTAACATACATGTAAGCATGATAAAAAGTGCACTTCCAAGTACAATTTGTATCTCTATCATTTATATTTTGTGTTTGAAACCATAAAATCCATTTAGTTTTCTCTACTAAAACAAGTGGTTTTTTTTTCATTAAGAGAACATTATATTTACCATTGAAAAACAGAAGGTTCCCATCAGTAAAAACATCACAAAGCCAAGGATTCTCTGTTTCTTTGACTGAAAAAGAATATAATTTATTTCGTTTATTTCCGTTATACATATTTAATCTACATGCACAAGCATGTCACATCATACATCATAAATTTATCAGATCATCGAGTAGCTCCACCCATGGATCTCTGGCAAGCACTGCAAGCTTTTCTAAATGGATAGGTGAAGAGAAAATTCTTTTCTCATGTATCTATACACAGCGATTTACCTGAATTTTTGGTTTACGGTATAACTATTTAGACCAACAATTCCTTGTAAATTGCAAATAACTTCAAATTCACAGTCTCGTGAGAACCAGAGAGAAAACAAAAACCCAAAGAAAACAGAAAAAAACAAACAAACCAAAAAAAAACAAACAAACAAACAAAAAAACATACACACTGTAATTAACATCTTAAAGGTAAATAAAACTTTCTTAAGGGCTTAGTTATGCAGGAATGTTATAATTCATAACAAAACAACGAAACGTAAAAACTGAAAATGCCATGCCACATTGTGATACACAAATATCCTCAAAATATATCACAGATGCATATGCTGTGCTCAACCAAATGACCACATTGTAACACATATTAATGTGGTACACGTTTCTTTTTATCTTACCAAACTCGGCATACAAGGGTCTGCTTTCGCCTGGGTAAACCAGCCGTTTGCCACGTCATTTGACTCTGAGATATCATCTGGGGCTTGATTCTTCTTCCGGAAAAAGTTAAGTTTTCCTAAATTAAATTTACCAAATCCAGATCCACTATTTTGGTCCCCTTTTGATAAATAACTTTGAAGATTCGTATTTAGATCTGTCATTTTTTGGTCGCGAACACACGCAGGATAATCGGTTAGCGCAATAAAAGAAGAAACTGAACTAACACGCAATAGAAGAATCCGGGATGTTTCTCGCCTTTTCTTATCAAAAATTTACACCATGTTCAGTTGTAGTTTTCATCGTTATCTGTAAGAAAAATAAATAAAAAATAAAATAAATATAAATTTTGGTACCATTCTAATATCTAAATATACAGAGAACGATTCAAAGGAATTTCTACGTTTCATGATTAAAGCCCTTCATCAGTTTAACTTTAGTTGCACGAATATAACATACGCGGATCTAGAGGGAGGGGGTGGGGTGGGGGGTAAAATTAAATTTCATTATGAAATTACCAAAAATATGCCTCGGACCCCCCTCCCCCACCCCCGGCAAACTCAAACTAACCGTCGGACCCCCGCCTGGAAAAAAATTCTGGATCCGCGCATGTATAAAACAAAGTATAAAAAGTCTACTTTGTTGCATTGAATACTTAGTTTCGGTCCCAGTATATACTTACTAAAATTTGCGCTTATTCTTATTTTATAAAATTTGATGAGAATATCTTCGGACACCTGTCTCGCATACATAAGAAAAATACATGTAAATAATATTTTAAACCGATTCAGCACGTCCGAGGTCACATTAATAACCCGTGCGCACAGGCACTTGACGTTATAAATTTTTCTCATAATAAAAATAAATACCCTATGTATTATTAGATATAGGGTATTTATTTTTATTATGAGAAAAATTTATAACGTCAGGTGCCTGTGCCCGTGCGCTGTAATTTGCAATACATGTATACTAGACTGGTATTCTATATTTAAGATAAAAATACCTTTTAAGATTCGGAAAGTATTGCATAATTTTAACTCAATAATTATTTCTCAACAGGAGCCTCTCTACATTTTAAATAAATGGCATATAATTATAAATTTGCAGGTACCCTTTCGAATAAAAAAATAATTAGTGCATGTTCTTTGATTTTCCTTGGGTAAACAAGGTAAAGGTTTGTGATAAAAAATACTAGATAAACTAAACATGTATCCATCGTATGTTATAATTCTCTCAAAGCAAAAGTAAAACAGCCAGAAAAACAAAAACCATCTTTCATCAAAGTGTATTAAGTTGTTAAGAACTGTTTTGGTTTGTTTTTTTGTTTGGTTGGTTGTTTTGTTTGTTTGTTTTTGTTTTTTATGGTTGTCCTGCATATGTTACATGCAATAGATGTATGCCATAATCAATCAAAATCATTTTGTAGCTACATTAATTAATACGAATTCTGTAAAGTAAACGACTTGTAGCATTTGTAGCGTAGAATTGCATGCCAAGACATTTCCGATCCAGTTTATCGGAGCTCCACAGATGGCTCTCCAACGCCGCACGTGTCGATGTGTAATGACTTGGTGAATAAAACTGTTTATGATTTTCAAACAAATCACCAGAGAGAGAAAACACAATCTAATTGACATCAATTTGTGCGTTTCCCTTATCATAGTTTTTTGACACAGGTAAGAAAATGTGATTACGGACGCATAAGTGACAAATTCAAACCTAGATCTCCCAAACAGATAAAAGTTTATCAATTCCTATCAAAACATACACCTTTTGAATTCTGTAGATCCTTATCTAAAAAGCGATAGAGATAAATGAATCATATATTTTTTATTAAAAATATTCAGGCACAATTTATTTTAGAATTCTAGAATTCACATTAATCTCTGTTTGAAATAACTGTTTGAAATAAACTTTTAGAGAGTGGACAATGTTCTTTATATACACGTATATATATATAAATGCATTGGAAGGCTTTATTTTTAATATACCATTTCACTATCATTTCCATCCGCTCAATTCATATATATATTCCAGCAGATACAATCTAATTTTAATTATCAAAAAATCAGCGATTTTTTACATGCCTTTCTATAAGTCTCTAATCAATTCAGTTTGAGGCTGGAGACAGGCCGTTTGTCATTTCTTCGACATACAGAACTAAACCCACCCTCGTCGAGTGTGTACCCTGCTTGCAGGTCCTGCTAATGACAGGGAGAAACCGTCAGGGTTTAACCTTATTTCACTGTATTGTGTCTCTGTTGAATAACGTGTAAACAGTTTGTCCTGCGGAATGTCGATGTCTCTATCAGGAAAATGTCACCTGTCTCTCAAGGCCGGTTTCTGTGCATCGGGGGCCCCCGACAATCCCCGGGACCACCCAACCAGGTCAGAGATTCGACAGAGCCCAAATGTCATATCTTAACACGCATTTGTAGTCATCCTAAACATCTCCTTATCTGTGACAAGATCCGAGTCTAAAGAAATCAAAAATGTTTAGAATTGGACGCAATTAAACTTTGGTAATCCTGCGTTGGTTAACGATGCCTCTATTTAAAATGAATGCAATTATACATGTTTGGTTAAGATCCGAGCAGATATCGGCAGTAAGATGGCACGGAATGAGAATTGAATAAGCGTCATTTTGTGATCACGAATCAATCTGTCTTGTGGGTTGTCATCTTTCCGTCGAGGTAGGGACCTCTATGACAGAGAATTCAACTCCTATCTAGTTCAACAGGGTGCTGTCTGTCACAACCCTGACCGGGATGGAGTGTGTATACCGTCCCCCAATAAATCACCAATCTGAGGCAAGCTTTGGAACTGACAAATGAAATGAACTGACTTTTACTATTATCTTGAATACCGCCATCACTTTGCACCCGTATATTTCAGAATTTCCGCGAAATGCTCACGTTTAAAGTAAACTTTCTTTAATTTACTACAAATTGATCAGTTCTATTATACTGAGTTTCAATTCATTATAGTTACCTGAAAACTTAACTCTTTCTTTAAAAAAAAAAAGACTGAAAACTTTTTCATCAAAACCAGAAGTCCAAAATTGATAGGATTTTTATATACAATGTACCATTGGATTATGGACCATCAAGCTAGACATATATAGAATTAATATTTTGGTTTTTTTTCACAAGTAATATAAATTTTTTTTTCGGTATTTTTAAAATTATTTCCATAACCTTATTTTGATTTTGGACCCCATCCCTCTGGTGAAACAACAAAAACTGCGCTATGAATTATATAATATATCAACGCCAATTATTAATTTCTACTATACCTGGCAAAATAAGTTGTTGTCTCGGAGATGGAAGGATGTTTTAAAAATATTTTTAGTTTCTCATTGATTTCTGTTAGCTGCTTTAACTCTAAATACTGTCATCTGTGTGTGTGTGTGTGTGTGGAGATGCTGCATGACAGAAAGAATCATTATACCGGGTTGCAATCTTTTTCTAGTCTTTTAATACAGTGACTCTTAGCAATGCAAGGTACACGAAAAATTAAAATCTATTAACAAGTCTTTTCATTTTAATAAGAAAGAACAGTAAATGGCAAGAACGACTATTTTAAAAAAAGCTAAGGTACATATATATATACATGTATGCTTCACAATGAAAAGGAACATCTAGGTGGGCGTGATTACAATACATCATATTGATTTATTCCCAAACTAATTGACTGCACATTTATTTGGTAATTAAACACACAAACTATCGTCTGTTTGGTTGTGGCGGTGTTTCGGTGCTGCAATTTTGGCGGGGGATGACAAACCGTGGAGGGGGTTATCTAGCCCATCTGACATCCCGAGCCCGATAACAAATAATCCTCAACAAAAGACTAATGACGGGTCGGAGCTCTGACAGGCAGGTCGCGGCAAAAACTTACTCAGAATGTAACTCGATCCCGCGTGTTACCCAAGTCAGGCTTGTGACGGGGTTGATTGATGCCTTTATCGAATTTCATGTGTTGTTTAATTTCTTATATTTATCTTTTATATCATCGGCCGTTTGTAATTTTTCACATCTTACTTGAGGAAATGCAAGGTGCGATATATCCGCTCCTCCTTTTGTAATAAGGGGACTCGGAAGTGTTTTCATTCCACAAAATGTGTAATCAGTACAATGTACTGGCATCAATACATGTATTTAGTTTTGAAACTTGGTGACATGTGATGTTATCCATTAGCGACTAACTTTTAACATAAAATAAAATTATCTTGTCAGTGAAGATTTTACTTTTGATCATATGAAGTGTCATTTGGACCTTGATAGCAATGTTAGAGTAGATAGCAAGTTGTTTCTCGTATATAATTGGAAATGGACTCTTAGCGCCGGCAAATGGGCTTCAATTTGTGTGGACAAGATGTCCAGCTAGTCAGCCTCTTGTCCAGTTTCTGTCCTCATTAGGACTTAATTAATTGTCACATAATGTCACCCAACCCATCACTCCGAAAAACCGCTCCAAGATTGGAATCCGGAATACGAGAACCATTCCAAGAATGGCATTTGTAACATATACATGTATAGTAGTAGCATACAGAGAAATCGAGCAATGAATATGATTTATGCAGGCAATAATTGATGATGTTAAACTACATGTAGTTATACATGTAACTAGCTACACGTGCTCGTGCTATACTTTTATGAAAAATCAAAGAAATTCTTCATTTTTGCATAATATTCAGTGACTACATTTGAAGTATCTATAGCATGTGTAAATTCAGTTTATAGAATCATTTAGTGAACATTAAAATTTAAAAAATCTACCAGGCTGTGACTGGAGTTGAAGTGTGTTATTTCAAATGTTTTCAGCTGAAAACCCTCAAAAACATGGTGCTTTCCAAAACTTCTTAAACATTTACAAAAATAGTAAAATAAGGTCTTCATGGATGTTCCAGGATTCAAGACCAATTTAGAATTATTACTAGTGCTAATAAAAGCATCTACGTGTGGTGCATCAAAAGTAGACAACAACAAAATTGATTTTTTAGGCGTATTGGGTGGGCGATCGATGGAGAAGTATGAAATTTAACATTTCCACTTAGAGATGTAAATAATGATTTCTTTAGCCTTAAACCATTTGATTTGAATATTTTCCTTTATACATGTATATCTTTATGCAAAACTTTCTGTTTCCAAGAGGACAAAATATAGTCTAAAATGATGAACCATCTACAATTTTTAAATCGTTTACAAATAATTTTGTCATATACATGTATACATGTACATTTGAAATTTTAAGAACCGATACACAAAAGGTCTGATTTTATGGAGAATTCTTACAGCAACTTTTTAAATTAAAAAATCCCTTTTTTAAAACAAAGATACATGTATATATCAATCGCACAAGAAGTATTTTAAATGACAAAACACAATAGTTTAACTAAAAAAAAAATTAAAGATGAATTTGATTACCAAAAATCATAGTAGATAGTTTGCTGTAAAAGAGCTCAGTTTTTAATCTCAGAGTGGGGGATGGGCGGTGTGGTATTTATTCCGGTCTTTGGTGGTCGTGTATTACGGGTAGTACTAACACCTGCTATAGAGATTACAAATTACCTCCATTGTTTAAGGTATAATACCTCATTGATTTAGCACCATTGCCCTATTCGTTTTCTGTTGCCTGGAAACGTTTTGTGTTGTATTTGGAGGGTCAAAACCTTGATAAGATTGTAAGCTGTTGTGACAAGCGTCCTCTCCGTACAACTAATTATATTTACTTTGATAGCGTTACTTTGCATTCATTAACTCATTCATTTTGTCATATCATCTTTTGCTTGATGATTAAAAACTACAGTATTTTTCGATGATAATGGTAATTCACTAAAAAAAAAATCGATATATACTGTTATATGTGCACATATGTTTACCGGTAAACAAGTAATGCACAATTGTTTTGGTGTTCTTAAAAATTCTAGTATATAGTTACAGAATTCATGTAATACACATCTAACATTTTGATAACGTTTAAAATTAATGATATAGGGAAAACGGTGCCCGGTGAACTTAATTTGATTGCAAAATAGGGAAACATTAGTCAACTCTTTCCTTCATACCAGAAAAAATGAAATCTGATTAAAAAACAATAAAAAGACCAATTTGTCGTAATGAAAAGGAAGACAGTTTTTAGATGAAAGAAAAAAACTATGAAGAGCAAGTCTCTTCTCGCGCGGACCATGGATTTCTACGTCACAGGAAGTGAAGGAACGCCATCACAACCCTGTCCTAACCCGCTTCCGGTAAGATGCCTTCTCGGATCTTCCGTATAATGTCGGTGTACAAGCGCCCCTTCTATTTCTGCCTCGACTTGTACTACACTGTCAATTTTCAGTAGAATGACGATATAACCCACAAGAATGCAGTGGTGCTTCTAAGTGTGGTAAAAATAAGTATAAGAGCAGAGAGCAACATATAGTATTTCATCTGTTTCATCCCACTAATAATGCTTGAAGATACTTTAATCTATTTATTTCTCGGTATGTTAATCATAAGAGGTATATCATGATTTACTTTTACATTCTTTATGACAAATAAGCTTCTTCCATCAACCCATTGACCATCAACCCATTGACCACTGCTCATCTGCTGCATCGCTCACATAATCACACATGACCAAGTAATAGACATTCTTCGCAACCCGTCATTTGAAATTCATCCATTACAGGTTTTCACCACGCCCTTTCATATATGACTCAATATTTATTCTTGTTCTATTAGTCATTTTAACGTCTCTTTATAAGTTACGAGGTTTTCCTCGACAATAATATTAACCTTATGGCAAATATGTAAACTTCTGCCTCCCTAAATTTATTTTAATATTTCAAAATCAAGGACGATGGGTATTAAAATCACCACATATTTAAGCAGCAGTAAGTTTTCTTTAATATTTAATTCGAAGATGATAGAGTAAGGTTTAAGTTACCCGACTTTGGCCTTTTGATGTGAATTGAGCAACGGGTGTATCTGGGTCCCATTCTTTACCAGAATCGATTAAGACGCCATATTTCAATGACAATATCAAGTCTGTGATGATTTTATGGGAAAACAACACGAATAGCCAAATGTGGAAAGATTGAAGTCCATCACGGTTTATGATTTTGTAAATGTTTATAGAAATTTGAATAGGAAGGCAGAGATTGAGCCCAGACAAATTTCGCCGGCGGAATTTCCCTTTCTTAAGAGATGAGGGGGTAATACCACTTTCCCCTCCCTCTTCATTCACCTGGGTCTTGTCTGATATCTCCAGGAACAGATAGACAGATGTTTTTCTTTGTTGAAGAGGAGAATTAAGTGCTCATTTATGGACAGAAGTAATCGTCCCTGAATCAGTTTATCAGTGAAAAGTCAACATGGCTAGGGCTCCCGTGTTGACACATCTCTAATAACACCTGAAAAAGATTCTACCTGATAGCTTTGTACATTTGATTGGAATATTTCATTGTCGATTTCGGTGATTATTGGGACCAGATATGAGAAGTCCTAATGATTTTCATTGTCACTAACAAACAAAACCAGACCGATGCTAATTTGCAAGATAAATATCGCATCACAGTGCAAATTTTGGATGAAGCTGGATAAAAAGAAAACTCGTCGAATCTTTTAAGTTATGATTCTGATCACAAGTGGTTGTGAGTTAGGGATTGAAATACCCCCGCTTCCTCCTTACTTCTTTATGGCCCACTTGAATAAGATCCTCGCAGTAAACACGCGGATATTTCTGATGTCTTAATATACCATCCCATGAGGACAAATGATTTCGCCAAAAAACACGTGACAACAATTTATTAAAACAATAAAGAACATTATTGTCCATAATTAGAAATATGTTCATATTTTTATAATTCATTTACTTAGTAATTTTTGGAAAATAGATTTAAACGAACGAGGGTCATCAAAGAATTATCATTTTTCAAGTCAAAATTACTACAGCATTAAGTTTACTTTAACATTTCAAGTCTGAGTTTCTTAAGTTTACTATGTCCCATTTTTGTCTTGCAATGGAAGATTTTTTTTTTCTGTCAATGATGATATTCTATTAAAAACCAAAATAGGCTTCGTGCAATTTCTGAACAAGCCAGATCCTGCGCTGTAATAAATTTCTGTATACTTGGCTCATTTAGAAAAAGGAGCCAGTGTCAGAAATCTCGTTTATATATCGTCTTTCAAAATTACCCCCCGTAACAACCTAATGTTCCATATTGACATGCTTTACCGTTGTGGCATGTTTTATTTTACAGTGGCCATTGTATGTAGTTTTTCAAATATTTTACATCTGTTCGTCGATGAAATTTCGCACGAACCAATGTCATTTTTATTGAAGAAAATTTAAGGTGGAAACTAGAAAATAGTCCCACTATTCCTTTCCTTTTCAAAATAAATTTTACCAATGTGTTTCAAATAACAGCATTTGAAAATATACTACGAAAAAAATGGAATTTTTCATATATCACTTTTAAGTCAAGTGGTTATAGTATTTCTACTATGAATTTAAAGAAACAACAAGAAGCATATTGTAGAAATTTCAGATACACTAGGGTGACCCCTCTTATCAAAGTTCGTGAAAAGAGTGTTATTACTTGAGATCTAGAGCTATATAGTACTACGCACATTCATGAACCGGTTACAAAATCTATAGTACTTTACCCCCCCCCCCTTCCAAAAAAAATTAAAAAAATCAAAAAAGTAAAATGTCCCCCTCAAGACAACTACGTAACAATCACCAATTCAGGATAAATTTCCCTATCTGTCAGCAGGATCCATGAACATAGCTAATATTTCCTAATTAATCCTTTTATTGTTTCCCAGTTTACCATGCTCGGCAGACCGGAAGCTGTCCACTCAATATTAAGGATATAAAGACTTAATTCATGGTACCAGAATACGAGAACCGTCACTGCAAGTATCAACTATTAGCTGACCAGTTCGAGGAAATACTTTTGGCGCCATAGAGAGACATCCAATTTTTTATAAATCGTATTAGAGAGAGAGAGAGAGAGAGAGAGAGAGAGCTACTTTTTTTAAACATCTAATGAACACTGCAATAAATAAATGTTGTTTAAATACCGACATTTAACAAGGCCCATTTCATTATTCTAGTTACATGCAAATTGCAATATCATTGTTTAAGGCGATTATCTAAAAGCAGTTTCTGCTTCCGATTAAATAGATACAAAATTTTCTGCATTTTTAATATTTTTTTAGTCAACGACTGTTCTATGTACATTTTACAAGAAGAATATTGATACAAAATCGAGCAAAATGTAGTATTTAAAAAAATGTATTTATTATAAATATATTTAAGCAAGGATCATCATTCATTCATTAAAGAACTCAATAAATTGGGTTTAACACATAAATGTATATTTTGTACTCGTGTATTATATCGAAATAATAAGAACATAAAACATATGTTCTAAACTTGTATCAAACAGAACAAATTACTTTATCATGCACGGTCAGAATTTTGTTATTTTTTTATTTCATCAAAAAATATTTCATCATAAAAAACCCGCAGTGAAATTGGTCATTTTACGAATTTAGTCTGATAAACGAGGAAAATGTTAATTACAAATATAAACAATTAGATACATATTTATAAATTTAATATATACGCTTTGTCTTATCATAAACATAATTCATTTAATTGTAATTTTATTTCAAAATTTATTAATTTATGTCTTCTTTTGTTTTAAGACAAGATCAATTACTTATACAAAACATTTTTTTTATATATGATTTAATAATAAGAATTTCTTGAAGGTTTCATTCGTCAAACCTGTTTTTAATCAGTACAATTTGTACAAATTTGGTACTTATACATCAAATCTGCGCTGAGTTAATTTTTAATCACAATCTTGCAGAAATGTCCCGTTGTCGGATGGAGTTAATCTTTGAAGTCGTGTCATACACGGACGACACTGATTGGATGATTACATTGTCAATCAAACTCCGGTGAGATGTTGTCTATAACTGGATCTTTTGTCCCATGTGACAGAAGATCGTAATCACAGAACCGTATCCAGTAAGCGCGAACTCTCCGGATAGAGAGGCGATTATTCACTTACCCCTCTCCTGTAAAGCTAATCAACATGCAAGCTGACCATTGATAACGGGACAGTGTTTTTTTTTTTGCAAGATAACAATATGATTTTAGATCATTCCGACGGGAGACAACAAAGAGAACAGATCACGACACCTTCCGGAGATAAGTTTGGTAAGTGATGTTTTGTAGATTTTTTAAAACAACATTTCTAGATAAACAGGTAGTTAATTTAAAAAACCATTCTCTTGCTAATTCTAAAACGTACGTTCGTGTTTTTAAATAATCCTAATTTTCATATACATAACGAATGCTTTTTTATTTAGATGCATGTATTTTTTTTTAAATAAATAACGGTATATTCAATATGATTGAACAACTCTTTACAATGAATATGACTGAACAACACACTGTAATCAGGAAATAATGTAATATCCTAAAACCAATGTGTTTATAACTGAGGATGCCTGCATATTGAAACATAAAAGTGTCTTGATTTTGGTATAAGCTGAAAGAGTGAACATAAAAGTCTAGGAAGCGTTTAGATATAAAACTTTGAAATTTGCAACAACAAAAAAACTATGAAAAATAAAATTTATTTCAAAAATAACATTTAAAAACCCGAACCCTTCCGCTAAACGGAATTGTCTGTGACAGCGTATGATAGCGATGGTAAAGTTTTCCTGGGGCCCCCTCATCACCGGTCGCGAGGACTTCCTCATTATCTCAATTCATTAACAAGGATACCACTAATCAGTTCAAACTGACAAACTTCATATCTGAATGAGATATAATTACCTAATGATTCTGATTAACTGTTACCAATTATGTCTAATTATGAAGTGAATACTGTTCACGATTGACACAAACATTTCTCGGTGTAAAAACACAGCGGGATTTAAGTTTTTAGCTCAGTCCAGTCCGGTTGTTTCACCCTACCTAATCCACACTGTCAACTCTGCTCCCGGTAAGTCACAGCATAATTACAATTAACAAAAAAAAAAAAAACCGTATATATTTACCTTTTTTCTAAACTATTTTATGCGAATGATATTTCACTTTTTGGTCGTATTATACCATCAATAGCTTAAGGTCTACCGATTATATATTGTTTTATCCAAAAAATTGTTATAGAATCATACTTTAATGAGTATATTTTGAACCACTTTTTTGATAGATTCATTCAAGGATAAATTATTAGAAAGTTTAAAATAAAAATTAATTGATAAGTATTTATAGGAACACAGATAATACAAGTTTCTGTATTTTGTAATTGAACAAAAAAATTCTTAATTTTTGAAATATCATTAAAATATGTTTTTTCTAAGAGACAATGTAGACCTTGTATCAGCAGCTGTTTGGGCTGTAGGGTCAGCATCTGTCCGGGTCATTCTGACCGGTCCGGTCGTGCGACCCTATCTTTTTTACATGACTTCTTTTTTCCTTTTTTTTTATAAATCAGATCCCACTGCGGTGCATCAAGGGCCGTGCACAATGCTTAATCGCTCAATAATTGCCGGTCATCTTCGGTCAACTTGACTTGTTCCGTAGAAATGTTAATTGCAGATCACCTGTCAAGAAAAATGAAATATCTTTTTCCATGCAGCGAAATGCACTAAAAAAACTCCTTAAACGGGAAACGTCACCCAAACTAAATAAACGACCAACCTGCATTGGCTGCTCATGTACAATGTATTTTTGGCCAGGATGAGAGTCAATCGACTTTTTGATTAAGATTTCAATTGATAAAAGAAAATGTATATACAAAACTTTGATAAAGGAAATGAATTTCAAAATATATTTTTTATGATATGCTGTTGAGTAAATATGAGGGTCAGGTGAAAATTTGGGGTGATGGGGTGGACATCTCGGGTCATGGGAAAGGGTCATTTAATGCCGAAATCCTCATACTGACCATTCACCGATCTCATTCAGAGTTCATTGAAAGACGGCGATTTATCCCGTTCACTGTCACCTTAAATATAACTCAAACTGACTGCGACAAAAAAAATGCTTTTCTTTAAAGTTTTTTAAATATAAATTTACGAAGTCTGTTGTATGATATAAATAAATTTGTTCATGTGTTGATGTCAATACTAAAAAGTGTTCTGAAGTGATGACGATGCTGAAACTGCACACTTTCTCCCCCGTATGAATAAAATACAAACAAAACCTAACCTTGTTGAGTACATATTTAGACAATGATATAATGGGATCTTTTAAGTCTTAAACATTATAGTCAATTAAGAGAAAAGGGTTTTTCCGGTTGCATCGCAAGAAAAAGAGCCTTGCGACTTCACATTGCTGAGACGTTACTCAAAGGACGTACACAATTGAAATCCACTTGACGACAGTCCAAATTTACGCCCTCTAGAAGTTAAGATACCAACCTTAAACAACGGTATTGAAGTCAAAATATTAAACAAGAGCTTCTTGACGCTTTGCAGTGTCAACTCCCCATTCCGTAGAATTTACAGTCTGATAT
Organism: Magallana ariakensis; assembly: GCA_020458035.1. Taxonomy (NCBI): domain Eukaryota; kingdom Metazoa; phylum Mollusca; class Bivalvia; order Ostreida; family Ostreidae; genus Magallana; species Magallana ariakensis. The sequence goes on from CM035814.1 coordinate 9,862,388, forward strand.
CATGAGGCTACTTGACAGATTCGCTTTGTTTGAGAATGAGAGCCAAGACAAACGCTATCTCCCAAAAGGTAAGTCTCTTCGGGTACCTGTACTTCATTCTGTCCAGGGTAACAGATCTCTCGCTCCGCTCTCCCAGTTTTTCTCGGTTCCCAGAGTTAGGTATCTAAACAAAAATTGACAATTGAAATCGAGGAGAGGGGTGTGTTCGAAAGTTTTGTTCACAGTGGAATTACATTAAAAGAAATACTAAAAATACATGTCTACAATAGGAAACAATTAGAAAATTTACAAACGGATTTCGTAAGTGAAATATCGTATTTACTCTCGGGCAATAAATTCCAGATCTCGAGAGCAGATGGCTCTCTACAATAAAATTTACAACTCTTTAATGTTTTTTGATGTCAACAGCTATTCTTATATTTCACGAACGAAAGAGAGAACAGTTTGAATTGATAAGCTGATGTGATAAGATGCGCGCAATCTTAAATAGACGAAATGCAAATCCGGAAAACCTAAAGCAGGTGTGGGTTTGGTTCTGATTGTTATGCAAACTGCGGGTTGGTGCATCTTCAGTCATTATTATGCATAACAAGAGATGGGTCTCGTTAGTGTAACTCTTCCCCATTTAGCTGATCCTGTCCGCATCTGTCTCTACAATTAACGATTGAATTTCCCTAAAACTGAAAAACCCACGTTGTAATCAAAACGACATCTCTTAGTTACCGCCATGCATATCTATTGCTCGAACTAATAATTATTCTTTTCATTCAAAAGATATTTTTTATATGAAATATCAATTTAGTAAAAGTTTGATCATTGACTTTAAAATATGGAATTATGGTTTAAAAGACATTTAACTTCACTAGCCTTGTTGTTAACCATTGCAATAATATGACTGGTGCCACCGCATACCCCCTACTTTCTCTTCTGCCGTATGGGGAGAACTATGGGGATCTAATGTATAAATTATAGAAAGAAAATCAGGAAATACAATGCGACATGAATCGAACGAAAGACTCCAGCATTTGGCATCACCATTTGAAGGTTGACGAACTTTCAATATTTCCATTACAATCGTGCGCCGATGTTGTGCATTGATAGTATTAATGATGAGTTATTGACTAAAATGTTTTTTTTTTATGGTCGGAGCAACTTTGCAATTGAATTATAAAACAATGAACAAAACTAAAAATAAAAACCACCAAAGTTTCAAACGCTATTTTTGTAACGGTAACCGGAAACAAAGAACGAAAGTGAAAATATAGGTAAAAATGAAAAGACGGGCAAAGCTTGTCAACAAATGCACATTTTGTCATTGTCCGAATTTGTTTAATTGATTTATTAGAAATTTAGTCTTATCTGCTGGAGGCATTTGCCAGAGTAATCCCGACACTTGTTCATTATAGTAAAGTAGCTCAGTACAATGTTTGCTCGATAACAGACCAAAAATGAAGTGGGTTTTTGTGTTGAAATGACAGTATAAAATACAGGTATGGTCTTTATTACGTACCACTGCGGACCGCTACATCTGTCTCGCCCAGCCGGGAATACACCATTAAACTCCTCTTCACGACCAACCAGCATTTTCAATAACACCACTCGAATGTTTGCCTTTTTCCTGCCCAGATCCTGACAGTTTTCTCTTATCTTTATGGCGCATCGTAAAGGACGAAAAATACAACCAGTCATGGCATAAAAACTTTCAATTGCTCTGTTTTAGTCTAGATCATCCGGGTCCTTTCATCTGATTAAGATAAGGTATTCCCAAATACTTCCCAAATTGGTAGTTTTGACTTCTGCGAGTGATACACCCAAATACAATTAGATTGCAGTATTTTGATATTTAGTGAAATCTTTTCAGGATCGAAGGATTCCGAAGGATTCTCAGCTTTAGAGAAGAAAGAGGGAATGGACAACCTGTCTCAGAATTCCAAAGACAATGAAAACCAGGATGACGATTACAGGTAAAATTTATAAAAGATATATATGTTGTGGTTTCAACCACCATGACTGTGAAAAAATAAATGTAGACATTTGTAGATAAAATACATAATTCCTTTTTTTTAAAAGGAAGGTTGGGGTTGAGTTTACTCATTTGATGAAATATTCCATGACTTAAAATAAATATCGTTTCCTAAATATATTCCAAAAATGTTTGACTTGGTTTTGGGGTGAGGGTCAAACACTTTTGGGAATATAAAGGGAACGATATATTATTTTAAGTTATCGAATATTTCATTAAATGAGTAAACTATGCAAAATATATAGCAAAAGGCATCTACATGTAGATTAAAACTAAAATAAATATAATAAAAAGAATTAGGTAAACATTTTGAAAATCTTTTTGTTATCAAAATTAAGTTTCAGTACGGAATTATAAAAAAGTACATACTTATGTAGATATAAGTTCAAGTATTAAATATTCAATAAAAGCTAAAAGAGCACTTCAAGTGTATGGTAAATAATGAGAAAAGGAAATATTTCAGTCAATGCTCATCATTTTTTTAATAACCGCGATTAGATTGCAATTTACACGGGATAAGAGTTAAGCTATCGATAATTTACACAAAGAATTCAGACCAATTTGTGCCAATGCTATTCGAATCTCTTGACTTTATCTCTGAACCGGCACATGCTTTAACTGATGACATATCGTGAAGGGTCTAAAAGCATGAAAAGCTAAATTGCGATTTAACAACACTCGATTGAGTTTTAAGTGAAAACATAGTGAAGATTTTATCTTGTCGTACGACACTTTAAATTCTGTTTTGTCATCGTCGTATAAAACACCGGCCGATTGACACTTGTCTGAACAGAAGGCAGGGGACAGGAGGACGACATCAGAGATAGGTTGGTAGATACTACTGCCAATGATTGCGTGAACCCTGTTCCGATCCCAGCCATGGCTGAGGGTAGACTTATCCCGTTTTTATTCTCTTATTATTAAGTTGTCAATGTCAACTTCCCAGTCTCTTGTTCTCACGTTGAGAGAGCATTCAGTTTTACACAAAGCTGCACAAATTCTTGATTCTGTCGAGAAATTGGCCCCCCAACAACACATTACTATAAAAAATTCCTTGGCTTAAAATCACAACCTGGAGCATCTTGTCAATGTCTAGTCATCCACCGTGCACAAAACACAGGTAGAGTTAAACGCAACGGAATTCTATTTTTGATTGAATTTTTTAAAGAGATGATTAAATTAGTCAAAACTTCAAACAGGGAAATACTGAATCATTTCATCTTATTTAAACGTTCTCTTCAAAATATTACACTTCTATTAACATAATTGTAGATGTTTTACGATTTCTTACATCTATCTTTATTTCTATGCGACGAAAAACGTTTTCACCATTCCCAAAAATTAATTATCTGTAAATCATGTTAACCTTTTGAAATTTAATTGAAAAATATAAGGAAAATTCTTTACACCCAAATCATAAAAAGATGACGAGGATCTTCAAAAGCCAAACACATTCCTTGTGACCAGCGAGATATGGAATTGCCCCTTGCTCAGTGCACATTCGGAAGTAAAATTGTGTTTGTTTATTATTTTGCGACATAGTTCAGCGCATCGTTTTGCCTAGTACGGGGTAACCTTTTAAGTTTTTGATCAGCGGGAATGACTTGGTATTAAACACGTGCGGTATATCCCTTTGCCATCCGATCGTGAGTTGACTTCATTACCTGCCAGGTCTTCTTCACGCAATCAAATCTGGTCAACTTTAACAGCATCGCTTTACCTAATCCTAATCCTCTTGGACGGATTTCAACTATATCTATAAAGCACGTACATTTTCCGCCAATCAAATATTTTATCATTTAAAAACGTTTCAAAAGACTGTTTCGAACAGTCCGGCTAAAGCCAAATCAGATTGACCAACAGTGATGGAATGGGTGAGACAATAACCCTGCTATCCCCGAACAAGGATCGTTTTCTTGTGATCTCATAGGATGTGATCCAGATTAAAAATACATCTTTGAGGATCAGTCAGATATGTGGAGACGATAAGAAGCGATGTATTACATGAAATAATCCAGTTTAACAAACGCGCTTAGTACCGAACGATTGACAAGGACTTAATGATTACACAAGAAGACACCAACGGGAGCTCTTCAACAATTCATTTACGATAAAGATGAATCTGATATATCTATTTATTTCTTTAATTAAAGACTAAAAACTGCAAGTGTTAAGTTATGTCAAAAATTATGTCTGTGTTTGAATTTATAAGCTATTTAAGTAATCGTTTTGTAATACAATACCATGATAAACCTTTCGAACCATTGCATGTTCAAAACACGCAGCATTCTAGTATTGGTATCACCTTATAATAGTTAAACTTAAAGCAACATTTTTTATGGTTTTATGATTGGCACTTTTAAAGGACCCCTCAACTCCGAACTGAACACGACATGTATTCTTTCATTAAGTCTTGTAAATGTTCCCATTATCTATGTTGAGGTCACCAGTGCGGCAGGAAAGTGTAGGGTACATTTTTGCCACAAGGCCTCTCGGGTTCCAATAGGAAACACATCGACGTATTGTTCTATTGTTAAGGAAGCGCATTGCTCTGTTGGCCTACGCATGACGAGACATGGTTTTTTACCTTAAGCGAGCCCACCTTTGCACCCTGATGAGTAAACGGCTCCGTTTAACCGACCAATGAGGGTAGGGGTGTTAAACGACTCAATAACATGTCAATTGCTCCTGTCAAAAAACCGTATGCGCATTTAAAGGGCGTGGGTTCAGAACTAAAATCAGTCTTACTTTGAATCTCGTGGGATAAACATGGTCCAACCAAGGTAAATTCTTTTGAAAAAATGTTTGAATTTTCAAACAAAATTAGCCAAGAAATAGTGATGTAAATGAAAATAACAACTTTTGAAATCATTCTTGGTCTTAAAAATAAAACTTATGCTGGTGGTATTTTATTATAATGATTCGATATTTCTTAATATCTGGAGGTGAAAATAAATCTCAGTAAGTTAAACTTCAGTAACAGATAATTAAATACACGTTCATGCAGTTACAATTGGATAAATTTGTTTAAAACACTTAAAGGTACTTAGATTATTTCCATTATAAATTTTGTACCCAAGGAATTTCTAAATTTGGCAGGTAATTCACTACATGTGAAAGCGATATGCTGAATTTAATTTTTTAATGTACTATTCTATAACAACTGAAATAAAAAATAGAAAAAAAAAATTAAAAAGTCAAAAAAATATGTCAAACGTTTAATATCTAAAGTTAAATACCACAATAAAACAATAAAATATAAAAGAAAAAGTAAAACGAAACTTATAAATAAATGATAAATTTGATAATTCATAAATCCAGAAGAAAAAAAATGTTATGTAACAAGAAGTTATAAATCATCAAATCTTTATTCAGAAGAAAACAAAAACTGAGTAACAAGAACTATGAACAATAATGAATAGTTAGTCAATAATTTAAATACTTTGTTTTGTAAATTTTCAGTATCCTTGATCGTGAGGAAAAGGACGATATGGAAGCGAGCTTCCCTATGGAGGAGTCCAACTTTCATAAGGTAATAAACATCTAAAGATTACCGGTATTATCCCACACAGGGTCAAGTTAAACTTTTGTCTACACACTTAAAAAACGACACGATTTCCTTATTTTCGCGGTTTGGAATATAAAAAAATAATTCTTAAGCAAACATAAGGTTCCATGTAATCAATTTTAAGTTGTAAATCATTAACCATATTTGGTAATTTATTGTTCCGTTACTCGTGACAGGGAAACGTTGAAAGTGGACGGAAGTTTTGCTGTGAAAATTGTGATAAAGTTTTTACTGACCCAAGTAATCTACAACGTCATATTCGGTCCCAACATATTGGAGCCAGGAGCCACGCCTGTGGAGAGTGCGGAAAGACATTTGCGACATCTAGCGGTCTGAAGCAACATCAGCACATCCACAGCAGTGTAAAGCCATTCCAATGTGAAGTCTGTCTCAAAGCATACACCCAGTTCTCCAATCTCTGTCGTCACAAAAGAATGCACGCCGACTGTCGCCAACAGATTAAGTGTAAGGAGTGTGGCCAGGCCTTTTCTACAGTGACTTCACTAAGTAAACACAAGAGATTCTGCGAAGGAGCCCTAAGAAATGGAATGCAGCTTGGGTACAGCCAAATCGAGAAACAGCTGAGCGGCGTTCCTGCAGTGGGTGTAGCTCCTCTGAACTCCGCACTGTTACTAGGCCTTTACCGCCACCCTAGTTACCCTCCTTTCTATCATCCAGTGGGGTCCACCTATCCATCATTATCTGGAAACTTTTATAGCGATGTTCCCAACTCCTCGCTTGCCTCATTACCGCATAATCTCACATCACCAGAAGAGTTTTTCAAATACCACAGAGCTCGCATATCTTTGGAAGCGTCGCAAGGTCATTCCGGTAGAAACTCAGTGGAGTCCAACCAGTCAGATAAATCTCTAGTATCACCGAAAAGCGATTACGAACAGTCCACTTCAGATATTGAGCTAGATCACTATCGATCTTCTCCGTCTGAAACGAATAAAGCTATGCCTAATTTGGATACCAAGTTGTTTCTGAAGAAAGAAGAAGATAACCGCGTTTCAGAATTTCCATTCCATCTCTCTAAACAGAGCACAAGGAAGCGGATGTCATCGGCGTCATCTCGTTCATCCAATGAGCCTGTTTCAGAAGATGATAGCAGCGACCAACCCTTGGATCTCACAAAGAAAGCAAAAACGGAAATTTCTTCACCTGACAACAAAAGAAAAGCCCACGTCTTTGGATATCAGCTCTCACCAGACATTCCAAACAGCTTCCCATTTAGAATGAATAATCCGTTTCTTATGCAATCACATATTTATTCGAAAGAGTTATCACACACATATGCAGATTTCTCTCACTATTTACCCATTTCAAACGGAAGCTCACCATACGCACTCTCTCAAATTGGACAACAGAAATTGGACCAAGAAAGAAGGAACGTGATTGTAAACCATGGATCCTCTCCGGCTAGTTTAGGGTCGTTTGCATTTCAACCAGGAAGCAAAGCACGCGAACGCTATTCCTGTAGATTTTGCGGGAAAGTCTTCCCAAGGTCAGCCAATTTGACCCGCCACTTAAGAACACACACAGGAGAACAACCGTACAAATGTAAATACTGTGAGCGCTCCTTCAGCATTTCTTCCAACCTTCAAAGACATGTCAGAAACATTCATAACAAAGAAAAACCTTTCCGGTGCGAATTATGTGACCGCTGCTTTGGCCAGCAGACGAACCTAGATAGACATGTGAAAAAGCACGAGACAGGTGGTGAAGATCTGAGGGATTCTCCTGTTGATCCGGAACTTCACGACAGCCGTCCGAGTTCTGTCGAAATCCAAAGCGATGTTCTCGTAGACAACGCGAAAACAGCCGACAACTCCTTCCATGATGATATCAGCGACGAGGACATTGCAGATGAAGATTCTGAGAGTGAGCCAGATCCCGAAGAGACGAGGAAATCTATTTTGTCAGCAAATGAAACTCAGACTAAATCTGCAAACAGCGAACACGTTAGAGTCGAGACAAATGGGTTTGCAAAGTATCACCATTTTGAAATACAGAAAAATATTCTTGTTTGTCCCTCATAACTAAATAATATTTACTTTGGTTTTTTTTTCTTTAGATTTTCAATCAGTTTTGTATTTTTGTTTTATTTTTTCTCTCGCTGCCATTTTTACGATGCTGTGATCAATTATATGTATATGACTTGTACAATTTTTGTATAGTTTTAGTCTATTCTATAGTGTTATTATTTATTCACAAACGTGTTCAAATGTATATATTTATTGTTGTAGTGCAATTAGTTGTACAATGTTGGTAGTTGTAAACAGATCGAAGTGCGCCCAAATTTAGCTTCTGAAACTTTGTCATATAAAGTGGCTAAGACTATGAACTATCACTAACTGATAATCAACTCTTCACTTTGCCTGATGAAGTAAATTAAAATGATTTATGTATATCGTTACTTTTTGGTCATGCATTTATAACTTCTAAAAGTTATTTCGTTCAACACATTAATGACACTATTTATTGCAATAAATAAACTGATCAAATAAAATGTTTTCAGAAAAAAGTATTTGTTTTCATTCATTCTTTTGTTAAATATTTACGTGATCATGAAAGCGATAAATAAATAGGTGGACTAGGGAAATAGTTCAAGCATCATGCAAATACTAGTAAATAATTTAACCGTATTATTGATATAGATTAAAGGGACAGATTTGGATAAATTATATTAGGAGGAAATTGGTCTACTTTTTAAACCCTTTCGCTGAAGAGAAAAATATGAAAAAATTATTTAAAAAGTGTACATAAAATATGAAGCCTAAAAAGGTTTTATGTGTATGGATTATACCGGTTATACAATAAATGAAAACTCTTAAATAAGAAAGATAAATCTACTGGAATATTATATTTGCTTTTTTGTTTACTATTAAAGAGTTAAAAAAATGTTTCTTCTTGTACATAGCTTTTTTTCTTCATGAACAGAAGAACTGTATGATTAGATTAAAATTTAAATTGTAATGCCATTTATAGGACACGCTAGACGCCTTTATTTTCATAAAATATATTGTTTGCTTTTCAAAAATAGGTACATGTGATCAGGTAGTAAAGATATTCAGTGAATTTACCCATACAACCCTTCCTAACAAAAATTTACTCAACATACAACTGAAAAAAAATAATCGGAAAAGGGCAAACCTAGCAACATTTGAAATCAAACGTCGTAAATTTTTACCTCGAGTTCTCATTTAGCGCCATTTTCTTGTTCCCATAAAGTATCTTGTCATGTAGCCGTCAATTTGAGAGATTTATGGCAGACTTTAGAAGATCCCTATCTTTCTAAGTAGTTGTATTCTTGCGCTCCACTTATCCGTGATGACACTACTAAAGGCAAGCCTAAGATAAGACCATATTGGTAAACAAAGAAAGACAGGGTTTGCATTGCTTCCTTTTTTGAGTGAATTACTATCCGAAACTTCTTTAAGATGGAATTCTTACAATAAATCAAAGTTAAGGACGCTAGGTATCCTTAAAAGTATATATTTTATGGACATCACGGATAGTTTGAGATATTTTAGATTTATATATAATATTTATTTGACCTCTTTATAACAATTAAAAAGTAATTATTGTATGAATTCAAAATTATGGCATTCATTTATCAATTAAAAATAAAACTCCATTTATTCATAAATCGCGTAGCTTACTTCCAAGTACTGAGAACTATGTGCTGTTGTATGTAGAAATTATCTAGATTATGCCATTCAGAGTAATATAAAGACTAAAACAAATAAGTACGTAAAGTGAAGTCAAAATAATGAAAAAATTGTATTATGAATGTGTTCTTACATTATTTTAAAATGACTTTAATTGTCATGTTATCAATAAAAAATATTTACAAAATACCATTTATCAATACATGAAAAAAATGACAATAACAAACCGTCAACCATCTCAAAAATCCATAAAACGAAATACAAATTCAAAGCAGAGCAACACGGATCTCCAAGATAGAGGTAGGACCAGATGCCATGGAGGAGTGAGCATCCTCTGCTGACCGGTCACACCCGCCGTGCGCCCAATGTCATATCGGTAAAAATGTCATTATCGGGGGAAATGTAGTAATTTGGGAAAATATCACGATCTGGAAAAACGGAGAAAAATCCGTGGACAATTCGGTATTCATTCAATAGTCAAGAGCAGAGCAATCATGGACCTCTGGAAAACCTCAGAGGCAGGATCAGGTGGCATGGAGGAGTGAGCATCCTCTGCTGACCGGTCACACCCGCCGTGTGCTCTTTGTCGTAATCGGGAAAATAAAAACCGCAAAAATCCGTAGACAATTAGGTAATTAATTATGGTCTGACAATTAGTATGAAAAACGTCAGTCAGCATGCGACTCAGTGGAAGATTGTATTTGCTGACAAGGTCGTTGTATCGACCATAGAACTTTCGAAAAGATGACTTTAAACAAGACTGTTGATAGTCCTGTTTTATCAACTTGTTTGTCAGTAGCTTGTCTCGTCTTAGAAACTGTTCATACGAAGAGCATGCCCTTGCGTATCGAATTAACTGAGAGACAAAAACACCATATGCAGGTGATGAAGGTATATTTCTATATAAGTAAGGAAAGTTGACTATAGAAAAATTGAAGTCATCGCGTTTATCATAAAGTTTTGTTGTTAGGTTACCATCAATGTCCATTTCCAGTAAAATATCCAAATATGAAACAGATGACACTGACTCTGTGGTATCTTTTATTTCAAGTTCACTGGGATATCTCGAGTCGACGTAAGTATGGAAATTACAATTGTTAATTGATAATACGTCGTCGATATACCTAAATGTTGAGTTGAAGGCCACAGCGAGTGATTTATTTTTTTCACGTACAAGTTTTTGAATAAATTCTGCTTCATAAGAATACAAAAATAGGTCTGCTAACACTGGGGCACAATTGGTACCCATGGGAATTCCAACAGATTGTTGGAAGACTTGATTTCCAAAAACTACATAGATGTTGTCTATCAGAAATTCAAGCATCTTTTTAATGTCAACTTCAGAGTACTTGTGTGTGCAATCAGAATGGTTTTTAACAAAATAGTTTTTTAGATTTCCAATGACAAGGTAAGCATTTTTACGGCTTCCATTTTTATTGAAGGAACAACTGTCGATGATATCAAAAAGTCTAGATTTTAATTTGTCGTGGGGAATGGTTGCATAAAGCGTTGAAAAATCGTACGTTTTGATGCTATTGATTTTGGTAAGATTTTGTGACCTCAAAGTTTCTAATAATTCTTTAGAGTTTTTTTAGTATCCACATCTGATTCACATTACTTCTGGAGTATATTGTTGTACAGTACTCTTGAAGCTTCTCCTTAACTTCTGTAAGAATTTTAGTAAGGAGTAAAGAGAGAGGTTTGGTAGAACATTTACTGGAACCTGCTATATATCTCTGTTTGTAAGGACTTTTGTGAAGCTTTGGAATCCAGTACAAATAAGGTAAATCAAATTTATTTTGTTTATTGAGGATATTAAAGGTATTCATAACCGATTTATGATTTTGAAGTATTTCCTGCTTGGAAAGGCTGCTATGGGTGTAAGTAGGATTACCATGTGTAGAATCGAAACCTAGTTCTTTGAAAATGCAATTAATATAATGTGCCTTACAAACAAAGACAATGTTGTTACTTGCCTTATCACTTATTATTATTATTACTTAATTTATCTAATAAAAAATTAGTAAAAATATATATCAAAATCCTAGTTAGCATAGGAATAAAGACACTACTTAAGTATATAAAATAATGATATACATTCTATTTACATGAATTGAAATTTGATGCTTTCTGTGGGTATGAAAGTAGCTTGCATTGCAGAAAAAACCATAACCATGACCCTTACCCCTAACCCTAATTCTAACCCGCGTAACAAATTTCCCCCCGCAATATTTGCTACCTTCATAGCCCGTATGATTTGTATTGTTTATATTATGTATGCCTGAATCATTTTCTCAATTATCAATAAAAAATTATTATGGTCGATCAGAACGTTACACTAATGGAACAACCATTTTTTAATGTGAAGGTTTCCATGGTAACTACAACTACTTGAAGTCTGAGGACAGTTCGTGCAAGTCCGTGGAATTCGTTCTGTCAATGTACATGTAGCTTTAGTATTGATCAAAACGTAATCCAGTAACTAAAGTCAACACCAAAAGTGAAAATTAAAGGACATTAATATGAACAATCTAAAAATGTTTTATTATAGTTACTTATATTGAGCTTCGTATCCAATTAGCTAAACAATGCATTTGAAGTAGTTTTTTCAATCAAGATCAATTCTAATCTTTAAACTGCCGTTGCTAAGGTAATATGTGGACTTAAGAAAATCATACAGAAATTCCTAATTATTCAAAACGTCATAGCAACGGCCGTTTCCTTTGCTTAAATGCAACTTCAACTGATATTGCATTAAAGTTGAGGGCATGTTTAGTCATTCTTATCAATTTATTTTAAAGTATCATGATTCAGGTATAAGTAAAAAGTCTTTAAATGTACCCCAAAATATGCCGATTTTTGTGATTTTAAGTTGTTGTTACCATAGCAGCGAATATCAATTTTCAGTTATATTATATTTGTTGCTAAACTAAAACAACAGATTAATTTAATTTCTTCCATTTAAAACTATTTATGTTGGAATAAAATGTAAAAATATTATTTTTAAAGTGCTTTTTAGTTACCATAGTAACACTATAAAACTATTCATTTGCACATGGAATTTTTTTTAAATAATTAAAAAATTAACAATATTTTGCACGCGATTATTTTATTCTGTATAGCTGAAAATGCGGCAATCTCTTACAATTTGTGTTCAAAAAAGCTTAAAATGGCGATTTTTCAATATTTTGCTTCTTTTACCATGGCAACCGGTCCCCATATCAACCCTTTAAGGTTGTCTTGCATCTTTATTCACCAAAGGGTATCAAAATACGAATTATGAAGAAAATCGGTGACTAGGCGTGGCCATTGAATTTTGATATTTACAGAGAATTGATCTTAAATGTTTAAGGAATGCGTTTAATTACTATTATTGGTCATTAAAGGCGGTCGGATTGTTCCATTGATCTGCAAGGTTTTCAGTCTTGTCAGTTTCTGCATCATGTTTCTTCAGAAAGTAGAACTTTTGACAGTACAGGCCATCAGTAATGATATTAGGTAAATTAGCACGTACAATATTTATACCCCATTGAATCTAAAATAGAGGGGAGGGGGGACCTATGGTCAAGTGTTTCACAGTTTCATGATAACGCGCGTTATTCAATTTGTCTGCTCACCTGAGGGCAGTTATTGACACGACGACGTCAAAAATAAACCATTCAATGCTATTGTATATCAATATTTCGTCAAACATTTACCTTATGATTTCATCATTGTCATATAGTCAATTTTTTTTATTTATCTATGATCATCATCTTCTTTAATTAATATTATGAATTTTTTTATTGAAATTTTGATACGAATCAAATTTTGTAAACTGTTTTTTTTTACGGAAAATATCTATGATAGAAATAAAATTTCGTAAACTGTTTGTTTAACGGAAAATGTTCATTTTCCATATTGATTTTCTTGGCCATTGTATATTGAATTTTTTGTTTTTGATTTGAAAAATAAATTATCCATACATTATTTTAAAGCTCCCAAAATTATATCAGTTATGATACTTGTATGTCATTTGAAGTGAATTGGTCACTTTATCCCCCCCCTTTTTTTTTTTTACAAGAGAAACCATTCATAATTATGTGTATAGCATTTGTTTTTTAATGTCTAACTGAATACTCTAAGTGATATCAGCTTTATTATACTTAAAACTTTTTCAATAGTTGAAAGGAATTCGATTATAATGAAAATAAAAAAAATATTAAACTATTTAAAACGAAGGTTGCCGACGTAAAGAAAAAGTCAAGGATTAATAAGATTTAGTGAAATTTGTGAGGTCCAAAATGGATCCAATTAAGATTTGATTTATACGACGTGATTAGCAATATTTAAACTTGTATTTTGAAATCTATAAATAATTAAAATAATGATAGTTATTTTCAATTTACCCTTTTCAGACCACGAAACTTAATACGTTAGATACATTAACTCTCTTTTATATTAACATGTGATATATGCTCGCCTCCCGGTTTTGTTAAACATCTCTATCTACATCTTTGCTCAGTATTACACTGGAAGTCTTAACGATGATTGAATTAAATACAAGTTCAAATGAAAAGGGATGCGTTACCATTGCACCAAAGTAGCTGTGTGTCCCTTTTAACAGCGATGTTATCTTGATATCTAGATGTCATTTAAGGGAGTTAATCCTGGTGCACATGCAATCATGGAATTAATCATCCAAATTATCAGCGCAAGGCTGTTTAACCTCTGTTTTCATATAATTCAGAGAGTTCTGAAGATGTGTGGTACGGATTTCCGATCTAAATGTTTAGCTATCCAAAAGTGTTTCTGATTCCACCCAACGTCTTTATACATCGTTCACGCCCATTTGCAGTTTTATGATAAGTGAATGATGATTTGTTGGTACAATTACTGAATATTCTTTAACGTGTATTATCCCTCACTCATCATGCATTTAATATTATGTTATTTAAGTACAGGAAGAAAATTATAATAATGGCATTGAAAAAATACAGCTTGTACATCATCAACAATTGTCTTATGATTCGATGAACTGAAAACAAAATGTTCAATTTAAATGATTTTTTTTCTTTCTTTAAATAAATTTGAAATAGATGAACTGAATACACATGTCTATAATAACAGTCCACTTTGTGTCAATCACCCGCTCCTACAGGGGTGGTCCAATTCTACTGGTCGGCCAGGCAGGCAGGCAGGCAGGCACAGAAGGGGTAAACAGGTACGATAAATAGATAATTGATTGTTTATATAAAAGTACAACAGTGACATTTAAAAGACACATCCGAGGTAGATAGATGATAAGTCTAATTTGACACACAAGGGATTAGCAGTTGTTTTCCGGAATAAAGACATGACTCATTTCCGTCACCGGTTCTAGTTGCTAGCGTGTCCTCTCATTGTTTTAGTGTCAGTTTGCACAAAAAGAGGACAATATGAGAGAAATTTAACCCCCAAGTCAAGGAAACGTAAGATTCAATTAACTTGAAATATATATGCTCAGAATACGAAATATAATACTTAGAGTATAATCTAATTATCTATTTATGCAACGAATACACTTTAGAAAAATGACGTGGTCCATTTAAAGTTAACAAGGCTGTCATCACAAATTTTGGCAATTATTCTAACACATGATTATTAAAAAACCCGAGTGAATTATGTGATTAAATAAAGTAAAAAAAGCAAAAAATTCCGTTTTTGACAAAATGTCAATTTTTGTTAAAAAAAAGAAAAAATTATACATTTTAAAAACTACTTTTATATTATGGAAGAACCTACCAATTTTTATGATATATATTAAATTCATGTGAATTGATCAAAGACCTACAAATAAAGATATATTGTGATTAACAACCATAGAATTGTTATTTAAATAGTTCAGCTATATACATTTAAAATAGATAACAATTCTATATTTTATCAATATTCTAAACTCTTTATGGAATATATATCTTTGAGATTTATGTAAACAAAGAAACGTATCTGAACATGAAGTAACAGCAATTTGGTACTATGACCATTTGTCAGTAAAGAAGACATTCTGTTTTTTAAAATTTTGAAATATAAACAATTGTGCTTTTTCTGGATAACGATTAAATGAACAAATGTTGTTATTGGGCAAGATATTGTCAAAAAAGAAATTTTGCGAAACTGCACTTGAAACTTGTGCAATAATACAATCGAGTCACTGGAATAATTTTGCATTGTGTGATTTTTTTTTACCAGAACCAGGAACTTTATCAGAAAAAGAAATACAAAAAAATCGCTTAATCTTTTACAGAAAACCTCTTCTGAATAACATTGCAATCAAATCATTTCAATCAAACGGGTCACTTAAAACTTGTGTGGTAAAAAATGAACGTAATGCCACTTGTCTAAAAGACAAAACTGCAATGGTTGAAAAGAGGCAAGTACCTGTGTGGGCTGTTGTGGCTGCTGCATCTAATTACTAATCATTTTGAAACCATATTCGACACACAACTAAAGGTAAATGCATGGCCATTGGACTTCAATAGATACTGTAGAAAATTTTAAATATGTAAGTTTTGTATTAAATTATACGCGAATTGTTAAACTTCTTCTACATAAAGAAAAATACCACAATCTCATGAAAAGCCAAACATTGTTGGCTTCTGTCCCGATTGGGCACTGGCCTAAGGCCAATTCTCGTCATGTACCAGTTCTCGCCACCATGTTTTTTTTATATATTGATACTATGACGCAACAATTCACTGGTGAAAAATGATACGTGGTGAGAATTGGTCCTACGCCAGTAATATTTATGTCACCATTTCTAAAAATATTGACGAAATTAGATCAAAGTTCAAAAACTTTTATATATCTGGTATTACAACAGAACTGTTTTAAATTATTTATTTCATCGTAATACAGATTTAAAATTAACACAGATACAATTGTAAAAAATATTAATAAATATAAAGATAGATCACAATTAATTTTACTGCTGTAAATAAACCTTGTAGGAATAAAAGTTTCATAATATGGAATTTAAGATTATATCTTCAATAATGGTTATGGAATAAGTATTTTAGGCACGGTAACTTTGAATAATAACGATTTCTATAATATATATTATTTATAAAAAAAAATATTTGTTAATTTCCCAGAAAATGTGAACAACTCATATTTAAAACATAAAAAAAAATTAAAAATATCCCGATCACTTTTTTTTTATAAATGTGTTAATATATAATCAGTGACGTATAGGTCCGACGGGCTGGGTATAATAATGGCTGGTTGTATTATAATCTGTATGGTTATGCGCAATTGATCCACTCATATCAAGACGAGTATCAACTAAATGTCAATTGGAAGGTCTGGAAAGGTGAT
The DNA here is from genome assembly GCA_020458035.1 of Magallana ariakensis. Classification (NCBI taxonomy): domain Eukaryota; kingdom Metazoa; phylum Mollusca; class Bivalvia; order Ostreida; family Ostreidae; genus Magallana; species Magallana ariakensis. The sequence continues at coordinate 9,878,988 of CM035814.1, forward strand.
TCTGGTTATCTTTTAATCATATTTTTCTTGATTTACTGACAACAAATCATCCTGTACCTGCCACTTGAGTAAATGTTTTTTAAATTTTATTTTACTATTAAAAATGACCATTGAACAACAAAGTGCAAATGTTCATGAACGCATAATATAAACATGCCAAACATTTACGAGAATTTTAATTTTTTGATATAGCATCTGATGATATAAATCAAATCTACAAGAAGAACTTTTTAACTTAAAAAAAAAAAGCATGCAAGTGATTCTTACAATATTTCTTAAAGACCAATCCTTTTGATTTATCTTAAAACCTTGTAGTAAGTGGACCGAAGAAAGTGTTTTTGAAGATCTAGAGTGTTTGCGACAACGTGAATTGGAAGAAATTTTATTTAGATACACATATCTATGATATTGACTAATACAGTCGTGATCGTACAGTGGTTAGTACTAATGTGCTCTATCATTTTATTTGTCAGTTTCAATTTCTTTTCACAGAAAACAATCTTCATAGCAAGTACACTTAAATGTGATCTCCTTTTTATGTGATGTGGTCTAACAGTATAGAAATTGTTACAGCAAAACATTGATCCGATTGTTTTAGGGGGGGGGGGGTGTTCGGCCATCTTGTACATTTGAGAAAAAAATGTAAACATTTCTTGAACTGGCTTTTTTCTGACCAAAACTGGCCAAAACAGTTGTCAAAAGATGATAAAGCGATAAATATGAAGTTCTACATGTTGTTTTGTATCAAAGTACGCGAACAAGAACAGAACAATACCTTTTTAATCACTTAGAACAGCTGTAGAACTGTAAAAACAAATCAAAATATCCTGACCACTTTTTAGCTCACCTGAGCTGAAAGCTCAAGTGAGCTTTTCTGATCAGAATCTGTCCGTTGTCTGTCGTCGTTGGCGTTTGCGTTGGCGTTGTTGTTGGCGTTGTAAACTTTTCACATTTTCATCTCCTTCTCCAGAACCACTGGGCGGATTTCAACCAAACTTGGCACAAAGCATCACTGGTTAAAGGAGATTCAAGTTTGTTCAAATGAAGGGCCACACCATCTTTAAAGGGGAGATAATTCAGAATTATTGAAAATTTGTAGGTATATTTTTTCAAAAATCTTCTTCTCAAAAACTATAAGGCCAGAAAACCTGAAACCTGTAAGGAAGCATCCTTAGGTAGTGTCGATTCAAGTTTGTTCAAATCATGGTCCCCGGGGGTAGGATGGGGCCACAATGGGGATGAATTTTTACATAGGAATATAGAAAAAATCTTTAAAAATCTTTTTCTTAAAAACTACTAGGCCAGGAAAGCTCAAATTGGAGTGGAAGCATCCTCAGATAGTGTAGATTCAAGTTTGTTTAAATCATGGTCCCAAGGGGTAGGGTGGGGCCACAATAGGAGGATGAATTTTTACATAGGAATATAGAGAAAATCTTTAAAAATCTTCTTCTCAAAAACTATTAGGCCAGAAAAGCTCAATTTGAAGTGAAAGTATATATCAGGTAGTGTAGATTCAAGTTTGTTTAAATCATGGTCCCCTTGGGAAGGGTGGGGCCACAATAGGGGAATGAATGTTTACATAGGAATATAGAGAAACTCTTTAAAAATCTTCTTCTTAAAAACTACTAGGCCAGGAAAGCTCAAATTGGAGTGGAAGCATCCTCAGATAGTGTAGATTCAAGTTTGTTTAAATCATGGTCCCAAGGGGTAGGGTGGGGCCACAATAGGGGGATGAATTTTTACAAAGGAATATATAGAGAAAATCTTTTAAAATCTTCTTCTCAAAAACTATTAGTCCAAAAAAGCTCAAATTGAAGTAGAAGCATCCACAGATAGTCGAGATTCAAGTTTGTTTAAATCATGGGCCTTAGGGGTAGGGTGGGGCCACAATGGGGGATAAATTTTTACAAAGGAATATATCGAGAAAATCTTTAAAAATCTTCATCTTAAAAACTATTTGGCCAGAAAAGCTCAAACTTGTGTGGAAGGATCCTCATATAGTGTAGATTTAAGTTTGTTTAAATCATGGTCCCCGGGGGTAAGGCGGGGCCACAATGGGGAGATGAATTTTTACATAGGAATATATAGAGAAAATCTTTAAAAATCTTCTTCTTAAAAACAATTAGGCCAGAAATGCTCCAATTTGAGCGGAAGCATCCTTAGATAGTGTAGATTCAAGTTTGTTTAAATCATGATCCCCGGGGGTAGGGTGGGGCCACAATGGGGGATGAATTTTTACAAAGGAATATATCGAGAAAATCTTTAAAAATTTTCTTCTTAAAAACTCTTAGGGCAGGAAAGCTCAAATTGGAGTGGAAGCATTCTCAGATAGTGTAGATTCAATTTTGGTTTGAATCATGGTCCCCAGGGGTAGGGTGGAGCCACAATGGGGGATGAATTTTTACATAGGAATATATCGAGAAAATCTTTAAAAATCTTCTTCTCAAAAACTATTAGTCCAAAAAAGCTCAAATTGAAGTAGAAGCATCCACAGATAGTCGAGATTCAAGTTTGTTTAAATCATGGTCTCTAGGGGTAGGGTGGGGCCACAATGGGAGATGAATTTTTACATAGAAATATATCGAGAAAATCTTTAAAAATCTTCATCTTAAAACCTATTTGGCCAGAAAAGCTCAAACTTGTGTGGAGGCATCCTCAGATAGTGTAGATTTAAGTTTGTTTCATGGTCCCCGGGGGTAAGGCGGGGCCACAATGGTGAGATGAATTTTTACATAGGAATATATAGAGAAAATCTTTAAAAATATTCTCGGAAAGTTTTCAGTCCAAAAAGCAGTAACTTGTGTGAAAGCACGGGTTGTGCAGATTAAATTTTGATGAAACCATGATTCCCTAGAGAAAGGGGGAGGGGGTATATAGGAATAGAGAAAAATCTTACAGGTACAACAACAAAAGGGGCTTGGTATTTACCATAAAAATATGTAGATAAAAATCGGCAGATATTTAAATTTTTTTGAGCAATATCTTCTGTACTTAGTTGTCAAGATATTTTGATTTTGATACTGTAATGCTAATTTGATCAGAGTTAAGGTTATTGTTCCTCAGGGGAGCGATGTGGCCCCTGGGCCTCTTGTTTAAAAATGTGTTAATATCTAATTGGTGACATTTAGGTCCGACGAACTGTGTATAATAATGGTATGTTGTATTATAATCTGTATGGTTATGTGTCTATGGAGGCACATTGACGTTATATTTTCATCGAAAAAAATTAATGTCAATACAAAACAATCTGTGTTGAATGTGACAGACATTTCTATACCAGTTCCAATGTTGTTTTTTAGTTCTGTAAGTATAAAATTCTTTTAATGCAAAATTATCTTGTGCGAATTGATGGTTTTAAAACGGCATGGTCACGATTTTGGTCCAAAATTATTTTTTGGGGTTTTTGGAAATTTAATTAACTCCTTGTTAACAGATATTGATTATGTACAATTAATTAAACAGAAAATAAACACCATAAAAAAAAAACAATACGCAGCTTTAGTTTATGATATTGAAAATATTGAAAGTATAAGTAATGCAGACATCTTTTTCAGAATAAAAGACCACATATTTTTAGACACTTTACTTATGGAAATAAGAGGGAAAACAATATCATATGCAACATTTAAAAACAAACTCCAAAATGAAACTGAAAAAAGTTAGAGGATGAAATTAAATTATTAGAACAAAATGCTGACAATGAATCAGTAAAACTAATTGAAGAAAAACAAACTGAACTAAAAAATATTAGAAACCACAAACTTAGAGGAAATGGATTACATAAGGTCAAGAGTTAAGTGGATAGAAGAGGGAGAAAAACCATAAAAAATATTTTTGTAATTTAGAATCACAAAACTTTATCAGTAAACAAATAACTAAACTAGAAAGAGAAAATGGCCAAATTCTATACAATCAAGGAGATATCTTAAATGACTCAAAAATGTTTTATGAGAACTTATATAAGAAGAAAAGACAATTGGAAAATGAAAATATGTGTTTGAAATTAACTAATTTGGACATAAGAAAACTTACGGAGGAAGAAAAAGAAAGTATAGAAGGACCTATAATGGAACATGAAACCCTCAATTTTAGAAAAATATGAAAAATGATAAAAGCCCTGGTGCTTATGGTTTTACAGCTGATTTTTTAAAATTTTTCTGGTCTGATTTGAAATACTTTTTTATTAGAGCAATTAATAAATCGTATGAAATAGGTGAATTGTCTTCTACTTATAAATTAGGAATAATTACTTGTATTCCAAAACAAGATAAACCTAAGCAGTTTTTGAAAAATTGGCGTCCCATAACTTTATTAACAGTTGTATATAAAATAGCGACAGGCTGTATAGCAGAGCGAATAAAAAAATTCCTAGATAAATTAATTAGTAATGATCAAACAGGCTTTGTTAAGGGTAGATTTATTGGGGAAAATATCAGACTGACATATGATATTATGAACTACACTGAAAGTAAACAAATACCAGGTCTAATTATGCTTACTGATTTTGAAAAAGCATTTGATTCAGTGTCTTGGAAATTTATTTTTGAAACCTAAGAGTATTTTAATTTTGGTAAATCAATTAAAAAATGGATAGAAGTTTTCTACAACAATATAACTTCATGCATTATACAAAATGGCATAATATCTGAATATTTCCAACCAGAGAGAGGATGTAGACAAGGGGATCCCATTTCTCCATATCTATTTATACTCTGTGCCGAAATTCTTGGCATCTTAATTCGAAATAATAAAGATATAAAGGGCATAAATATAGATGGGGAAGAATATAAAATATCGCAGTTCGCAGCTGACACTTCATTAATCACAGACGGCTCTCCAAAATCTCTTGATGGAATTCTCCAAATACTAGACTTATATGCAAATGTGTTTGGATTAAAGATAAACTTTAGTAAAACAAAAATAATATGGATAGGATGTAAAAAATTCTCAAAAGAAGTTTATCATCACTCTAGATGGAAATTTACTGAATTTCACACAAGGTACAATCTTTTGGGTATAAGTTTTTCAGTAAATATGGAGGAGATGATAAATATAAATTATATACCAGTAATGGAAAACATTGATAAACTCTTATCCAGATGGAATTCTAGAAATCTTACACCGATAGCAAAAATAACAGTTAATAAAACACTTATAGTCCCAAACATTAACCATTTAATCTTAACTCTACCAAACCCAACATTTAGAATTTATTAGAAGGTTTGAAAGAAAACTTTTTAAATTTATTTGGAATGAAAAACCAGACAAAATTAAGAGAAGCACTCTTATTCAAGGATATGAGAATGCCGGACTAAAAATGATTTTGAAAACTTAATGATAGCACTTAAATCAAGTTGGATTAGAAGGCGTATATTTTCAAATTCAAAATGGACAAACTTGTTTAAAGCTAATTTTGGATATAATATGCAAACATTGATGAAATTTGGTATTGATTTTACTAATATGATTAAGAAAAATTCAAACAATTAATTTTGGAAGATGTATTACAATGTTGGAGAACAATTATTGATGTGCAAAAAGGAAATTGTGATAGAATGTTTAATGAACACATATGGTATCATCCAAATATTAAAATCGACAATAAATCAGTTTTCTTTAAGGATTTATTTAAATCAGGTTTTATATATATATAGGGGATTTGTATGAAAATGACGTTTAGATGTTTAGTTATAATGAGTTGAAAAACAGATTAAATAAACAGTAATATTTGTTACCCAAATACAGTAGAAATATTTTGTAGATCTAAGAAGGGTTGTAGTGACATGTACAACCTCTTAATATCAAAGAAAATAACTTATTCAAAATCTGAAACAGAATGGATGTCAGAACTCGAATTAACTCAAAAAGAACGGAGAAAAATTTATAGTCTGCCCTTTAAGTGCAAAAAGAATTCAAAATTACTGTGGGTTCAATACCAACTATTACATAGGATCTTGCCAATCAATTATTATTTACATAGAGTGGGGATAGTAAATTCTTTATTGTGTTATTTTTGTCAACAGACCCCTGAGACAATAGAACATATTTTTGTTGACAGTTATTTAGTGAAAGAAATTTGGATTGAATTGGAGAAATGGATGACAGATATCTTTGGTTTACAAACAAGTTTTGATAAATATTAAATCCTTTTTGGAAAATATGATAATAGAGATATTCAAAGGTTAGAAAATTTAATCATTCTTTTCACAAAACAATATATTCAGCAAAGTAAAATGAAAACATCCAGGCTAAATGTAAATATCATTAAGAAATCTATAACCAGAAGACTGTTTATTGAAAGACTTTTGCTTCTGAAAAACTGCAATTATTATCTGTTTGATACTTATTGGAAAGATATATTTCAACGTTTGGAACATTCATCACCATCTTTATTCTCTCCTGAATGTCCCTGTCTCTTATTATTATTTTTTTTGTTCTGTTTCTTTGAATTTTTCCTTTTTCTTTTTTTCTAAAAAGAAAACCATTTTCACATATATTATATACCACTACTTGTTCAAATTGTATTGTAACTCTTTTGAGGTGTAATATGTATATATTTCAAAATATTGCATGTATCTATCAAACAAATACTATAAATGTATATGTATACATTACAACATATATCTATGTTTATGCGCAATACTTATACTTTGGTATGTGAATATGTGAAAGTTCAATAAAAAAAAAATAAATTATTTTTTCGATTTTAATGGTTACAATGCTTCAGTAAGGCATTTCTAATAGGCAATTAAAATTTGAGTGTCATTTGTTGAGTTATAAGCGAGTTACAGAGGTTACAATTCTTTGCCATGTAAACAAAACTTTTGTTTACATTTTAAATGTTGAAGTAAAAATTCTAGTTTTAGACCTTTTAATGAATGTGTTAAACGTTAGAAGCTGTTTATTTATGCTTAAAATGAATAAGAAGATAGACAAATTAGCTTAAAAAAGATTCTTTACTCGTATATTAAACCTACGTAAACAAAAACAGGACACGAGCCTTGTTTACATGACAAAGAATTGTGAGCCCTGTATCTTGCTTATAAATCAACGACTGACTCTAAAATTTCACTTGATAATTAGAAATGCATTCCTTAAGCATTGTACATGTAAATAAAAAGAACAGAAAAATAGAATTTGACCAAAATCGTGATTAAAAAGGCATTGCTTTGCTCTTGTATGCGTAATTTGCATACAAAACATGTCGAACGTCATATTTATTTATTTTTTATTTTTTGACAACTGTTTTAGTCAGTTTTGGTCAGAAACAAGCCAGTTCAAAAAATGTTTTCATTTTTTTTCTCAAGTGTACACGATGGCCTCACACCCCCCTTTATATTGCATGTACTCCAGAGCATTAAGCTTGTCTTTACATGTTTTCTAATATACAAAACACAAGAAACAAAGTTTTATTCAGTCGAAACAGATGCATTAACATATCAAGAGGCATCTGGCCCCAGGATCATGAAGCAGCCTTAGACTAAAGTCAAAATTTGTACACTGTCTTATTTTGCATTCCTTAAGCATTGTACATGTAAATAAAAAAAACAGAAAAATAGAATTTGACCAAAATCGTGATTAAAAAGGCATTGCTTTGCTCTTGTATGCGTAATTTGCATACAAAACATGTCGAACGTCATATTTATTTATTTTTTATTTTTTGACAACTGTTTTAGTCAGTTTTGGTCAGAAACAAGCCAGTTCAAAAAATGTTTTCATTTTTTTTCTCAAGTGTACAAGATGGCCTCACACCCCCCCCCCCTTTATATTGCATGTACTCCAGAGCATTAAGCTTGTCTTTACATGTTTTCTAATATACAAAACACAAGAAACAAAGTTTTATTCAGTCGAAACAGATGCATTAACATATCAAGAGGCATCTGGCCCCAGGATCATGAAGCAGCCTTAGACTAAAGTCAAAATTTGTACACTGTCTTATTTTCTTGTAATTAAAACCAACAACAATACAATGAAATACTATAAAAATGTATCTCTATATTGTGTTGATAAATACAAATTCAAGAGTAATTTAATGATAAATATTCAATTTATAAATAATTACAATTTCGACTTAGATCTAAAAATGTTCATGACCCGGAGGCCAGGTCTCTCATAATACCAAATTGAATTTACAATAGTTTTATTGTTACATATACAGATTGACATTAAATAACACTAAAAATTCAAAGACACAAAAGTCTTTCAAGATTCCTTGGTGACTTCTTATTAGCAGAGTAAAATAGTAAGTGTACTAAGATTTTGTTTCAGTGGACTCAGTGGCAAGAGTGTTTGCTACAATATCAGTAATCTATGATAACATCTGCCAATATAGCCGTGATCGTATAGTGGTTAGTACTTCGCGTTGTGGCCGCGACAACCCAGGTTCGAATCCTGGTCACGGCAGTGGCTGTGCAGTCGCTGATACGGCATGGCAGTTATTTTTTAATCCTAAGATTTATCAAAGTTTTTCATCTGTGATAATTATTTTGTGCTAATTATTCTTAAAGAAACAGTACGGCGCATCTTATTAAAAAATCAACTTGAAAAAATATTCCGATCGGGTTCGGTATTTTTGTACTATTCACTAATGTATAAACTTTCAGTAAATTACAAATTTCTACATAAAATAAATCTAATTATTTTATTTAAATTAATAAATAAGAATATTCCATACATATTTACATCGCAACGTGTTACGGGGTTCATCCTTCTATACTATTACGCATGCGTATTTACTGTAAACAAAACACATGCAGGTCTCCTGCACATGTTTGCTGATAGAAATATGCCTTTTCTACTTCTCCGAAGTAATAATTGTTCAAAGTTTTAAAATAACCACAATTATTATTTTGTAAGCATGAAATTTGCGTGTTTATCACAGGAGTTGCTACAACCTAAATCATTTTTGTAAGTGAGGCCCCTTGAAGGGTTATTTGACATAAATATGTCTGTTCATTTTAAAATGAACTGCAATTGGTAAACCATTAATAAATTATCGAGAAAGTGACGATGTGTTCCGTTTAGAGAGTCCATTTTTTCTCGTATACCATTAAGATCTTGTAGTTTTCAGCACGTGTCAATTACCGTCAATCAAAATCCACGTGGTACAAATAAAGAATATAAGTTATTACAGTTTGTACGACCCTTAAATTTCAGGAAGCTCATAATTACATCAATTAGGCATGTGAAAGGAATTTTTATGTACTTCAGCTGTCACAATCAACGTACGTTATTTCTTATTTCCTAACGATACAATGGGTAAATCTAAAGGTATTCACACATGGGTTTTCAGCTGTTCTGTCTCTTTAAGGATCCTCGATACCCCGTGACATCTACTTTTTATGACAGTACGTTACAGCATGGAGAATTCAACGCATTGTAAAACAGTTTATATCGCCAGAATGTTGTGTCTATCTTTGTAGCTTCTGACTACCAACTCGCATGTCCCGAATTCGAATACAGCAGGGACTTTATTTTCACGAAGAGAGGTAAAATTTAGAAAATGATTTTTTACCCTAAAAATTGGTCATTTTCAAGTCGAATACATGTTAAAAATCCATATCTTTAAGTATTTTAAAAGAATGGGCTTGTTTGCAGAACTTTTTCCAGGTGTGTGGAGGACCCTTAAAGATGTTTTTAAAAAAGTATGCTTTAGATGATGCACCGATTGAGGGAAGTTTGTTATGACATGGTCATGTAAAACCATGTTGTAACACGTTTATGGAGAGAACTAGCGACAAGTGATATAGAGGTTTCATGCAAAAGAAGATCATATAATAGTCTATTCCAAATATATACAGCTTTAACAACTTCACTGATAAGAATACACAGAGATAAGCTGTATAATATAGCTACGAATTTCAGACATGGTGCTTTTAATCATTTCTATATTAATTTTGTTCTGCAATGGAACCTCGGGAGATAGAATCTATGAAAAACAACTGGAAGCTCGCCTCTGTAAGTGAAACAACTATTACTTCAACCGACATTATGAATAAATCGCAATATTTCCTCTATATGCAATGTCTGGAAAGAAAAAAATACATTTTTATAGCTCAAACCGAAACTGATATAGAAGATCTCCGATCTGGTCTGGAGCTCCTGAAACAGCAAAACAAAGAGCTGCTAGCCGAGCTTAAAGCCCAGAATACAAAAGGAAGTAAGTAGTATTGTCATAGAAATCACGAACTTGATCAACTCTTCTTATCTTAATTGGTGCAGTATCACACGATTGTTCTTATGCTTTAACTTTACAACTTAAAAATGGTCAGGCAAGATATATATACCAATGCTTAATATTTGTTATAGAGCGTCTTCTTTTGCCAACGCCATCTCATCAACAGTACATAGCGTTTACTGCCAAGCTCAATAAACAATACAACTCCCTCAATGACAGAGAAACGGTCATATTTGACAGTGTAGTTACCAACGCTGGACAAGGTTACGACGAGAACACGGGGATCTTTGTCTGTCCAATCAGTGGTTACTATCAGTTCGCAGCTACTATAGTGTCAGCAGACGGAACAGACAAGAACTTGGACGCAGAGCTAATGCACAACGGACGACAAATCGTGCGACTGCATGCTACTGTGTATGGATATGATGAGGGAACACAAGTCGTAAATATACACTGCGCTCAAGGGGAAAGAGTTTGGATCCGCCATTTAATGGGAGTAGGAGATTCCGCCATAATGCCGGCCGGATTCAGCACATTTTCTGGAGCACTGCTGCATGCGGATCATTAATTGCATAACTTTGATCATCAAATTACTGAGGATAAAAAATGTAAATATTCTTAATTGATTGTCAGAGGTTGGTAAGATCAAAACTAAGGTTTATTTTCTGGAAAACTAGTTTTTGATAGTATTATCTTGAAAGCAGACATCGCTCGGTGTCATTTCCAAAAAAAAAAAATAAAAATAAATTAAAAGCATAAAGTTTCTTTTAGATGGATACCAAAATCTCGACGATAAAACTTTATAGGCATCTATTCCGTCGATGTCCTGTATAAAAAGATTCACGTAAAAGACAATTCACAGATTTTTAAACTAAGAACTTGGTACAGAAATTTGCTTCTCTTTTGAAATATATTTTTTTTTCGAAAAGACTGAGGCTCTTTCATCATATAAACTGTAATCTGATTGGTACACGGTACGGTGGTCAGATCCACATAAACAAAATATCAGAATGTGAAGTTTACATTACGTTTTTAATCATAGGTTACTAATAAACATGTTCAGATCTATATATGCAATTCATCGCGACACACTAACTTTATTGTATAAGACAAGTTGTTTCAAGTTAAATTCCTTCTTCCATTTACTGAGGATACCTAGAGTGCTGCCCCTTCAGACGATATTCAGCGTTGACTTTATTTCACCCAGTTGACCATAATACCTTAATACTGTAAACAACGGCCAAACTAGAACCACACACGGGTTCCACCAACTGTCGATAATTATCTCTAGATTTCCAACGACGACAGGATTTGAGAGTCAAATGACGGATACTTCGCTATTGAATAAAACTACATAGTAAATATTTAAAAAAAAACCTTTGTAAACTCAGTTTTACTGACAGTAAATATATTTGACCTACAAACGGCATCTAATAATGTTAGGGTGACTTGGATATACACTTCTTTGAATCAAAATCTAAAACAAAACATTAAGAGTTCCCAAACAATCTTTGTTCTGACCTTACTATATCTGCCCAGATGTAACGGAATACTCCCATTTATACCTTCTGTAAAAGGGCTAAAAAATCTTTAGTTTCGTCAGGCAAACACTTAGCACGAATCGGTTGTCCGCCTGCATAGCATTTGTCGCACGACTCTTGAATCTGAGACCCACTTCTACAGTTTGATGATTGATGATCTGGTGTGACCGGTCAGCAGAGGATGCTCACTCCTCCTAGGCACCTGATCCTACCTCTATCTTGGAGGTCCGTGTTGCTCTGCTCCGAATTTGTATTTAGTTTTATGGATTTTTGAGATGATTGACGGTTTGTTATTGTCATTTTTTCATGCAAAAAATTTGGAAGACATATAGCTAAAAACTGTCAGTTTTCAGTTTTATTTAAAAAATATATATTAATACAAAACTAGAGATGATGATTGAGTAACAAGGATTCTATGCAACTTTGACAACGAAAGATCATTTTAAGTAATTATGACTAGCCTTATGATATATTAAAGGGGTTAAGGAGATAATGCTAGGCATTCCATCAGATAATTACTCGAATCAGAGAGTAAGAGAAGGATACGGTTTAAATTAAATTGTAGTTAAGGAGTTTCAATCGTTGAACATACGTACAAGCTCTCAAATACATTAATCAGTTAATGTTTAATATTATCCACATTTAGGACATTGATATGTACTTTGTATGGATTGATTTGTCTGGTGATTATTCAATTTCCATTTTCTATCTAAAAGATCCTTACATGCATCGGTGTCTTACCACCTTATACAAACCAAAAATATTTAGTCAAAAGTATGGAACAATCTGGCAGAACAGTTTAAAAATAATAGGACAGCAAATCATTGTGTATTCCAAATAGATCAAGTGTTATCAGTGATAGTGATATGAATATACAGCTACAAGCTGTGCAATATAGCTACGTGCTACGAACATGGTGCATATAATGGTTTTCATTTTTATTTTCTTAAGCCATGGTGCTTCGGGAAATAGAATGTATAAAAAAACAACTGGAATCCCGCATTTGTAAGTGAAACAAATATTATTATAAGCGATATTTGAAATAATTATGTATTGCATTATTTCGTCTATATGCAATGTCATTAAATATTCTCAGCTTAAAAATATAACGTTTTATAGCTCAAACCGAAGCTGATATTAAAAATCTTCGATCTGATCTGGAGTTCCTGCAACATCAAAACAAACAACTACTAGCCGATCTTATAGCTCAGAATAAAGACAGTGCGTATGGTTATACTAGAAACTTCAAAATTGACCAAATATTTGTCAATTGATGTAATTAATATTACGTTGTTATTCATAGAGTATCTCTGTACAACATGCAAAAAGTACGGTAGTGTCCCAATGCCTAATTTTTGTTATAGAACGTCTTCTTTTGCCAACGCCAGCTCCTCAACAATACATAGCATTTACTGCCAAGCTCAATAAGCATCACGGGAACCTGATGGAGAGAGAATCGGTCATATTTGACAGTGTAGTTACCAACGCTGGACATAGCAACGATGAGAACACAGGGATCTTTGTCTGCCCAATCAATGGTTACTATCAGTTCGCAGCAACCCTAGTGACTGGAGTTGGAACAGACAAGAACTTAGACGCAGAACTAATGCACAACGGGCGACAAATCGTGATACTGCATGCTATAAGCATGGATATGATGAGGGAACACAAGTCGTAAATATACACTGCGATCGAGGGGAAAGAGTTTAGATCCGCCATTTATTGGGAGCTGATGATTCCGACATGGTGGATACTGCAAATTCTCTGGAGTACTGCTGCATGCTGATCTTTAATAAACTGTATTTTATCTTAACAATCTTGACAATTAAAAGATGTATATTGTCAATCAATTGTAATAAATCGTTTCTTTTTAATTCTGAAAATCGGCATCATCCGATGGTTTACACAACTAGATGTTGACATAACGAATGTTAGGGCACGTTGTTTTCGAAGACATGTACTGTATATCAAGTCAATGTTTTTGACCACAATACACGACATACATATACCTATCTTATTTTTAGAAAACGTGCTTTCAATATACTACAAGTATTTGAATTTATTAAAAAATGAGTCGCTTTTTTATTAAAAACACCGTTTAAACTTTGAGATTGGAATTTTCGTTTAAACTACATGTATTCCAAAAGGTAAACTTTACCCGGAAAAGATTACTTTCTGTGCACGTGACTTTATTGGCTACAAAGCTACACATATTACCTGAAATTTGCTCACTGTTTATTTACACCAATTCATGCGTTGTATGTGGTTCAAAGAACCATTTGTGACAAATCTACGGAAACAATATTTACTCGATTATATATGTGTAACACTGCTCGTGAACCATATTTCTTTAAGTGGACACTCTTAACATGTGTTTGACATTCAGTGTCACATTTTATTTATTCTTCACTATATATTACAAGTCAAATTCTTTTTTCCATTTATCGAGGACATCAAGGGAGACAGCGCTACCTCCGCAGACGACAATTAGTGCAGACTTTATTTCACCCAGTTGACCCTGAGTTTGAAGGTCCTTGAGGATACCACTATACACAGCGGCCAAACTGGCACCACAAGCGGGTTCCACTAACTGTCGATGATCGTCTAAAGAATTAAAATGGCATGATCTAAGACTCATGTGGTGGATAGTTATTAAATAAAATGGCATGATAACTATTATCTAACAAACGTACTTAATTTACTGACAGTAAATGTATTGAATTAAACAGATGACCCCCTCCCGCGGTAACATCCGTGCCAACGAGAGATATTAATATAAGTTGTAGAACTTGTTAATCAATCGTTGTAAAATAAATGAAGTTCAGTTTTAAGAATAATTATACCAATCATTTTATTGTATCGTTTTTATAAAACCGAAGTAAAAAGTTACATTTGCTTTAAAAACAAGACACTCGGCTAAGCCGAAACTATTGACAACAAAGCCCTAAGTTGATAATGTGTCTGACTGGACCTTAAAGGTTTTTTTTTAAATATTCTTATGAATTTTAGTGCACACATTAAAGCATGATCACATATACATTAACTGTATAGTTATTACCTGCAAACTTTAGACAAGCATCAATAGCTTGTTTGTCTGTACAAAGCTTTGATATGACTTTATTCTTCCTGCATAATTCAAACACTTTTGTGCATGGAGTAAGGGCGCCAAGGCATTTTGCAACACTGTGAACAAATCGTATGACATCTTATAATACCTGATCAAAGCAAATGTTAAACATTTATTTGTTTATTTTTTTTAATAACTAAAAATAATATGTCATGCATTCATTGTCGGCAGTTTATTATTTTTCATCATTACAATGAAAGGTTTGTAAGGATTTTGATATATTTGCTTTGAAATACAATAAAAAACACAACAATTTTTAAAAAGATAAATATATCTTTCTTTGTATAGATATCTCAAGATGGGAAAATTCAATCTGAAAAAACGTCGAATACATCTTTTTTTAAAATTACAAACCTTGTAATTGCTGGAATGGTTGTCACCTTGTTCTCTCTCAGTGACACATTGAGACAGTCTGCTCCTTCTGTCTCCATCGCCACCACTGGGATGTGGCCCCATCCAACTTTCTGCATCCCTTGTATAACCCCACACAAAAGTCCCCCACCTCCTACTGAAGCCACCACAACATCAGGTGGGCAGGGCAGCTGTTCTGTTGCCTCCACTATCAAGGATTCATGACCCTCCCTACAAGTCAATATATACATATCATATATGTAATCTTAGAACACTCTTTGCATTTCTTTTACTTCGTGTTGTACAGAAACATTAATTTTGTTTATCTGGAAGATGGTGGTATCAGTTAAATTTCTATCATGAAAAAATATCATTAGTTTATTAATTCTTTGTGTAAAATTTTAGAACATTTAATATAATTATCATAAATAGCATTTGTATGTAAACAAACAATCAAAACATATATTGATGGCTCTTTGGTTCACAGTGCATCTTACCATATATCTGGATGGTCACATGGATTAACATACAGACATTCTACAAAGAAAAGTATTCAGCAATGTTCTGAATGCGATAAATGTAGAAAAGATCCTATTCAATTGCATAATTAATATGTTTTTAATTTATTCAATTTCTTTCTACATGTACATCAACTGAATGTTTTCTTTGTTTAGGGATTGCGTATGCAAAATTTTCCGTATTATTTTGAAAAAAACATCATTTAGTAATCAGGGCCTCCCTGTAACTAACAATGTCTGTACTGTTTGATGTTTCTCGTTGTAGGACATTAATTGCATACATTTTGTTAATCAAATTTATGAGTTTTCTTATTGTGAACGAAGATTTAAGAGGTTATTTCTACCTGGATCTTGGGCAAGAGTCATAGCATATTGATTTGATTCATCCCACACACTGCCATGGACTTCCACTGTTGCTTCCTAAAAAAAATATAGAAGAACTAATAAATACAACATACATCGTACTTCTTTTATACTTTTCAAACGTCATAAAAACTACCTGGTCTCTGATTTTCTGTGCCATGAGGTCCGGAGTAGTTGTAGGGAGAACAATGGTTGCTGGGAGATTGAGAAGTCGAGCAGCGTAGGCAGCTGCTAAACCTCCATTTCCACCTGATGCACATACCACCCTTTTACAGCCCTTCAATGCAGCCTGAAAACAAGATATTTTATGAACTAACGCTATGCCAATATATGTTATTCTTATGCTTCTATATGTTACTCTTAGAAGGCTGGATTTCCGTGGCCATTTTAGATTAGACAAAAAAGATGTTCAAAGAATTAACCAAACATTCACTTTTACTGCTAAACTATATCTATTTTCAGTATATACATGTATGTTTTAGCAACACAAATATATTTAAAAAAAATAAATAAATAAAGGATATCATCTGATATGTATTTTTTTTTACAACCCAGTCTCCTTAAATTTAAGCAGAGTTCCATATGATGTGAATATGACCATGAATCACAGAATTACGTGTAGCAGTTACTTTGCGCGAAAGTAAGCGACACGAATGGTGTTGACAACGAATGTACCAACCTTCTGACACAGGTTTCCGATTCCCCTAATCTTGAAGCTTCCTGGCACTTGCAAATTTTCTTGCTTAAGGTAAACTTGGAACCCAGCATATTTCGACAAAGGTGTGCTCAAAATGGCTGGAGTTTCGATGTAAATTGGCCTCGGGTGTGAATCATCGTGATTTAAGGCCTCCATCAAAACAGAGTTCTGATATAAACCAGAAAATCTTTTAAAAATTTATTTTGCACCAAATACCGATACATGCAATATTTAAATTAGTCAAACTTTAATTTTTTTCATTGATGCAAAAAATTAGTTAATGTTTTACGTTTTGTTGATTTCATTTTTATAACGCTAAAGTATTAACATAAACTTACTGTGAATGACTTAAGTTGTTGAAGTTATGTTTATCTTAGAGTTTGTATGACATGGCGTCTCAGTGTTGAATTTTAATTAACTCTAGATGGAGCTACTGTAGCTGTAAGTGAACGGGAGGTAATTTCTTCACTACTTCCTTTTTGTCACGGTGCATTAACATGCAGTTTAGTTGAGGTAAACGCCGATTGTAACTTTCAAGATTGACAGACTTCCCAATTAAAACATCGTAAAGGTGAGTGTTTTATAACTTTCTTTCTTTACTGGTCATGTTTATAAACAGATTAAAGCGTAATATATCCACACAAGAATGAACGTTTAATAATCGACAATACTGTACATAACGTTTATTTAGCCAACGTTAGGCTATATGTATACATAGATATATTCTATTATAATTTAATTTTGGTTGTAACGCCTCATTTGATTGGCTGATACAGATGGAGGGACATGTATTATATTGTATAACATACCTTGGTATGGGGACACACCCCCTTGACAACATCTATCCGGAACTACTTTTTTTTTACATGTAAACCTTACATGTACACATGCATGCATGTGTAGGCCTATATCAGAGTGAATAAATAGAATATGATTAAGTTTATCTCTTTTCATTTGCATAATATAAATTTAAAAATAAATGTAAATAATTTAGTTTTTTATTAAATTCTGCTCCAATCTTTCCAAGTTTAAAATAAAAATAATTTAAAAATGTCTCACAAATTGAACTATAACAACTTCAAGACAGAAAAAATGAATTTCTACGAAAAGAAGCACAAAATGAGAGGAGGGAAGTTGAATCTTTTTCAAGGTATGTTAAGGATAGATAAAAAAAAATATCAATAAATTTTATACCATAGTAAAAATAAACGCATTATTTACCAAAACACCTCAGGATTTTAACCCAGAAATGGATTTGCACCCAAATCTCTTTTCAGAGCGCTTTACTTTTAAGCTATCTAGGTTTATGATGGTGTTTTGGTGTGGTTTTAATATTCTGATGCCTCTTTTCGTAAAAACATTTGACGAGCAAACAGATTTTCATCTGATTGAGATAGCCCCCCCCCCCCTTATACTAACGTTAGACTGTTAAAGAATGATGTCGGGACTTAAAACATAAACTGTAAATATGAATCCTCTGTGAGCAGTTACAATCGAGATAGCTCGACGGCTAATAGAAAACAAATGAGCGACACTCTTAGTGTACTTACTGTAAAACCATAAAATACAAACAATCCATTTTCAGCATGCTCGGTCATTTCACACACCGCTCCCAATCCCGAGTCGATCTCCGAACATGAACTTGCCTCGTGTGCTGCATCGGCCTTCACACTTCCTCTGTTCTGAGTTTATATTTAATTCTACTTTTAACAACTGTCCCTTTACATTTGAGAAGTAAACTGTGAAGACGCGAACCAGCGTCCAAACACCAAATTCAAATATGACCGACATCATCTTCAAAAACTATATGTAGTACGAATAGGACTTTGGATAACAAACAAAAACATAAACATGTATAATAATCATCAACATTTAGCCACAGTAAAAAAATAAAATATACTGTATGCTATACATATTTTTTATAGTAGCATATGATTTTTTTCGTATATGGTTTAATATTTGAAAAATACATATTTAATTATTGATATATTGAAACTGCACATCCTTTTATATCAACTTATATTTTTTATCATTTATGTAAGTATACAGCCCATGCGCTGATCCAGAAAATTTTTTTTCCCGAGAGGGGGGTCCAAAGGATATTTGATTTTGCTAAGGGGTTTTAGTAATTCTGAAACCCTAGAGATCCTCACATTTAACCCTTTTCATGTTTTAAACTATCAAATTTTATTTCTTCAGACACATATATTAAACATTTCACTCATAACATAAGGATTGAAATTGTTAATCAAATCATGTATATTACATATACTTTTTTGAAGAAAAAAAAATAACTGAATTGTTCTCTTATTATTTCAGATGTCAAGTTCTGCAAAAAAGTTCTACAGCTGCTTTAACTGCCCTAGAAGAGTGCAACAAAAAGACAGACACAGTGTTCCAAAGAAATGTAGGGCCGTCATAACAAAGATTTCTGGAAGAACACCAGGTGACAATGATTATCTATGCAAGAAATGCAGATGCGTGACCTTTTGATCTTTTGACACCTGTTAGAATTTTGTGTATTTATGCGCTGACGTCATACGCAAAGAAATCGAATGGCGAGATGCGACCTAATTTGAACTGATGCATCAAATGTTGGTGTTAGGGCCGTTTAATCGGCGAATGCATCGTATTAGCGATGGATTAGATATAGAAGAATCATTTCTTAACCGGCAACTCGCGTCTCGGAAGTTAGTTTGCGAAATAAAGTTGTAAAAGGTAGGCAAAGTCGCGACACCAGCTGGTGTCGCTGAATTCCCACTTTTTAATATGGCCTCCGCTCTGACTCTCCCCCGCACGTCCCAATATAAAAGCGGGGGTTAGAGTAAAGTTATAGTTAGAGTTAGAGAGGAATCTCGGATTACCCCCTCTTTCTCTCTCTCTCTCTCTCTCTCTCTCTCTCTCTCTCTCTCTCTCTAAAATATTTTTATTATAGCACTCATAATAGAAATGGACATAACTAAAACTTACACAGATGTATGCAATATTTATAGTATAATATAAAATTCATATAAAGGAGTTATTTGTGATCAGTCAGCAGATTGAAGTGAATTCGGTGAATCTTGTCAGATGATGATGCAACAATACCATTGACATTTCATAAACTTATATTATTGACACCCAAAAAGTGTTACTTACTATGCTGAAGACAGCAAAACACAAACCATCAACTGATTCAATTCTGAATAATCCTCTGCATAATCAACAACCGACGCATGTAGAATCGAGTAAATTCGAAGGGAGAGTCTATAAGCCCGTGACCTCAATACCAGTGAAGCCCGTGAACTCAATTGTAAACACACGTTTTGAATACGTATGCAATTTTTGTGTACATTTCCATGTATATGTTTTAAACTAAAATTCTTTCCGTAAAAATAATGTGCTTTATAAAACTTCTTATTTATATCATAATCGATTTAAAAATTAAGTTTGCCCCAGACTTTACCACTGTAAAAAGTACTTATATCAAATGACTATATAATACTAGATATGAGTCCCGTGAACGCAGTAACATTCTATATAATTGTACTAAATATTAGGCCCGGAACTCAGTAACATTCTATATAATACTAGATATTAGGCCCGTGGACTCAGGAACTCTCTAAATAATACTTCTAGATATGAGGCCTGTGAACTCAGTAACATATTCTAGTTATAGATATAAGTCCCGTAAACTCAGTAATACTCTAAATAGTAATAGAAATTAGGCCCGTGAACTCAGTAGCATTCTATATAGTACTTGATATGTGGCCCGTGAACTCAGTACCACTCTATATAATACTAGATATCAGGCCCGTGAACTCAGTACCTCTCTATATAATACTAGATATGAGGCCCGTGACCTCAGTACCACTTACTCTATATAAATACTAGATATCAGGCCCATGTACTCAGTACCACTCTATTTAATACTAGATATTAGGCCTGTGAACTCAGGAACACTCTATATAATACAAGACATGTGGCCCGTGAACTCAGAACCACTCTATTTAATACTAGATTTCAGGCCCGTCAACTCAGTACCACTCTATATAATACTAGATTTCAGGCCCGTGAACTCAGTACCACTCTATATAATACTAGATTTCAGGCCCGTGAACTCAGTACCTCTCTATATAATACTAGATATGAGGCCCGTGACCTTAGTACCACTTACTCTATATAAATACTAGATATCAAACCCATGAACTCAAAAACATTCTATATAAAACTAGATATGAGGCCCGTGAACTCGGTAACACTCTATATAATACTAGATTTCAAGCCCGTGAACTCAGTACCACTCTATGTAAAACTAGATTTTAGGCCCGTGAACTCAGTGCCACTCTATTCAATACTAAATATTAGGCCAGTGAACTCAGAAACACTCTATATAATTCTAGATATCAGGCCCGTGAACTCAGTTCAACCCTATATACATGTAGTACTAGATATCAGGCCCGTGAACTCAGTACCACTCTATATAATACTAGATATGAGGCCCGTGAACTCATCGACACTCCATATAATACTAGATATCAGGCCCGTGAACTCAGTGCCACTCTATTTAATACTAAATATTAGGCCAGTAAACTTAGAAACACTCTATATAATTCTACATATGATGCCCGAGAACTCAGTTACACTCTACATGTATATGATACTAGATATGAGGCCCGTGAACTCAGTTACACTCTTTAAAATACTAGATATGAGGCCCGTGAACTCATACTCTCCATATAATACTAGACATCAGGCCTGTGAACTCAGTACCACTCTAAATAATACTAGATATCAGGCCAATGAACTCAGTTCCACTCTATATAGTACTAGATATCAGACCCGTGAACTCAGTACCACTCTATGTAATACTAGATTTCAGGCCCGTGAACTCAGTTACACTCTATATAGTACTAGATATTAGACCCGTGAACTTGGTAACACTCATACTATATAATACTAGGTATGAGGCCGGTGAACTCAGTACCACTCTATGTAATACTAGATTTCAGGCCCGTGAACTCGGTTACACTCTATATAATACTAGATATGAGGCCCGTGAACTCATCGACATTCCATATAATACTAGATATCAGGCCCGTGAACTCAGTACAACTCTAAATAATACTAGATATCAGGCCCGTGAACTCAGTTCCACCCTATATAGTACTAGATATTAGGCCCGTGAACTCAGTACTACTCTATGTAATACTAGATTTGAGGCCCGTGAACTCAGGAACACTCTATATAGTACTAGATATCAGGCCCGTAAACTCAGTTCCACTCTATTAATACTAGATATTATGCCCTTGAACTCAGTACCACTCTATATAATACTAGATATGAGGCCCGTGAACTCAGTTACACTCCATATAATACTAGATATGAGGCCCGTGAACTCAGTAACACTCTATATAATATTAGATATCAGGCCCATGAGTTTAGCTACACTTAAGGACAGATGCGAAGTTCCTCGGTTTTATATAATTTTCCTTGATTAATTATTTCCTCTTCATTTGCATTAAACCTGCTTATGCCCAAAAACTTAGGGTGCATTACCAGGCTAATTTCGGAGTTAGAATATTTTGAATTTTTCTTTTAATTGCATACAAAATGCAATTAAATGCATTTTTAAAAAGTCAAAACATATATTTTTGATTGAAATCATATATCTATTATCAAAATAGAAAAAAGTCATGTAACATGAAAATATAAATTTGACATAACGCAGTGGAAATCTTCACATTGCGGAGATAGAAAAAAAAAAGAGAAAATAATGGAAGATAGGTCGCGTCTGAGCTTAATGTTTATGAGTATATTTAATGTTTATGAAATACTTAGTTTTAAAACAAGATGTAAACAACAGTGAGTCAAGTTTTACATTTACTTTTATTTCAGTAAGAGCGACGAACTTAACTAAATACAATATATCGTAGATTGGGAAGGGGTCTTAACCTCAAAAGTGTATTGAAATCAACATTATAAAGATACAGATTTTAGAAAAGTTTACATCATTATACAGGGCAAAAAATCTTAACAAACAAAACACATACATGTGAATAAATATACTATACAAATTTTTTTTCAAACAAGATAATTGAACTGCTGTAGAAACACGAGGCCCAGGGGCCACATCGCTCACCTGATCAACAAAAGCCATAACTCTGATCAAATCAGCATTACAGTACCACATTCAAAATAGATTTTGCATAAAAGGTAAAATAAATCTTCATAATTTGATGGTAAAAAGCAATTTCTTTTTTTTGTTTTAGTATTTGTGAGAAGTTTTACCTCTATTTCTATTTAAAAGACGCCGGGTATAATGGGTATCACTTTGTAAACCGTCATTTCGGTTCTCACCGGAAGGGTTCAAACAAATCAAGTTGCAACAATAATAAATTTAACTGTTTTTCTTTAGCTGCTTTAGTTAGTCTGGTTAATAATTACATACATTAGGAAAATGTACAAGAATTACATTTTTTTTCATCGAGCACTTCTGTTGGTCCATTCCAGGTCTTGAAACTAAAAACCTTGTTTCAATAACATCTTAGATTTGGCAGACACTTAAACAACAAAATTTTGAGAAAAGATAGAAGTATGTATATGTTTATCATGGTTTGTTTGAACTGATAAATTTCCTGTCATCACAGGAAGTGCTCCAAAATTGATTTCTTTTTCATTTCTGTTGTTTTACATGGAAGTAAGCTCTGGAAATTTCTTTCACAGTAAATCTTATATACCTATTTTTTTTCTCCATAAAAACAGCAATTTTTTACAGATTTATTCGTGTATATCAGAACGGAAAACTTTTTTGTTGCTTTAGCTACAAAAGTTCTCTAATTTATCTTCCTATGTATAAATTTGACATCCTCCCATTGTTGCCCAACTTTACCATCTAAACAAACCAGGTTACTTCCACACATATTTGAGCTTTCTAGGTCAAACGGTTTTTGAGAAGAAGATTTTTAGAAAAATACCAACAAATGTTCAATAATTCTAAATTATCTCCCTTTTAAGGAGCACATGGCCTCTTCATTATTCAGAAATGATTTACATTGTATGCCAACTTTGGTTGAAATCGATTGGTCCTGTGGTTCTAGAAAAGAAGATAAACATGTGGAAAGTTAATGACAACAACAACAATAATGACAGACAATGGACAAATCATGATTAAAAAAGCTTGAACCTTTGGCTCAGGTTAGAGAAAAATTGCACCACAGACCCATATGATATAATACATATACATTGAAGATTAACAATTTTCAATAGTTATTTAATTGTCATTATATACAACTCACTTTACTGGGTTACCCTGCTAACATGTAGATACATGTAATAAGTATCAATTTTCAAAACCATTTCTCAACATATATTGCAAGCACTATTTTCAAACTTCGCCATTCAGACTGCCCATCTTGAATCAAATACACTGAACACAGATCAAATTATTTATTCTGCTTTAATATCCTCTTCATAGATGACTCTGTTTCTTTGCTTCTTAAGTCTGTCTCTTCTGATGGCAGTCCTGTTCTGAGACAGACACAAAGAACTATGACCTCCTTCATAAAAACATGGGTCAAATAGTACATGCCAATTTTGAAAATTAACAACAAAATAGACAACATTGAGATGGTGACCATCTCAAAGGGCCCCACTTACATAATGGACTGTCGCTAAGTAGGATGAAAAGCATTTCAGATAATTTTGCAATGACCTTGACCTATGATGCAGAAGTTTTCCACCTAGCATAGAACTTCTAATTCAATCTCATTAACACTTACAAACAAGCATTTCTGTTCAGCCTGAGCAAGATCAAGCAAATGGGAAATAATCTATGGTCTAAAATTGATTATAAAGAGGTTTGAAATGACCTTCACATTGTTTTGATTCAAAGTCATTGCACATCATTAACCAAAAAGCTTTGTTTATGTGAAGTATGACCCAAATAGTGCTAATTGGAGAGTATATATGCTCTTAAAAAAGGATTTTTGTGTGATCCAATATGACCTTATCACTTGACCTACAAACATCATTTAAAGTTACTGCATACCCTTTAATCAAAAGCAATCGGTGGATGAAGTGTGAACAAGATTGGAACAAGGGAGAGAAGATATGCTCCGGACAAGGATTTTTCATATAAATCTGTTATGACCTTCACATTTGACCTAGAAACTTGGTTCAAGGTCACTGCACACAATTTATTCAAAAGCTTTGTTTATAAATCTAAAGTATGAGCCAAATAGGGCTATATGGAGAGCATATACTGTAATACAAGAAAATTTCACGAATACAAATTTTAGCACAAACACAAGTGCTTATACATTTGCGTGATTAAGTTATAGCGCACACACCTATTTCAAAAGAAAAAAATGTCTGTTTGATCACCGCCTGGATTTAATTCTGTGTTCGCTCAAGCACATTGCCTTTAATATCTAACTCACATGCACAAGTAAAAATATAAAATGTTGATAGAGACAGTAAGATTGCTTTTGTCCCTATTCAAAAGTCACTAGATAGAAAAAAACATCATTTGTCGGCGATGCTATGTTTGTTTTCATAAACAATTTTGAGTTATCAGACTTTGAGATAGATACGGTGATAAAACCAGGGGAGTTCCTAGACTAAGCGTAAGAGAAATCGAATGCCACCAGTGATTTCGATCATTGTGAGCAAATAGCATGCAGTGTTTATTTATTATAGAACAACAGGTTCATTCCTTATGATTTTCTATAAAAAACACACAGGGGTATAGTTTTATTTTATATCAGCAGATCAAAGCATAAAATCAATCAATCAATCAATCAATCAATCAATCAATCAATCAATCAATCAATCAATCGTGTTTTGTCAGTGTGGACGATCGCCACACTGATAACATTTTCACCTTTAGGCACTAAAAAGATCATAAAGAGAGAAGCCAATTTTGGAAGGTGCTAATTATAGGTACTAATAAGCAATAAAATTGAATTGGTCAATCCATTTATATTAAATATTCTTACTTGATTACCCAAACAGTTAATATTAATGATTGTACAAAAAAATAAACCGTCCGATATTACAGAAGGGCACATATCCAGTAGAAAAAATTGACTGAAGTGATTGTTTGAGACATTAAAAAAAATACATATGGAAAACCATTGGGAAACGGAATATTTTAGTGCTGAGAATTTATAGTGCGCCATATTTTCTCCTTTTACAGTATATATTCTGAAAAAAAAATTTTGCTTGGTCTGATATGACCTTGACCCATGACCTTCAAACTTCATTTACGATTACTGCACACCCTTTGACCAAAGGCACTCTGCTCTGTGAGTGAAGTATGAGCCAGATTGGACCAGGGAAGAGAAGATATGCTCTGGAGAAGGATTTTTCATAAAATTTTTCTATGACCTTAACCTTAGACCTAGAAACATGGTTCAAAGTCACTGCACACCATTTACCTAAAGGCACTCTGTGGGTGAAGTATGATCCAGATTGGGCCAAGGAGACAGAAGATATGTCCCAACAAGAGATCTCGGTTGTACAGACGAACCGATGGATGGGTGGACGGACAGACAAACAGACTGATCACTATAGGAGAGCAGCAGGGAGAGGCCATAATAATGAATTAAAACAATTTGTTTAATTAATAAAATCAATTGAGCAAATGATTATAAAGAAAAGTGTATCTATTTAGATAAATTGCAGAAAGAATAGAAATGTAAAAGTAATTTAAGGCAATTTACCAATAGCTTATATTTCATAGCTCATACATATGTACTTACAATGAATACTCTTTCAACAGCTTCTCCAGGATGTTGTTTTTCAGAGCTATATATTGACCTGGAATAATGAATTAAATACAGTATTAGTTTATACTTTGACAAAAAAAATTTCTTCAATAAATCAAAATCAAGATGGTGATTACAGGTACTATACAGTCGATGAGTTCACAGGCCTCATATCTAGTATTATATGGAGTGTCGATGAGTTCACCAGCCTCGTATCTAGTATTATTTAGAGTGTCGATGAGTTCATTGGCCTCATATCTAGTATCATATAGCTGTCAATGGGTTCACGGGCCTCTTATCTAGTATTATATATGTGGTACTGAGTTCACAGGCCTCATATCTAGTATCATATAGAGTGGTACTGAGTTCATTGGCCTCATATCTAGTATCATATAAAGTGTCAATGAGTTCACGGGCCTCTTATCTAGTATTATATAGGTGGTACTGAGTTCACAGGTCTCATATCTATTATCATATAGAGTGGTACTGAGTTCATGGGCCTCATTAATAGTATTACGGTATATAGAGTGTCAATTAGTCGATGAGTTCATTGGCCTCATATCTAGTATCATATAGAGTGTCAATGAGTTCACAGGCCTCATATCTAGTATGATATAAAGTGGTACTGAGTTCACGGGCCTCACATCTAGTATCATATAGAGTGGTACTGAGTTCACAGGCCTCATATCTAGTATCATATAGAGAAGTACTGAGTTCACGGGCTTCATATCTAGTATTATATGGAGTGTCAATGAGTTCACGGGCCTCATATCTAGTATCATATAGAGTGGTACTGAGTTCACGGGCCTCATATCTAGTATTATATGGAGTGTTAATGAGTTCACGGGCCTCATATCTAGTATCATATAGAGTGACAATGAGTTCACGGGCCTCATTAATAGTATTATATAGAGTGTCAATTAGTTCACAGGCCACACATCTAGTATTATATGGTGTGTCGACATGAGTTCACGGGCCTCATATCTAGTATTTTATAGAGTGGTACTGAGTTAACAAGCCTCATATCTAGTATCATATAGAGTCGTACTGAGTTCACGGGCCTCATTTCTAGTATTATATGGAGTGTCAATGAGTTCACGGGCCTCATATCTAGTATCATATAGAGTGACAATGAGTTCACGGGCCTCATTAATAGTATTATATAGAGTGTCAATTAGTTCACAGGCCTCACATCTAGTATAATATGGAGTGTCGACATGAGTTCAAGGGCTTCATATCTAGCATATATAGAGTGGTACTGAGTTCAGGGGCCTCATATCTAGTATAATATAGAGTGGTCTTGAGTTTACGGGCCTCATTAATAGTATTATTTAGAGTGGTACTGAGTTCACAGGCCTCATCTCTAGTATTATATGGAGGGTTGATGAGTTCACAAGCCTCATTCTAGTATACTTTAGAGTGTCGATGAGTTCATTGGTGTGTGTGTGTGTGTGTGTGTGTGTGTGTGTGTGTGTGTGTGTGTGTGTGTGTGTGTGTGTGTATTTATATTACATCTTCAAACTTTAACATTTATTTCATACATTTTTAAAATAAATTTTACTGTATTCAGTATAAACTTTTAATTTTTCAAAACCACAGGCATTCTGTACCCATTAATAGTATTATATAGACTGTCAATTAGTTCACAGGCCTCATATCTAGTATCATATAGAGTGGTACTGAGTTCAGGGGCCTCATATCTAGTATAATATTGAGTGGTACTGAGTTCACGGGCCTCATTAATAATATTATATAGAGTGTAAATTAGTTCACATGCCTCGCATCTAGTATTATATAGAGTGGTACTGAGTCACGGGCCTCATATCTAGTATAATAAAGAGTGGTACTGAGTTCACGGGCCTCATTAATAGTATTATATAGAGTGTCAATTAGTCGATGAGTTCATTGGCCTCATCTCTAGTATCATATTGAGTGTCAATGAGTTCACGGGCCTCTTATCTAGTATTATATAGGTGGTACTGCGTTCAAAGGCCTGATATCTATTATCATATAGAGTGGTACTGAGTTCACGGGCCTGATATCTAGTATTTATATAGAGTAAGTGGTACTGAGGTCACGGGCCTCATATCTAGTATTATATAGAGAGGTACTGAGTTCACGGGCCTGAAATCTAGTATTATATATAGTGGTACTGAGTTCACGGGCCTGAAATCTAGTATTATATAGAGTGGTACTGAGTTCACGGG
This sequence comes from Magallana ariakensis, assembly GCA_020458035.1. Taxonomy (NCBI): domain Eukaryota; kingdom Metazoa; phylum Mollusca; class Bivalvia; order Ostreida; family Ostreidae; genus Magallana; species Magallana ariakensis. The sequence continues at coordinate 9,907,718 of CM035814.1, forward strand.
CCTGAAATCTAGTATTAAATAGAGTGGTTCTGAGTTCACGGGCCACATGCCTTGTATTATATAGAGTGTTCCTGAGTTCACGGGCCTAATATCTAGTATTAAATAGAGTGGTACTGAGTTCATGAGCCTGATATCTAGTATTATATAGAGTAGTACTGTGTTCACAGGCCTCATATCTATTATCATATAGAGTGGTACTGGGTTCAAGGGCCTCATATCTAGCATTATATAGAGTGATACTGAGTTCACGGGCCTCATATCTAGTATTTTATAGAGTGGTACTGAGTTCACGGGCCTCATATCTAGTATTATATAGAGGGTTGATGAGTTCACCAGCCTCATATCTAGTATTATTTAGAGTGTCGATGAGTTCGTTTGTCTCATATCTAGTATCATATAGAGTGTCAATGAGTTCACGGGCCTCATATCTAGTATTATATGGAGTGTCGACATATGTTCACGGGCCTAATATCTAGCATTATATAGAGTGGTACTGAGTTCACGGTCATCATATCTAGTATAATATAGAGTGGTACTGAGTTCACGGGCCTCATATCTAGTATTATATGGAGTGTCAATGAGTTCACGGGCCTCATATCTAGTATTATATGGAGTGTCGACATATGTTCACGGGCCTAATATCTAGCATTATATAGAGTGGTACTGAGTTCACGGTCATCATATCTAGTATAATATAGAGTGGTACTGAGTTCACGGGCCTCATTAATAGTATTATATAGAGTGTCAATTAGTTGATGAGTTCATTGGCCTCATATCTAGTATCATATAGAGTGTCAATGAGTTCACGGGCCTCTTATCTAGTATTATATAGGTGGCACTGAGTTCACACGCCTCATATAGATTATCATATAGAGTGGTACTGAGTTCACGGGCCTCATATTTAGTATTATATAGAGTGGTACTGAGTTCACAGGCCTCATATCGATTATCATATAGAGTGGTACTGAGTTCACGGGCCTCATATCTAGCATTATATAGAGTGGTACTGAGTTCACAGGCCTCATATCTAGTATTATATAGAGTGGTACTGAGTTCACGGGCCTCATTAATAGTATTATATAGAGTGGTACTGAGTTCACAGGCCTCATCTCTAGTATTATATGGAGGGTTGATGAGTTCACAAGCCTCATTCTAGTATACTTTAGAGTGTCGATGAGTTCATTGGTGTGTGTGTGTGTGTGTGTGTGTGTGTGTGTGTGTGTGTGTGTGTGTGTGTGTGTGTGTGTGTGTGTGTGTGTGTGTGTGTATTTATATTACATCTTCAAACATTAACATTTAATTCATACATTTTTAAAATAAATTTTACTGTATTCAGTATAAACTTTTAATTTTTCAAAACCACAGGCATTCTGTACCCAAAATATTTAATGATTTGTCAATTCCAATAATAAATTTAACTTGGGAAATAAGTTCTAATAATTGACTGGTTTAAAAAGAACCATGTCCATGTTAAATAATGGACTGGATAATTTATAAGCTACTGTATAAATACTAGCTGTACACCGTCATTAATTTGGTTACGTTTGTTTAAGTTCTTTAAAGTTTTGATCAGAAAAATACACAATAAAACATTATATCAATTAAATATTAAGCAAATAGAATAATTATCGCTAGCACCTAGGATTTGAAAATCTTTATACATACCCCAACAAACATTGTCATCCTGTGTTTATTGAATGCGCTTCGATGATTTGCTGAAAAATTTCTTCTGACGAAATCCAAACTCGAAGGAACTTTTCGTCCTTTCTTTATATAAACACTGCAACAGTATCTGCCATTAAGTTATCATGTCATCACACTAGTGTCTCGCTTACAGCTACGATGTTAATCGAGAACGCGGCTGCCATTTAAAAGAGAAAGTACATTGTATGACGTAAGCGATTTTTGTGTACTTGACTTCACGGGCTTCCGGTTGTTTCAGATCACGGGCTTATAGATTTTCTCAAATTCGAAATTATTATATTTACCGGAACCGGTTTCACGTTGGATCGCTATCAGAGGTATTCGGTATATTTTGTGGAACGCATGTTGAACTGGTAATGACTAGATAGAATGTTCTATCGTTAAAATGACAGATGTCCTACGGACCCGGTTTAACGATAGAATTCGTCCCATATACTCGCTTCGTAGCAAATAAAAAAATGATATCGCGGTATATCTCGCCTAAATTTTCATATGATTGGTCTCAAATACCTACAATGTGGATATTTTATAATCCCATTTTACCTCATAAACTGTTTTTGTAACGAAATCACTGCCACTTGTAACATCACATTTGAAAATTCGCTGTTTACGGTCGCCATGTTTACGATAAAATCCGAGACATTCCGAGTACGATTTCCTACAAAATGGCAGTTTTTGTGAAAGACATCAAGACAGAAGTGCAGAAGTTTGTACTGATGTGCCGTGCACTTGGGACAAACCCAGAAAGATAACATTACCTAGTGAAATCACTTGTATTGACACAAGAATAGACCAGTCTTGTCCACCCCCTCTGGTCCCTACACTGGAAAATTATGACCCCAGAGTTTCATCTCGTGGACAAGTAGCAACTATTCAAAAGGACTTTTACAACCTTTGCAAAGGTACAAATGCTTTAGTTCTTCAAACATTGTATAGTGAAGATTTTGATAGTGATGACAGTGAAGGAGGACAGACTGTAACTATGGAAGATGTGTTTAAGGCATATGAGTTTATAGGTGACTTGAATTCCATAAATGAAAATTTAAAAGATATTTTTAACCCTGAACAGATTTGTCAAATAGAGGAGGCGACAAGGGGTCAAAGTGAAAATCCAGAATGGTTCATTCACAGAAAGGGTAGAATCACAGCTTCTTTATTTTCATCCGTCAAACACTTCAGATTTACTCCATGTCCAGACAATTATATTTCAAAACAAATTATGGGAAGAACAATACAAAGAACCACCCAATCTATGTCTTTTGGTACTCTAAATGAACCTATTGCTAGACACCAATATTTTGAAAAGTATAAGCATGCTCATAAACAATCTGTAATAAAGTTGTGTGGTTTGTTCATTGACCCTGATTTCCCATATTTAGGGGCTTCTCCAGATGCACTTGTTCAATGTAAATGCTGTGGTGAGGGTCTCTTAGAGATAAAATGTTCATTTGTACATCAAAACAAAGACCCTAAAGAAGCATGTATGGATGATCATTATCATGTAACTTTAGATGAGAATGAAAATGTTCGGTTAAAGATTGATTCTCCTTGGTATATTCAAATACAAGGTCAGTTAGGAGTGTGTCACAAGAATTGGTGTGACTTTGTATTTTTTACAAAGAAAGGTTTTATTGTTGACCGCATATATTTTGATGAAGAAATGTACAAAAACATTGTAAACAAAGCTGGGAAATTTTTTGAAACATACATTATTCCTTTACTGCAGGCTAGCTAATGGGAGAAATTGCTTCATGAGTTATTGTGTGAATCTTATTAAAGTACATTACTTTTATGAGAAGTGGTAAATGTTTAAATTATGTGTTTGTTTTGACAATGTCTTGTATTTTCTCAAGTGAAATTGCTGAATTTTAAATAAATCAGTAGGTTTATGTGATTTTTACAATTCAAAGAACAATCAAAATTTTAAGAATAAAAAAGATATAAAATTATATATATGTTTTATTTTTTGACTAAAGGTTTTTGCAGATTGCATAGAAAAGCACAAACAGTAATCATTTGGTTGGCCAATGGTTTTACATTCAGTGATATTGTGTTTGATAACATCCGAAAAGTTTTCAGTCTTCCAATTGCTCTCTCTACATGAATACGGAAACGAGCAATATTCCTTGTCTTAAGGATGTCAGATGCTGACAGGTGTTTTCCCTTCCCCCAAGCACATCGCTTTGTAAATGGCGGTATTATTAATTTGGCTCTCTTTTTAAGAAGAAGGTCTCTAATGAGAAATCCCCTGTCAGCCATAATTTCATCCCCTGGCCGGATCAGATCCAAGAATCCACAATCCTTGGTAATGTATCTATCAGATACATTTCCACCCCACAGTTTTGAAACATATGTAATGGCACCAGATGGAGAAATACATACAAGGGCTTTGAAAGTATTGTGCTGTTTATACGAGCTAAATGTTTGGGATTGGGCTGTGGGATTTCTCGGTTTCTTTATAAAAAACTCTGTACAGTCAATTATGCCTGTTACATTTGGGAAACTCAGTCGGAACGATCCAGGCCGAAATCGTTTTATTACATTCTGAGATGGCCATTTCAAAAGTGGCGTGAACATAACAGCCATATAGTTAATCCATGTGGTGAATATTTGTGACACCCTTGATGTTGAAACACCAAATATATCCCCCAAAAGAAATGTTGTTAAAGCTAAACGAAGCCTCACTAAAGTCAAAATAAACTCCTCATATCGAGTAAGTTTCCTCTTTGGTCCAGTCTTCTTTGGTTGATGAGGATCAACTGTTTGGTATCCTTTCTTGCTTGAGCTGGATTGACCTGACCAGTACTTGAAATCTGGTGAGGATCTGTCAAGAATATCTGTCAGAATAACAGGAAAAAACATATTACATTGTCATTCAATTATACACTGGTACTGGGTACATATATAAATTCAATGGAAAAAAGATATTGTTTGCTACAAATTTAGCATTTGATATTTTCCAGTATATATTCAATTATTGAATGCTTACCAAATGCACCAGCAAAAATCTTCTTCGATGGGAATCCTGTGTACTGCTGAATGCTTGAATCATCTTTTGTGATTTTTTCAATGAACAAATCTCGCATAAGTTTGTCTGGATCATTCAGGCGTTTACCACTCTGCTCCAAAACATCTATATCGGACATGGTGAGGTCGGTTTGTGTTGAGCTGTCGTCGCAGCTGTAGGAATTGCTGACTCCTATGTAATTGTGGTCCCTTACAATCTTATCTGAGTAAAAATGAAATGTTCTCATGATGACGTTTGAATGCACATACATTATACACTAAAAGGAATTAAATACATAAATGAAATTGGTGCTGCAGTCCTGTGTGTAAAGTACAATTAAAAACAACATTGACAAAATCTATGATCATTACAATACATTTACCTGGAATAGGAGTAGTTATTGTTGTTTCCATTTCTGTAACTTCAACTTCATTTGCAACAGGCCAGCAACCATTAATGCCATGTGGATATGTAGGACCCTCTTCACAATCAACCTTAAGCAATAACAAATAATTGCCTTAATATTCATATTAGGTCAGTGTACATAACATCAAAGGTAATATCCAGTTGAGTTAGTCAATTAAACTCATCCGTTGCAAATTCATACATTATACAGTGTTACAAAAAAAAAATCATACCATTATAGGTGGAATTTCGTTATCTTCATAATCATCACATGTAGGGCAGTTTTCTTCATAGATGTTTTGTTTTTCAGTTAGACAAGAGGCTTGTTCTCTTTTGGTAATGGCAGTACTTGATCGAATCTAAAACATAAACAATCACTGTACACAGAAAACTCTTTTCATTCATATTTATATGTCCTGTATACTAGTTTATGGTTTATGTATACCCCTTCAGGGTCGTGAAATGGCAATGTAAGTAAAACATGCATGAAAAAAGCATAATTAATTGTTCCTTCATCAAAAACTTTATTCATCTTGAAATTCAATATCATTTCTACATCCCAATGGATGCGGAAATGAAGAGAAAAATGAAGATCATTCCGTTACTTTTATTGTGGGTAAAATGAACTATATAATTTTCAGATGAAACATAAAATATTTTTAAACAGTAACCTTTCTGCTCTCTTTAAAATTGTTATATGAAAAAAGTTCCGGAAATGGGTGTTCACTTGTTGGTTTCCCATTCATAAAATGCAAGGAACAAACTCTCGCTTTCCTCGAAGGATCGAAGTTTACATCACGGCGTAGAAGTTCAAGCCACTTTCTTCTCTCCGATGGAGCTTTCTTTTTCGACGGAAATGCATAAAACTGGACATTCTGCATGTATCCATACCTCCCTCTTTTCCTGTCGTCTGATGTGCACCCGGGAGCTGCACAGTAATACCAATTCGTGACAGACGACATGTTGTCAATGTAAACTATCTAAACCGGAAGTTTATATGAGGAACATTTTTACATTATCACGTGACCGGCGTGTCTAAACGCAGAATAAAAACGGTGTTCCGGACGAACTCGAAACGTAGCTATTCAAACGTGTTTATTAACAAAATGCCTTAGTACGACTAATTAAATGGATATTTTGTGGATATAACTACATATGCATGTTCAGAAAGGTTTGTAATGTATAAAAATGTGTTTTCCCCTGCAGATTATTTTTAACAGACTTAAAATCGACGCGAAGCTGATCCGCTTCGCGGCTGCTACATTGCAAGTATATGGGACGAATTCTTACTGTGACCTGAGCGTAGCCTGGTCACGGTAAGAATATTCTTTCTAGTAATGACGAGTTCAATATTCTACTGATCGAATTATTATAATAAGATAATTTTTTAACTATATACTATTATACATTGATTTTTAATAACAGTTGAACAGCTTTTAAATAAATAACGTTACATTGGTCAGTCAATACGGCAAAAATGAAAATAGCTGGTTTCAATGCGCTTTTTTCTTAACCAATGGAATGTATATGTAAAATCAAACAACACCAGACTCAATATATGAGGTATTTCTCATTAATTTTCTATATTAACAAATACACATTAATATAAAATTAATCAAAATTTCATCTATGTAGCTATATGCGTGTGCACGTATATATATGTGTAACAGAGTCGTAATTATAGTCATGACGTTAAGGCGGGCGATTGTACAAAATTATGACACCAACTTTGAAGTCGTCATTTAAGAAAAGTATTGACGCCATTGGAAAAAGAAAAACAGTTCCTGAAAGAAGACATTACATAAAACAACATATAACAAAATCATAGTTTTTTGAGACTAGGCCATTTTTCATGATTCGTGGGTCGAGTTCTTTGCACTTGTTGACGTGCATGTTGTTTAAATTATAAAAGCATATCAAAGTATTTTTTTATCACATGTATACGTAGGAGATACTTTTTTAAGTGTAAGGTTTCATAACAGTGATTTTTGTCTTCAAATACTTCCGTTATGTATGAAATATTATTTTTTAGAATTACAATATTATTAGCTACCAGTTTTCAGTTTATCAAGACTTGATTTGACATGGCAATAGGAACAGATTTACATGCTATTTTCAGCAACAAAATATGTGCCTTATATTGTTAGTGTAAGCTTCATTGAACTGCACTTATAATCAAAGTTTAAAAAAAATAATTTATCAATGTTCTTTAATTTAAACACAGATTGGATGTGTTATTCGAAATTTTCAATTAATTACAATTATAAATAAACAACGCCATTAAATCTAAGATGAAAGAAGCTAGATTCAATAATGTCAAATTTTAGAATGAAAACAATGTTAGTCAGATATCTTGTTATCTACGTATACATGTTTGGTATTGAACCTCTCTTAACCTAGTATTCTCAAACAAAAGTAAACGCTGTGCCGGATAATTTTGCCAGTGCCAAGGTGGCATTTTTTGCACCCGCTTAAGGAGGTTGGCACCTGAAATAATAGTAATGTCAATCATCCGAAAACCACTTGGATATAAAGATGGGGACCTAAAATGTTCATTTATCTTATTTGTGACCCATGTCACATGCCTTTTTTTTTTGGAAATATTGGGCTCCAAACAGAAATGATAATTTTCCTGAAATTTTTGCTAAAATTTGACATGGAAATTGATAATTTGAAGAAATCAAACAAATGTTTATAGTGTGAACTATTATTTAGTTATGATTTTTAAACATTATGAGGTTGAACACATGTAGTGACTATAAAAGATAAATCTAAGTCAAAGTTTAAAAATTCTTGCTCTATTGGTGGCTTCAAAGCCCAGTACATAAAGAACACACAACAGATGTTACAAAATTTTGGAGTAATCAAATTATAATGCAAATTAAAAAAATTATAGTAATGTCATCTTTCCAAAACTTTGCATACAAATAGACATACATTTATTGTCTCATTTAAAAGTAAAACAAGTAGGGGTCACATCTCAATAAATTTGAGATATAGCATGAAATAAGCTAATTGCAAGCCAAAATTGGAGTTAATTTTTTCTTAACTTCTATGAAATATAAGCTAAATATGCCAAAATATATCGATAGAAATATTAAAATAATGTTTAAATATGTTAATTAGAACATCATGAATATATCATAATTCACAAACTACCCAGAAGTTTGGTCTGTGCTGAAAATTAGGAAGGTAAAGTAACAGTAATCTAAAACTAATGAGCTATGAAAATTGTTCATTACTTTCTTGAAAACCTTCCGGCACAAAATATAGTCATTTACTAAACTCTGTAAAAATGAATTTTTTTTTAAACAATTTTATTCAATAAAGTTTATTTGGCATTGTAAAATATAAATATACTACTAGAATTAATATGTGATGCAGAATTTTCAGACTAGAGGTGACCCAAAATAGCTACCCAAAACCTGAGGAGCGAACCTCTTTAAGATGCAGTTTCGAAAAAATCCATACATACTAAATGATAAACCATTGTCTTGAGAGTATATAACCACTTTTGTTTTTAGTGTGTTTCACCTGACAGGTGAAATATTTACCTTTAAAAATTAATATCCCATAGGAAATGATAATTCCCACAGAAGAAACGATTCTCCTACAGGAAATATTGACAATCCAATAGGATTTTCTAAAATCCTAATGGAATTTTATTTTCTATAGGAGAAAGCTATTTCCTGTAGGAATTTGACTCAGACAGGTAGTTTTCCTATAGGAAATTAAAATTTCCTATCAGATTTTATCAAATCCTATCGGAACTGAAATTTCTATAGGAAGTTCTTGTATTCCGATTGGAAATTTCTAATTTCCTATTGGAATACTGTTTTTCCTATGGGAAAAAATATTTTCCTGTAGGAATTTAGTTTTGAAAGGTAAATATCTCACCTGACAGGTGAGATACAATGATAACAAAGATGGTTGTAAACTCTTTAAGCAATGGTCTATCATATGACATATTTGAATTTTTCGATATACATGCAGCTTAGACGGGTGCAAAAATGCCACCTTGGCACTGGCATAATTATCCGGCACAGTGTTAGTATCATTTTTTGATCTTTTTTTTAACATAAAAATAATTAATCATTTGGAGATGGTATCAACTCCTTCAAATACTCTTAAAAATCATTAATAAAAAAAATCAAGCAGTTACAAGCATTTATGGTCCAAAGGAAATAAATTCTTAAAGTTTTGAGAGGCTTCATTTAAGTGTGCAATAACAATTCCTCCCAATGTAGTCGGGATTCTCTAGTGGTAATAACTTCGTACAGTAAAAGCGACAACAAAATTCATATACATGTATAGAAATAACAGTACTAAATCTTAACTAAAGAAAGCAAGAAAGAATATTAGTAAAAGAATGCTTTAAACTTATATAAACTTCAAAAGTCATTTTATTAATTCTTTCAAGATAATGAGAAATATATAACTTCAATGTACCTCCAAAGACACAGACAAAAATATCTCGTGCTAATTAATGGTTTTTGAGATTCATTCTTAGAATAGGGTACCCTCTTTTGAAGTAAACTTAGAACTTAAAAAAGTAAGTTATAACCTTTTTCTCAACAAATTGGTGTAGAGTGGTCACTAATGAACTTCTTTCATATTTTTTTCTGATTTTTAAGTCTTAAATTTAAGTCGATAGAGTCTTCTTATTAAAAATGTTATCAAATAGCTGGTGAACTGAGGAAGCGAGTTCTTAAAGACTCTTGTGGAAGAGTATTTGCGATATTGTTAGTCTGAACAATTTTCATTCAAGCGGACATTGAAAACAGCTGCCAATATAGCCGTGATCGTATAGTGGTTAGTACTTCGCGTTGTGGCCGCGACAACCCAGGTTCGAATCCTGGTCACGGCAGTGGCTGTGCAGTCGCTGATACGGCATGGCAGTTATTTTTAATGGTGGAATGCTACACTAAAGTTTTATTTTAAGGATCGCTACAGTATCATTTGATGAGCCACGATTTCGTTGTTCAAAGAAGAATATATACTCTTTATTATTTTAATAATAATTATTTTAGTATAAAGTAATTAAGAGAAGTGACAGAAATGGCTCAGTAGTTAGAGCACCAGACATTAAGTACGTTAAAAAAAACTTGAATTTTAGGTTGTAAAGAAAAAATTTATAGTGGTTAGTACTTCGCGTTGTGGCCGCGACAACCCAGGTTCAAATCCTGGTCACGGGAGTCACTGTGGCTGTTCAGTCGCTGTTACGAAATGGCAGGCATTTTTGATGACCAATCCCAGAAAACCAAGAAAAAAGATTTCGAATGCTTTGACAAAAGAATATCGAAAATCATTCTCCTGTATTTTTAAGTTGTTATGGTACATTTGTTGAATTAATGTGGATAAAAGTACATTATAATCAAAATTTTTTCACTGGTTAAGAATTTTCAAATCTTACAATATTTGTCTCAAAAATACGCTTTATTTTTTTTTTGGAAAGGTAAAATGCTAAAATTCCCAACGGAATTCGAGCTCATGACTAACAGATTGGCAGTGAACGCTCTTACTCAGTGTGCTCACTGTAAGGTGACAATTTTAAGAAAGAAAAAAATTATAAAATCACACATGAATTTATTGTTTATTTCAATAAATAGTACGTCACGAAATGGAAGTGTCCTATACCACCTTAAGCGCTTTACATAGAACGCATAGTGATTACGCAAATATTTGTGTGAATCGCTACAGCGGTAAACGTTGAAAACGTTACGGTATACAATATACATGTTCACCTTATTGGTATCACTTCGTTTTCACTTCGATACTCGTTAATTTTACACTATTTTATGACCCAAACGCCTGTTATCATTAGGCGTCTCTACAAAACGATTCGCTATTTCGCGATTTCTTTCTGCCACTCAAGCTTAAAGGATTCTTTGTCAAAGATGTTTTGAATACACGATAATACTATAATTGATATTATTAATGAAATTAAAGAAGTGTGAATATTATACCTCACTTATAAGCAAGTTTCTTTCAACTATTTCTTACTTCCAACTTGTTGCTTTATAGAGCAAGATATATCTTTATGTGGTAATTGCACAATGAGTTTCAAGGTAAGGAGTAGACAATAACAGATTTGTCCCATACAACTCAAGGGAAATATGTTATAAATGAAATGTGCACTAGTACGTCTTTCGTTAATTAACTCAAAATTCCTTCTTGTTTTTGTAATCTGGAAATCGGTATACGTACATGTATGTACAACTGAATACGTACTCATTAAATGAACAATAAGAAGTAATAAATTTATTTATAAGATATAATAACTATAAATCTATGAGAAACTTGCAGCAGTGATGGGAACATTGCTAATTTTAGATAATATACATGAATTTATAAAGTAATCCACATCAATTGAATGATAACCAAATAGCTTTCTTTTAAAACATAAACTAAAACTACAATAACTTTTGAAACTAGATACATGTATACTAAAGTATATGTATATACATACTTAATTTTTTGAAACGCGAGTTGAGACCTCTTATTAAAAATGTTATCATATAACTAGTAAACAAAGGAAGCAAGTTCTTAAAGAGTACTTGCGATATTGTTAGTCTGAAGAAGATTCATTGAACTGGACAAGGTAAACAACTGCCAATATAGCCGTGATCGTATAGTGGTTAGTACTTCGCGTTGTGGCCGCGACAACCCAGGTTCGAATCCTGGTCACGGCAGTGGCTGTGCAGTCGCTGTTACGGCATGGCAGACATTTTTTAAGGTGGAATGCTACACCAAAGTTTTATTATATGGATCGCTACAGTATCATTTTTGAAACATTATTTCGTTGTTCAATAAAGAACACTCTTAATTATTTCATTAGAATTATTTTAGCATAAAGTAATTAAGAGTATATGTCTTTGAACAACGGAATCATGTTTAAGAAATGATACTCAAACGATTCATAAAATAAAACTGCAGCATTCCACCTTTAACGCTTGTTGTCTGAAGAAATAAATCTATATAGTTGACACTTAACAATTTGTTACAAAAGATATAAATATGCAAAGTAAAACTCGATAAAGGAACTTAATACTATAGATATATGTTATGTATATAATTTATACTATATATTAACTATTCTCTCATTCATCTGTCTGTGAATATGTTTTATAAATGGATCACACTGTAAACTAGCCATTTGCCTTTGACTTCTTTATCATTGCATTTGCATTTTAGTGTATTACTGTATTTGTTTGTAGTTCACAGAAGCTGATGCAGCTTCTATAACAACAACATAACCAATTTCCACAGACCAGAGCTTTTATTACAGAATATTGCTGTGGTTTCCAAACGTGATGCAAAGTACGTATGGTTATTTGAACTGAAAATTTTCAACTTAATATTTTCACATTGCTAAACTAATATATTTCTATTGAGCACTGTGCCGGATAATTATGCCAGTGCCAAGGTGGCATTTTTGCACCCGCATAAGATACGGTTCTGTAAAAATCCATATATTCCAAATGACCAAAAGACTATTGACTAAAAGTATGTAACCACTTTTGCTTTTAGTGTGTCTAGGCTGACAGTTGAAATATTTCCTTTTAAAAACTAATATCCCATAGGAAAATAATAATTCCCATAGGAGAAATAATTTTTCTATAGGAAATATTGAAAATCATATTCGAATTTCTAAAAATCCTACTTTCTATACGATAACAGTATTTCCTACAGAAATTAAATTCGGACAGGTAGTGTTTTCTATAGGAAATTTAAATTTTCTATTGTTTAATTTCCTATTGAATTTTAAAATCCTATGGGAGTCTTGTAAAATCCTACCGGAATTTGAATTCCTACAGAGAGTTATTTTATGTCGGTAGGAAATTCCAAATATTCTTTTGGAAAATTATTTTTCCCATGGGAAAAAATAATTTTCTTTCGGAATTTAATTTTAAAGGTAAATATCTAACTTGATAAGCGAGATACATCAATAACAAAAGTGGTTATAAACTCTTTACGTAATGATCTATTATAAATATGATATATTTGAATTTTTCGATACATGCACCTTAGATGGGTGCAAAAATGCCACCTAGGCAGTGGCATACTTATCCGTCACAGTGTTAATTGTCAACCAAAACTTAAAAATTCTTTGACAAGAAAAATAAATTGATTTAAGAGTTCATCAATTCATCATTCAAGTTTATTTAACGTTTCATTAAATATCTACGTTAATGTTTTTAAATAATATCTTGTACATCTTCAATATCCAACAGTCACTTATTCATGTGGCATAAATTAAAGAAGATTGAATTTGACTATAATGATAGACTAACTACTTTCTAAAATGAATGGGGTAAATACTAGTATTGTTTTTTTCACATCTCATTAATAATTGTGAAAGTAAGATTCAACATCTCTTTCAACGTGTCAGTACAAAGTAAACGGCAATAACTTTATGAAAATAATGATTCCTTTTTGAGACATTTATTCAAAACAAATTTCCCACTCTGATTCACAAAAAAAACCCTCAAAATAAACTGTAGCTGCGCCTGTTTGGAATATCACAGAGTAAAAAACCCAAGTTATGTATAGATACCGATATTATATCCATGATATCATTAAATTCAACATCTGTTCATTTAAAAGCCATTAATATCATACTATAATTCAAAATCTTTCTTCCATTTACTGAGAGCATCAAGAGTCACTGAACTACCCCCGCAGACAACAATGAGAGCGGACTTTATTTCACCAAGTTGACCTTGAGTTTGAAGGTCATTGAGGATGCAACTATAGACAGCGGCCAAACTGGCACCGCACGCGGGTTCCACCAACTGTCGATGGTCGTCTATAATATAAACCACAAACATTGAAGCTCTAAAGACACACACTTGATTGTAGGAAAAAAGTATATTATCTTATAGTCAAATCTTACGTTTTAAATCATGTGAATATAGGAATACATGTATGTTGGTTGTCATGGTTTTGTCATTAGAAATATAAAATGATGGAATTCCTGTTCTCAAAAGAAGGACTCCAAATTTGAGCTTGTATGTCACTCAAAAGGATTCAGAATTTATTCACTGAGTTGTAAATAACAATTATTAAAATAAGCTTACCTGCATATTTCAGACAAGCATCAACCGCTTGTTTGTCTGTACAAAGCTTTGATATAACTTTATACTTCTTGCATAATTCAAACACTTGTGTGCATGGAGTAAGAGCACCAAGGCATTTTGCAACACTACAAACAACAACAATTCATATGTTAGCTTTTTATATTTAACAAATAACAGTATAACTCTACATCAATGAATAAAAACTGGATTTTTTTAAACCAATTTTTAAGACAGAAAAATTTAATGCAATCTGCATCAAAATAAGTTTTGGTAAATGGTTTTAAAAAGGAAGGAATTTATAGAATTGCCTTATTTTGTTATCTCTTATATAATTACTATTTCATCTGGTAACTTATGGTCAAAATGAGAGTCAATTTGATATTCAATTTCCCATCAAGCTGGGTTCCAGAGGCCTATTATATGGTAAGTTTACTAGGTGAATTTAAAAGTTTTAATTTTCCAAAACGGTCCAGGCTGACCACCCCCCCACCTCCAAGTCCGCAAATTTAATTGATATGAGACCATAAAACAACTGCAAGACCAACTTTGTATGAAATATAAAAAATACAAGATGTAACTAAAATCATTCACATTTTGCTTTTTCTTTTTAACATAATAATAATAAATACATGTGTAATAAAGATTGAGCATTAAAAAAAATTTTCGATGGTGAAATTTAAAAAAAAAAAATAAAAGGAAAATATTTGAACAAAATATTTGGAGTTTTACAAGTTACCTCCCTTTAAAAAGTTAGAAAATGCTGAAAAACAGCCGAAATTATTTTTTTGCATCTTGTAACCCTTGGTTTACCATCAATTGACTCTTTAAATAATGTTTCAATACCATCATATCCATTTCTTTCAAAAGACAAATTCAGTACAATGTAAGAGTTATAGAACATTAAAGTGAAAATCTTTTTTGTGTAGAGATAAAAATGCTTAAAAATGGCAGCCACCCCCCAGCCTCGTTAAAATTTTTTAGATAATCACACTTCTATAGAAATGTGTAACAAGGTAACAATTTTTAACTGACAAACCTTGTAATTGCTGGAATGGTTGTCACCTTGTTCTCTCTCAGTGACACATTGAGACAGTCTGCTCCTTCTGTCTCCATTGCCACCACTGGGATGTGGCCCCATCCAACTTTCTGCATCCCTTGTATAACCCCACACAAAAGTCCCCCACCTCCTACTGAAGCCACCACAACATCAGGTGGGCAGGGCAGCTGCTCCATAGCCTCCACTATCAAGGATTCATGTCCCTCCCTACAAGTCAAAACATTCAATTATAAAATATTAATACCATGTTGTGACTGCAAGAACACAAATGGTTCATTATTTGGTGCACAGTGTTAATGACTAGTACAAGAAAAATCACCAGATTTTCTAGTAGATGAGAACACAATTATTGAATCTGCACTCAGTTATTTAGATTTTTGCATTCTTTGTCAGCTAGTATGATTTATAATGCATTAGGAAATGGCACAAGATCTTACCATACATCTGGATGGTCAAAAGGATGAACATACAGACAGTCTACAAGACAAACAGAAGAATATATTTTATTATTTTTTATTTAAAAGAACTTCAAGTACATTTTTATAATGATGCTGGTTTTGAAATTTTGAATTTTAAAGGTGATGATTTTACCTGGATCTTGGGCAAGTTTCAGAGCATATTGATTTGATTCATCCCAAACGCTGCCTTGGACTTCCACAGTTGCTTCCTACAGAAGAAAGATAATTCTTGCAGTACAAACAAGACCTAATCCTACATGTACGAAGTACATCTTTAAATGCAACTCTGCAAACAATCTACTAGTATTTTACCACATGTCCCTAAAATTAGCTTGTGTGTACTTATGGAGTGGATTTTTTTATAAATTGCCAAAAATACAAGCACACACCAAATATCCCTTGATTTCTTAGAATTTACAAATTAACATTTCCCCCACTGAAATAACAAAAGTTCTACAATGTGTCTGATAAAATATGAAACACAACTGAAAGAACAATTAAATGTACCTGGTCCCTCAGTTTTTCTGCCACAAAGTCTGGTGTAGTTGTAGGGAGAACAATAGTTGCTGGGAGATTGAGAAGTCGAGCAGCGTAGGCAGCTGCCAAACCTCCATTTCCGCCTGAGGCACATACCACCCTCTTACAGCCCTTGGATAAAGCCTGTCATTTTCAACAACAAAAATAAATAAGACCAACATAATGAACTCTGATTGTGACATATATACACAATTTATGTATGAAGCTGTTTGCCATTTGGTCTCCAAAAAAAAAAGATGACATTGAACAATATACTTATAAAAGAACTTGCCTTTTGACATAGGTTTCCTATTCCCCTTATTTTGAAGCTCCCTGGAACTTGCAGATTCTCTAGTTTGAGGTAAACTTGTAACCCAGCACATTTGGACAAAGGTGTGCTCAAGATAGCTGGAGTTTTTATGTGAAGAGGCTTCTGATGTGAGCCATTTTGATCAGGAGCTTGAGCATTCATCTAAATGCCGTATCTTATACAAAGAGAATATCCTATGACAAAATAAAAACTACTTCACACTAAACAGTGATGTACGTGGGTAGAATGTTAAACTTCTTTCATCATTAAATGATTATGTACTATGAACTCAATATGACTGAGGCGTAGTCTGGTCACTATAAGTTAGACAAGCCCTCACCAGCGGGTCCCGTAGGACATGCGATTTTATCTAGGTCACTGTAAGATTACATGTATATTCTTTTCAAAGTTAAGGGGAAATCGTGTTGACAACCTACTTTTTAAGGCAATATTTACATGTTTTTTTAAGTTATAACCCTATAAACTTTTTTTTAAAACCATCTAACACATATTTACATAACAAAACAATCTTACTATTCGATATGAAAATAAAAGTTGTTGACGTTGGAGGAGTGTCTACTTTCGCTTTTTTGAGGTAAGATTTTTACGAAACCCGATCCCGACAACAAATTCCAATCAAACTACATTTCCATATTTTAAAAAAAATCGTTGCTATTTAAAAAAAAGAAAAACTAACAACCGACCCCCCCCCCAAAAAAAACCCCCAAAACATAAAAGGTTAGTGGCTATTGAACCTGACCATTAAGAAAAAAAATAATAGCGAGCGCAGCTCGCCGGCGCGCAGCGCCGGCGCGAAGCGAGCTCTAACGGCAAGGCGTGTGTGAATAGAAAATTCGGACCAGTTGCACATTCATTCAACGGATTTTTTTGGCGTCAGTAAATCGGACCAGTAATGCATTGTTTTAATCGTCCCAGTAGTTCCCTGTAATCATGGCAATTTTTATCACTTCACACTCTCACGAGAAACAGCAAGACAATCAAAACAATAACGATGTATACGACATACAGTCAATGTTACCTCTAAAGTTCACCTCAGTACACTCTCAATCAAAAATAATCGAGTGACGTCACAAAGGTTTGCACATTGATCCGATAGATTTTTTCGGCGTCAGTAAATTTTGACCCACAATTCATAGTACCAATGGTTTCCAAGTCCTCACGTTCTCGCGAGAATCAAAGTAAAACTTTTGAGAAGCATATAAGATGTGTAATTTTAAGAACATCATGCTTTTTAAGTAAAAAAAAAATACTTCTCTTACTTTTATTTCTCAGGGAGTTTTAAAGAGTCAGACGACACCTAAACGTGAACTTTGACGTCACAATAAGGGGAAATTACTCTAACTGAAGTTCTTGTAAATCTGCTGAAATTACCAAAATCTTGCAAAGCTAAAGAATGAGGACATTTCTTCAGATATAGGAAACAGTTGTAACTTGCACTCATTTCCATTTATTACATGCTCCCAATCCCAAGTGGGGGGGGGGGGGGGGGCAACTCCATGTTCCTTTAATATGATTAGCAAATATTTTTAAGCGTAAATTAAAAAAAATTAATAAGAAAAATGTCGACTGCAAAAAAAGGGGATGAACTGACGGTACAATCACTTTAAAAGAGGATATACAGTGCAATGAACATTTATATTAAAATCTTCATTATTCAACAACATTGTATCTGAGATTAAACTATTGTTCTACTTATAAATAAATAAATAACAAATCTTATAACATATGAAATCTTATAAACTATGGATAATGGAAATTTACTGAAAAATAGGTATGTTTTATTTTATTTTGCAATCAAATTTATTCACGTTGTTAATTTTATTTTTATTGATTTATCATAATTCATTGTTTGATCACATGCTGCGCTCGCCCCAACGGTCGCACCGTAAAACATATTAAACATTTTTGGGAGTTGATTTTAATCAACTCTCCTATGCAGTTACTCTTTTTGGGAGTTGATTACCGTCTTCCTTGGAAGACGGTATAAAGAGTTGAAATAATTTACAGTCTCCGGGTTGTGCACTTCCTCTCCTTTGTGATTGGTAGAAAATACATGATATGAAAATTTTATATTTATTTCATTGGTTGAAAAACTGTTCGGCGCAAGGGAGATAATTTTCTGATCGTCTTTTTTACGTACGACTTATCAATTTTCGTAGATTTTAAATCTTAAAAAGTGAGAAAACGAAAAAAGCAATAAAACTAGCTATCAATGAAATTCTGTCTTTAATTTTTTAGTACAACTAGTTGAAAGCATTGTTCTATGATATCTATTGTATTTTTTTGTTCTTTTCTCTTTACATTGTTTATGCAAATATAAAAATGTGAAAATTTGATAAGGTATGTCTAATATCAGAAAAAGGAGTTAGCATATTAGATACGGTATCGGGTAAAAGTAGAACCATTTTAACAGGAGCTTCAGTTGTGTCAAACAGCATTGTGACGTAGGCCTGTTTATTTCATTGATGGCCATAAAACCATGGCTCTTTGAAATCAACAAGATTTGTCTGGCTTTTGAGCTGACTTCGCAATCGGTGTATATTTCGATTGAAACCAGCGTAATCTTAACTTGTTTTGACGCAAGAATATAGATAGATACGACCTACTAAAAGTCCAAGTTCTTCTGGCAAGTAGAATATCAAAATCGTTAAAAAAGTCAGGAAAACGTCAGATATTTCGGACTAGTTAAAATGGTTCTAATATCATTAAAACAAGTTCTGAATGATGTGGTATTAAGTTTGATTTTATTAAAATAATACGACCCTTCCTAAGATCTCTTTTTCCCTAGTATAGTCGATCTCAACTCACAAGCACGTGGTTCGCATTTCTCAATTTTAGGCACGCACGCTTATAGATAGGTACATATTAAAAAGCTTCAAAAGCCATTGCATGGAGAAGAAGGTGACCTTTATATAAAAAAAATTCTTTGATAACTTAATGCTGTTTAAAGTATGCTCTAAAGACGGTAAGCTTTTTTAAAAAGCTAAACTTGTTTTAATTAACTCTCATATGCAGTTAATTGCTCTGGCAAACCGGAACTGAAACAGTGTTTGGACCTAAGCACAAATTATCACCGCCGACAAGAGTTATAGTTCTTGAAAACAATAGATAAATTCGGTGAACCAGTGTTTTCCAAGAAAAATGGCAAAAATTTATAAATATCTTGAAAATAGTCAGATTTTAAATAGTACGAACAATTTAGGTATTTTTGTCGTATATATTCCTACGCTAGAGTTCGATATAGTCTCGTTCAACCAGACGCTCGACTGTCTCCGTAAATCTCCGACAAGCAGAGAGTTTCTCTTGGTAGTCGGAGATTAACGGAGACAGCCGAGCGTCTGCATGGTTGAACGAAACTAGAGTTCAATATTGCTTGGATCTAGACATGTGTATAATTTTTAGAAATATTTCGATTACTGATGTATAGTTTGATGGAATTGATAATATCTTTTAAATATTACACAACATCTGATTCATATGGGGTTTTCTCGAAATTCTTGTCGGAAAAGTCCGAGAATTCATATTATAAAAATGTGCGTAATTCAAATACAGAGTAGAAACTACTTGTCATGTTAAATAACATATCGTTGATTTTAAAATAAATAATAATCGATAAAATCAACTCCCGTCAGTACTTCGATCAGTACTTTGATTACGCAAGCTTTCAATATGTGTTTCATTTGATTTTGTGTTACTACACCCCCTCTTCCATTATAAAAAATGTTGAAACATAAATGAAGAGAATTGGGTTATAAAACATTCTATGTTTGATGCTTAATCATTAAAGTGTGTTTTCTTATTATAAAGAAGAGATATCGAGCTAGAAAGACCTGCAATTTTATCATATCTAGACCGGTACAGTCGTTTAAAAAGTTCGATATCTATTGCCAATTTATCATTTTGCTCTTTTGTGATTCTGTCCGTAATTTGCCTGAAGAAGCTAGATTATAAAGTTTAACTATCAAAAGGGGATGCCGATCTACTGGTCCTAAACTAAGTTTTTATTGGAGCAACTTCATACGTTAAGAAGAACACAATCAGCCGGGTAATTGATGTTTGATGTCTGTCCGGTCGCTCTTGGGAGGAAAAAACAGCGATGTATAATAGCTCCGTGCAATTGCGACCGACACGTTTTGCCAAAACAAAACGTACCAAATTTCAAGTGTCAAGATTGAGACAATCTTGGTCGATATACACAGTGATCGTGACGGGGGCCTTGAATTTAGTATTATGGCCCTACTATCAAATGACAACAAATAAATTATTCATTTGGCCATTTACAATTTGTACCAAACATTTGCAGAAAATTAGATTGGGAATCGTTTCCAATGTTACCCTAGAAACACAATTGCTGTGGAGATTGTGCGGAGAATTTTGATGCCTTGCTTACGCACCAAGGCACGCGTACATCTTTTGACAAGGACAATTGTGGAGACTCCTCCGTAATCTAATTTTGTCTTTTTAAAGATTTTATTTGTACACGATCTTTTATATCTAATTTTGTCTTTAACTTGTGTATACGATCTTTTTATAAACCAACCATGTGACTGACGTCTTCAAAAAATTAAATGACAATGTTGTCTGTTGAAATTCATTTATCAGTTATTAACTTAATATCCCCATGGACATATAAAACGTGTCTCATATTTGTGATACCTAATGGTGGGATTAAAAATGAAGTCAAAGATTATATAATTAAGTAACGAATAATCTTAGTATCAAAGAGTATATTATATGCACTTATAACACATAATGAAGTCAGCTATAGGAAATAAAGTTGTTAAATTGCCGACATTTTGTTTGTCACATGCTGTGGATATCATTATCATACATATATAACGAAGCAGTGCGTGTTCGATTATACATGTACAGTTATCTGACATTTGCATCATATCGGGCCTTTCCTGCAAAGTGTGGATAAAACCCTGGGTTTTTTTTTCCTTTGTTGGGAAGATTGATGTACAAGAATAATAAAGACTAAATGTGTTGATGAATTATGAGGAAAAAACAATGATGATTCTTGTCAGAAATAAAATGCTATGCAGACAACATCATTTTATCTTAATGTAATAGATCGGTTTCCATGCGCGGATCCTGGAAAGATTTTGGCGTGGGAAGGGGGGGGGGTCCTTGGGATACTTGAGGCCTAATTTAAGAAATTTTGCTATGTAAATTTTGAATGAGTTTTAATTTTACAGGGGGTGCCCGGATCCCAGTCCTCTCCCCTTTTAAAATCCGCGCATACCTAATACCGACAATACTGACTATTTTTATTGCGTTGCTGCATGGCATTTCACATGAATATTTTGGCGGATGAGATTAATCATTTGGTAATTGAGGGAAAACTGAATAAAGGTTTCATCTATAAGTATATGAACAAGTTTGGTTTTTAGAATTAGTTTTTTTTACTTGACCTTTATTTGTGCATGTATGAGCGAATTTCTTTATTTTTGACCACTATGTACATATGTTCATGTATTATAAGCAACTCTTCACCCAACCCCTGCAGCTAGCTGCAATGGGCCTCATTTAATAGTAATGTTATCATCTAAACCATATGTGATCATCATCACTCACTGGTTTGCTGCAGTAATTTATATAAAAAAAAAGCGTGCATGCACAATGGCGGTCCAGCAGTGTGGAAAAAAAGGGTGGGGGGGGGGGGGTATCCGAACTTGCGGGACATGTAAACCGTGCATTATTCAATACTACATGCATAAATCTATGTTCCGGTTGTTTTTCCCCTTTTTAACAAACGTTATTTCTCTTCAACTTCTTTTTGTCTCATGGAAGAACATGGCTAAAAAGATTTTTTAAACAGAGATTTTTCATTGTCCAGAAATGAAAAAAGGTAATTTTTATAAAGATTAATACACCCAACACTAGTATATTTTACACTCATATTCTTTAAACTCATGGTATAATTTAAATCTGTAAAATTTACATTTTAATCGGTATCTGTAAAAATTCACACTTAAATCCTTACTTTTTCTACTTTGATCAGTAAATCTTGTGATTTTATATACAAAATTAACATTTTATTCTATAAATTCTACACTCCATTCTGAACAATTTTACAGATTAAATTATAGATATCAGTTTAAAATTTTAATGTGACACTAATATGCTTTCTTTGAAAAAAAATGTATGTACAAGATAATCTGCCTTGTTCAGTTTATCAGAAATAATCTCTTCTAAAAGCATTTTCCCCAATGTATCGTAAAATGAATACATACAATCTATACAGATAAGGAATATATGCCTAAAATACATTTAGCATTACAATGTCTGATTAAAAAAAGCCCTTGGATGTCGCAAAGAAGGGAGGAGGGGGTTGAACAACCACGATACCCTCCCTCTCCCCCTCCATATCCAAATAAATTAAAGTAAAAATATCAGGTTCCACCGAGATTTGAACTCGGATCGCTGGATTCAGAGTCCAGAGTGCTAACCATTACACCATGGAACCGTTATACTTACATATATGCTGACCTACATTTCATTTGTGTACATATATCATTGTGTAACTTTCGAAGACTGAAACAACTTTTATCGGGCATTTAAAACAGAATAGTAACTCCTCGGTAGTATAGTGGTAAGTATCCCCGCCTGTCACGCGGGAGACCGGGGTTCGATTCCCCGCCGGGGAGGAGGTCAATTTTTTAATTACTAATTCATAAATTCCAACGATTAAGGTGGGAAACACTAAGGTGATGTTTATGGGCAATCAATGGTAATTTCTCCTTCTAACAAAGAAGAGTTAACTAGAATCTATAAAACTGTTCTGTTTTTGAGGTGGAAAAATATATCAACACTTTCACTTTTGAAAAAATAATTAGACCTAGGCAAGAAATATGTACTAATAAATTACAAACACTCTTTTTTTGTTGAAAACTGCACTGCTGCTTTACATAAAAAAATTACGCCATTAATACATCTAAATTTTATAAAACTAATGTTTTCGGAAGTGTAAAATTCTGGGTTCCGAATATAGTTCCCCCCACCCCACCCCCGATTTTCCATGCAGTCCCTGTTGCTTTTAAAAGTACACCAATGCTAATTGACCCTTCTCTTTTTAAAAAGCAAATTCCGACCATTATTACATCATCAGTAGTCTGCACAAACACCCCCAAAAAATATCAAAACTTCATTAAATCATTGTGTGACTCATCTTGGTATTAAAATTGCACTTCAAGACATCCCATATTTATGTGTGCAAGAACGATCTTATCAGATATAAGATTACAGAATAACATAAAAATCTTCTTACTGCAATCTTTGACAAACATACCGTCCTTTTTGTTGGTATCTTTTCCCTTTTACAACACATGAGTTAATGTCTCCCAAAATTTATATCACCAGTTATCTAATGGTTTCAGACTAGATTTGAAATATCTTGTATTATATGAATTTTATAAGTTATATCACACTTCATTTTCTACGATTTGATATGCATCCTCCCCGTGCCCCCCGCTCTCTCTCTCTCTCTCTCTCTCTCTCTCTCTCTCTCTCTCTCTCTCTCACAACACAAAATCGTAAACTAAGTTACAATATATTAAGCTGTCTTCGCCGGGTTTCGGTTCTTTGTAGTGATGTATCAGAAATATTGCATTATCTCTAATACAGCTGGGCATCCTACAGTTCGTTAATGGCTGACAGGCCCCTAATGGCGTTCACACAGCGGGATAAAAGAAACTTTTACATGTACAAAGATTATGTAAAGGCTCAAAAAGCATCGCTAATCGAATCAGTTAGCCGCGTCAGATAAAAAAGAAAAAAAGAATCCCTGTGAATTGTGATCAATACAGGCATTATTCAATAAATTATGAATACTCCTTTTAAAACCAAATTTGTTCAATGAATTCAATCGATTCTCATGCGTGGATCTAGAGAATTCAAATTTCCCCCATCCTATAAACAATTTCTGGATTCGCATACATTTTCATATGATACACAATGAAAAGTGCAAATTAAATAAAACGTTATCGCTTTTCAAATTGTTTTGTACGCATAATATTATAGCAAGGAATTAAATGCCAGATTTGCCCTGATTAGATTATAGAGCTATCATAGACTGCGTCCTCTGTTTTAAGCGACGGAATGCGGTTCCCGTGGGATTACTGTAGAGAAGTTTCTATTCCTCCTCGGTTTAAAATCAAGTGAAATTGCTGTCATCCATCAGCCCACTTCCATCAGGAAGATTAGACTTCTTGAGCACGTGGTTTTTACTTTATTTTTCTCTATTTACTGACATCTTGAGAAATTTGTTCGAAATTAAACGCTGGTCATGGAAAGTCAGGGGAGAGACACAAACAACTGTTTTGGGAAGAAAATCTTGTTAAAGTACTCCAATAAATCTAGCGTGGAATCGGATTTAAAAAATCAGTCTTAAGAATTTACTTCATTTCCTAGCCTGAGGACGAAAAAGTGTAAAAGAAAAGATTTTGGGAAAATATGAAAGATTTAAAACCGGTAACCACTAAAAAGATCCATAAAATATTCCATACATACTAGTAATTAAAGTTAATCTCTCTCTCTCTCTCTCTCTCTCTCTCTCTCTCTCTCTCTCTCTGTGGTGCATAGTAGTATATATATTTTCCAAAAGACCAAACATAATGAGAGTATTGATTGAGACCAATATGCATTAAACAGATGACTAAATTTAAGTCTGTCATATGGCCTGTAATTCACAGTGCCTTGGTTGAGTACATTGCGTTACAATTACTATCATTTTCTTAATCAAGAAACAGCTGAACAAAGAATTTTTTTTATACACACGAATATCTAAAAACAATAAGATGAATACTTTTCTAATTCACAATAAAGTCTTTGAAAATGGTAAAAAAAAATCATCTTGCCGTCTCCCAATTACAAGAAAAAGAAGGTGAAATTACTAAACACAACTCTTAAACGTTCACGTGAAAGTGTTTGATGAAACCCTATCCTCTATCTGGTGCAAATTGTGTAATCCTCGTTGTAGTTACAACTTTAGCTCGTATGCCAGATGATTACAGAATTATTATTTTGCAAAGAAAGTTTTCGCGTTTTTTGAAGATCAAGTCTATATATTTTCATTATCCCAACTTTACTAAAAAGTGCAATGCGCACATTCTTTTCTGTTTTAATCATAATAATAAGAAGCGACGAATTACTCTTCTTGTCCAGATATTGCTGGCAAATTTACTTTTCCGCTATAGCTAGTTGGTGTGCCTTGTAAGTCGTTCACAGTAAATTTGCCAGCAATATCTGGACAAGAAGAGTAATTCGTCGCTTAATAATGCTGACCATCTTATTTATCGGCATCAGTTTTCGCACTGGACAGCGATTAACATGATGGGAGTCTTATGGAAGGCGACAGTAGCCCGGATGTGACGGAACACGTGCCATCAAACATTTGAATACAGCAATTTCCCAATCACCATTCCTTATTCAAAGATTCCTCCGCTCAAGGACGAAACCAGCATTCGTTTTCCTCACCAAAGGAAAGTAATGAAAGTATTTTACGAGCTGTCATCAAAGAAAGAATTGGTTTATCTTAATCTTAATTCCTTCCACCATTATAATTCGAGGCAAAAATCGAACTGTTGTCTAGACAGATATCTGCCGTATACAGAAATCTGATGGACCAGGCCTTGGTTTGGCAAGGGATGCAAGGAAAAGTCACATCACCGAGGCAGAGTGATCCATCACTGGGTTAGGCAGCGTCCTGGATCACGCAGATGGATCATTATTCCAGGCTAGGAGGGATATAGCTAGGAAGACGGGGGATCTCAAAACAACGCTCAATCTGTTGTCTTCATACATGTACTTTTTATATGCTTGGTATTTGATTTCAGAGAAAACGTTCTACATTAGTCTATCTCTTTTGCTGACGATATCTTCTAAGTGATAACATATTCAGGCTATGCAAATCGCTATGACAAGATCGAAAGAGTAAAGCCCAAAAGGTAAACGTTAACAAGTGTGTCACATGTATGTCTGTATATTCCTCCAAATTTTAAAACTATATCTGTTTAATGAAGACAATCTCTCATATTCTAAAAAGATTATCATGTCTCCAAAATGAAAGATTAAGTTTGATATTTCAAATATTGTATTAAACAGCCAAAGAGACAACTCCCGCTAATGCATTGTATATAAACACCATTGACCCCACAGTATATTATTACCAAACTTGTTTTGAGTGTCGGAATGCGATTCTTTGGAAAATGGTAACTATTTGTAATTGATCCAGATCCATACCACCACTAAAGCATTGTATGCTGATAAATGAAATGACATCCTGTTATTCCTTTTTTGTATGAACGGTATATACGAGTGCACTTTATTGTTCAAGTCGTGTCTGGTATATTGATTGCGTGAGAAATTCTGAACCGACTTACAAATATCATTGTCGAAAACGGTTGCGCTGGTATCATAACATGCTAGATTCCATAATTACGAAATGCTGCTAGATGACAAACTTCAGTTTCTTGGCAATAGGTACGTATTTTGAAGAAAATATCAAAATAGCGTAGAAGATTTAATAGGCAATACGTGCATTGTTCGACAAACATCAAATCAGCTGATGGCGACCATTGTGAATAAAATGAACTTTGAATTTTTGAACTTAATAATTTTGTTTTCTACTTGCTTTGAGAACATGTATCATTCAATTATGAATGATAAAAAAGAAATGGCAAGTGATCGGTTCTACGTGTCAGAAACTCTTTCAGTAACAATGATACAATGTAGTCACATTTCTGTTGCGACTTTAAAAAAATCGAATATTATCACCAGTAACAGGTCTCGAAACAAAATGTCACACAAATGTCACTGATCATAACTTTTTAATTGAGGTGAGATTTAATAGAAGTTCGGAGGGAAAAGTCAGTACTTGTACGTTGGGGAAATGTGATTTTGAACTAAAAATAGAGAACTTTTTTTTGGGGGGGGGGTAGGGGGTACAAAAGCATGTCGATACCGCATAAAAGAAGAGAGACATATTAGAATTAAAGCTATTTTAATGAAGTATGCGTTACTTTTAATTAGTTACTTCAAAATTAGTAGGAAAAAGCTTTGAATATTATCTAACATTACATAAAAGAGATACAGAGATATGTTAGATATGAATATGCTGTATACTACTGAAAACTTGCAAGAAATTATTAGACAACTGAGATAAAAAACTTGATTACATGGTATGTGGGGGAGGGAATCCTTAAACGCACACATGACTCTATAAAGGTCCCTTGTAACAGAGGTAATCGTCTATGCATAGGAAGGTGTCATTGAAAAGTATTGCTACTGAACAAAGTGAGGGTTGGTATACTACCAGTATGCGTCACCAAGTGAAACGTATTGATATTGGACAAAGTGGGGGTTGATATAATAATATAACTGTGCATTGTACCATGCGTCAGGAGGGAAAACGTATTGTCACTGAAAAAGTGAGGGTTGGTACATTAGCATTATGCCTCATCAAGTTAAAGTATTACTACTGAAAAATTGTGGGTTAGTATGTCATAGGGTGATTTATTCATGGATCCAATATTTATTTTGATATATTGATATTTAATTAATGTACTAATTCATATATCATTCTCATTCAATTCAATTCAAATCAATTCAATTCAATTTATTATCTTTGAGCTTTACAACTCATCGGAATATAAATTATAATACATATAAAATTATACACAAATGTGCAATATGCAGTAAGTGAGTGGACATATTAAGACAATATAATCATGTACATATCTTAAATATGAATGGACATAAATGTATGATAAGTAGCTTAAACTGTACTATTATTACAATGCTGCGCTCTTATTTTGGAAGCGCTAGACAAATATTTACCTAAATTATTGAGTTCCTTTGTATTGTTAACACTTAGAAAGTTTAGCTAGCTTAAAAACACTTTTTTGTAATAAAAACTCTTTATATATTTCTTTCGTAATTCAGCGTAAAATGGACATATGAGTATAAAGTGGAACTCATCTTCTAAATCTTTTTTATTATCAAAACCGCTTTGGTTTGAATTTTCCGATAGCGTCACGATCAATTCTGTCAGCTGCGTCAACCATAAACAATACACGCCGCCGGTGTAAAACCTTTATGATTGGTCAACTCCTTTTCCTAGGCGGAGTTATCAGTGCACGCTTATGCAATGCCAGAGCTGAAGGATTTTTTTCAGAACAGTTCATTTTTCCCCAATATGGAGTTATTATCGACTATCCTCTACAATGTATGTTTATAATAAATTCATGCAAATCTCTCTCTCTCTCTCTCTCTCTCTCTCTCTCTCTCTCTCTGTGTAAACGGGCGTTAAACCATAGTCTCAAGCTACGGTCTACAGTACGGCGTTAAACAAAATATAATACTTAAAAGTGCATGTGCTCCGCGTTCATTTCATGTACTAGTATATACCGTAAATGTATAATGTACATGTATTACCTACTAACTCACCAGACGAAGTGATAGAAATGAATTCCTCGATTACACCTTTCGATCGGCAATAAACGAATTGAACGATGATATGAAAGAACGAGACGGAAATGGAAAGTGCAACGGGGTATATACATGTATATGTGCGTCTTCACTAGGCAAGTGTCCGATTCGTTTCAATTCTTCTTCTGTTACCCTACCACATTCGGTGTAAATACATATACTTTATAAAAATATCCCCAAACAATTTACCGCAGATTTCATTATTTTACTTGTCTCTGAACCACCGATCACAAGCTCTGTACAGTGGCGTGGTTTCACTGGTTTGTTTACATATAAAAATGACAGCTCTTGATCCGCTTTCCGAGTAAGCCTAAAAGGTTGTTTAGTAGGAGAAAGTTTGGGGCAAGTAAAGCGACAATTATTAACAGTTACTGTAGTAAACTAAATGAAGAATTATTTAAATTGATTATTTGCACAAAATGTGGTATGATATGATGTTAATCTTTTCAAAACTAGCGTCATTTTCGTGCGCCGTAAATTGCAAGATTTTCGTAAGTATCGTATGCACTGTAGCTTTATATTTACTAACTCAAATTTTCCTCGAAGAGCTACAGCTATATGTACCGTATGTATGTTTTATTGCAAGTGTACACTTTCGAAAAATACCCCAATTTCGTCAATCACGAGTATCCCGGTGAATTTTCATTCTCCGAAAAGTTTTTGTTCTGTCCGTGCATAATTTAGTCTGAACCAGCAGCCAATCAGCGTTAGGCTGAATCCACCAATAAAAAAGTTTGTGGTTAAGGTACGGGTATTGTTTATGCATGACGTAGCTGATAGTATTGAACGCGACGCGATCCGAAAATTCATACCAAATCGGTTCTAATAATATTACAATGATTGCAAAATCTTTCATGTCTTGGCGCCTTGCTATGTCGACTTCATCATCTATAAACATAGTGAGTTACAGATCACTGGAATTTTATATTTCATTCATATTCATGGTGTTTTATATTCATTGGTTGAGTTTGGAGTGTGAAAGGTCAAAGGTGTTTGGGTCATGTGAGAGTTGTATGATTGGTTGTTATTTTAGAAATAGTAGTGAATGAGTGGTTTTACAAGTTTTAGACTTAAGTGCGCATGGTTGGCGCCAAATTCTCAAACTAATTCACTTCACCCCCAGACAACCGAAAGAAAGGAAAAGTCCATTTCCTTCTCTGAATCATATCAACTATTTTATAATAGTGATATTAAACAACTGTCATTTCGGTAAGTTAATCGTTTACCGCAGTTGCTAAAGTTACCTGTGGAAATATTTAATTATTTAAAACATATATTAAAATTAATCGTATTAAAACATCTTAAAATATATTTAATGCGTGAATCTAAGCAGTGTGAGTGTGTATTTTATTATATTATCTCTGCAATAATTATTGTTACAGATCACCATAATTCTGTATAATTGAATAAAAATTATTCGATCCAAGAACCCAACAGCTGAGTTGGTTACATTTTTTCCTTAACAAAAAATATAACATCTAAATGCGGCTGGGACAAATATACTAGCATTATGCCTCATCCATCAAGTTAAAAGTATTGCTACCGACAAACGTGAGGATTGGTATACCAGCATTATGCTGAAAAGTATTGATACTGAACATGGTGAGGATTGACATTCTATCAATATGCTTTACCAAGTAGAAATAGACCGCAGTAGAATATCCCTGCTAACAATAGTTTATATAACATCCCACCCTTTCTACCCCTAACTCCACTCCCACCCCCACCTCCAACCCCCCACCCCCGAAAAATAAACCAAACAAAAAAGGATCGCAATGTCTATAAGTTATATTATAAGAGTTGTACAAAATAAACTTTTAAAACAAACTATCTAAATATGTAGTATATAGCTCATAAACACAAGGTTTGATTATGACAGTTTTATTTTACAACTGCAATATACATATTTGAGATGTGCCATATTAAAACTCATCAATACCTGTATGATGTGTTCTATAATTGCTTTAACCGATATATAGTCCATATACGTTGATTCGATCGATATGTTTCTTTTTGTTTAATAAACATGATTAATTCTGGGAACGTATTTACTTTTCATTGATTTCATCTTCTCTATGAGTAGCTGTTATAATGTGAAGAAAATATCGTGGATATCGAGGTAAACGCTAATTCCCCCTGTTGTCTTAATTCACATGATTGTTATATAAATAGAGATTGGGTTAATCTACTCCCATTAAAACAGCACAAGAAGCCAAGGGGGCTGCGAATCTATGAACACTCTGACTGCATTTATATATGATAGTAAGTCAGTCTGCCGCTTTGCACGAAATGCATATATTACTGAACAATTACAGAGGCCGGTGTAGTATATATAGGCAGCGGAGTTGTATCCAGATTTTCCAATAACAGAAGTGCCGTAAAATGTTGTTACCGCTCGTTGTTAGTGGGATCCGTGAGTTTTCCCTCCGTTGTTGAGGTAAACGGGTGTTCTAGTGCTACATAAAACCAAGAAAAAGGGAAGCGGACATAGGAAAATGAAACAGTTTTTAAGGATGCATTCCACGGGATTTAGTCTAATAGTATCCGACCTGAAGTTCTTTAGGAAGCCCGAGCGAGTATTAGGATTCTTTTGAGCAGGCTCTAATTGGTTTTGTTCATCAATTAACGTAATTTCTATCAATCAATAGAAGAGTCGGCCGACTGGGAGCTTTGATTTAGGATGAGCTATAAATGTTTCCAAGTGATTTCAGGAAGACGGCGTGAATAAAATGAGGAGTTAGAGGAGCAGGTGAGTCGTATAAACCAGAGAGAGAGAGAGAGAGAGAGAGAGAGAGAGAGAGAGAGAGAGAGAGAAGGAACAAAGAGAGAGAGAGATGAAAGTGAGAAAAGAGATGGTGAGAGAAATAGAAAGAGATCTAGAAGAGAGGGGACAGAGAAAGTGAGGGGAGAGAGATATTTAATATGGAGATGGAAGTTTAATTGGAAAAAAATCGTTCCTTCTAAGAAAGTCCTTTATTGTAAACAAGCATTTTATTTTTCATTATTGCTAAATCGTTGAATGCCTGTCATGTTGTTCCGCCTCACAATTCATAAGGTTGAAATTGATTCCGCGAACATAGTGTACTTGTGCCCCCAAGGAAATGAAATATTTGTTTTCAAAATGACGATGATTGGCTGTTTGCATGCAAAGGATCCTGGTTACAATACTAGATATTGCGGTTTTAGTTAATGAAAATGTGATGAAAGTAACGTACATTAGACGTGGCATAGTCTTGATTTGTTTGCAATGTCGTTAAATTAGAGATTTAATTTTTAGACTAAATTTTTCTGATTTTTTTTTTTTGGGGGGGGGGGTAAACATCTATATGTTTTCTATACATGCACATGTATACAGAGATTTACACTTTTCGAGCTAACATATCTATGTGGTGTACACCTACATTCTTTGAACATGCGCGTCTACACGTGCACACTTCAAACATATTCATTTACATAGAATATGTTGACTTTCTCTTGAGTATTCTCTTTTCTCTTCGATCGTTTTGAAATCTCACCGATGTATATTTCATATTAGATGCGATAACGTACATATCTCACACATAGGCAATCTAAGGACAAATAAGCTATTTATTAACAGCACGGGCTTTTGGGGATTTCTGCTTCTTCAATCATTAAAGAACACTGGCAACCTAAATGGAAGTTCGTAATCAAATCGTCGGCGATACATACAAAAGACGTTAAGCCAAAGAAAGTCTGGACAAACTCTTGGAACGGAGCGAGAGGCGATATCCCCAGATCGTCACGGCGGCCGGGGTACTGATATTGAGTTTCGAGGCATGTCAATAACGCCATGTTTTATGATTAAACTTCTGAATTCGCCGGAAGCACGGCCAATAGTTTTCCAATTTGTACAAATCTGACAGGCTGATATTCAGCAGACGTTCCTCTAATCCAATCCCAGAATTCCGATATTTTAATTCTACAAAATTGTCCATTTAACTCCCATCATAACTGTGATGTTTTTCATGTTTGGCGTATATCACTTGGAGACGTACTAAGTGAATTACTGAACCCATAGAAGATGCTAAACATTGTGGGTTAAAACATGGCTACAAAAAGCCGATTGCCTCTAGAAGATTGTATTAATACAGTTGAAACATTCATAAACCGGATTTGAATGCTGCTAAGATGCACCCAATTTGAGTGTGTGAGTATATGTACGTATTGAATTAATAAATACCTAAGAACAGCAAAAATCTAATTGAGATAATCATAAAATGGAGTAATTAGCACAACCATATCGGCTCTATTGATATATCAGAACTTACACACACACTCGTATAAAAGTACAAAATTCTGTTTATTAAGCACGTTCAAGCTTCTTCACTGTAATAGAACATTTTACAACAAAAAATCTGCCGCTGCATCAAATACAAAAACCGCCTGCACGCTTTGAACACCTTTCTGCACTAACAGAAGAGTCAATTTGATTATGAGCAACTGATCGTATTGAATGCTGCAGTTTGCTATCAAACGCTTTATTAAAACTAATATATCATACGGGGATTTCAGACAATTAAAACCCATGGTATATGTCTGATTTGTCACGAACTATGTAAAGAAGCCACACATAATAAAAGTGCAGATCATATTTTATGGCAAAACAATAAATATTTTTCTTATATGAGAGAGAGAGAGAGAGAGAGAGAGAGAGAGAGAGAGAGAGAGAGAGAGATCATATTAGAGCAACCTGGTTTAGTTTATCTTCAATGTGATGATTTGAATGTTGGTGAATAATTTTTCATGAAGTATTTCAAATGTTTTTGCATGTTCGTGAATAATATTTTATGAAGTACCTCTTATTTCAAAAACTTTCTGCAATTCACATATATACAAAAGTCCATGTCGTATTTCACTCGGGGTCTGCATGCACAGGGACTAAGCCAGCTCTTCGTATCCATGAAAAAAGATATTATTTTAATTTTGGGTACGAAGAACTTGTGGTCAAAACGGGCTTAATTAGCTCCTGTGTCTGCAGGCAAGTAATTTCTCTACTGAGCTACAAAGATAGATAGGCACATAGTTATATATCTAGGAATTTGTAGAATTTGTTCCCCCTATTGTAATAAGCTCGTATGGACAGTTTGTGAACCTTTCAACCTCATAAGAACTAATCGTCTGAGTATTTATTTTAAAAAAAAATAGTTACATTTACTTAAGATATAAAAGATGTGACAGTTTTCGCTCTTCAAAGCAAATGAATGAGATAATATAATAGAATTTTGATGCACTTGTCAATATCATATTACACCTTACGCTCTACCGTCTTTTTTTTTCTTTTCAAAGGGAATTCGAGTTCCTCATTTCATGATATCAAAATGCAAAAAATATTCATATTTTTATAGAGTGTTACAAAAGGAGATTAGGATCAAATTAAAAAAAATTCAAAAAACAATTTCCAAAGAATATGATTTATAATAAAGTTTTTAAAACAGCCTCTTTCGGAGCTTCGGTTTATCGTAACGTCAGTACATCACAATGTAGACTAATATCTATGGACTATTTAAAAATCGATAATAAATTTTTTTTTTCAAATTCCAAATTAATTTAAGGTGGCTAACTTCGCTTTGAAATGAATTATAAAGCCAGCAGAAAGTTACTTGTTTATGATAAATAACATGGTGGATAAGAAGTACATGTATATAAGACAAAAGGCGAAAAAATGTGCAATTTTGGATGAAAAATTATATTTTCAAAAATTTAATTCATTTAACATGAACAAAAGCCCCAGGGGGATATGAACAAATGATCTGTGATTCACGATACTTCAACCGTTGAGCTATGCCGATATACAACCAAATGGTGTGATACAAACAGTTTAACAAAACATCGCCATCTTGTGACGTAGTATAAGTCTAGGTGTAGTGAGGTACCTTAAATTAACTGTTATTTGGTAATTTTTCTCTAAATGATTAACAGAATTGTCATTCTTGAAAGCATTAATACGCTGTTTTACAATAATGTACAAAAAATATTCAGTGACAACCAAAAATCTGCCACATTAAAGAAAACGAAACCGTTTGATTTAATATCAGATACTTCGTGTCTCATGGTTACAGCGACCAAAAAATGTAATGTTTCGGAAAGTCAATAATTCTGTATAGCAAAACATCATATTTCATATCAGAAGTAAATCACCCCGGTCTGATTATCGGTTTATGATTTATGTTGCAAAATTTGTATGATAAAAGATAAACATTTGGCAAAGTCAGCATAAATGGGTAAAGAAGGCAGAATGCTTTATGTTAGAAATAATAGTGGTTTTGAGGCGGGATGTTACGTCGATGAGATGCCAGTTACATTTCGATTCACAATTCATCCACAAAAAACACTGAACAAAAGAGTGAAGAAGCTGCAAACGAAAAGAAGCGACAGACAGTGCATCTATGAATATCTCAGTCAACAGAATTCCTCATGAATTTTCTGTAGCCGATCCTAAAAAATCCTTAGAAAAACAGAGAAACTCACTAATTATAGAAATCGCTCCTATTCGTGACTTTCGTCTTTGACCAGAGTTGACCGCTATAGTTAGTTTAACGTTTTTTGAGAATAAATGATGTGTTTTATTGGATTTTCAAAGAGTTTATCAATAATGATTAATTACAATATCGATAAGAATAAACAATGTTCAAATTGTTTTAATTTTCATAGGATTCGAGGACAAGATGGCGACGGGGATGTCCAACATGGAGGTATGCCGGGAGAAGCTGTTAATGGCGTCCCTGAAGGCGCCGTCACAGCAGCACATCAATGCCAACCTCCTGGTCTCCCTACCCGACTTCGACAAAAGTCGACGAAGAAGTACTATACATTCCTACACCCTTTCAAATTATCATAGCCTTCCTCATGATCCCGAAACTCTCCGAACAGTGCGCGAAATGAGTCATGGAAAAGCACTGAAGAACGTTATAGTCCTCGGGATCGCCTTTATGTTTATTTTCACGGCGTTCGTTTCTTTGCAAGGACTCCAAAGTTCCCTTCATATTGAAAGCGGTGTCGGGGTGTTTTCTCTCTCTAGTATCTACGTAGGAACTATCATTTCCTGTTTCTTCGCCCCATGGATTATCCAACGCTTCACTACAAAATGGACGATGGTGATTACCTTTGTATTTTTCACCGGGTATTTCGCCGGAAACTTTCATCCCGAACATTACATGCTCATCCCACTGGGCGCGCTGTTGGGCCTGCTGGCAGGTCCTCTGTTCAGCGCCCAAGCGACATCAATAACAACCATAGCTTTAGCATACGCGGAGCATTCTCATATCTCGGACCAAGACCATGTCATTAATAAGTTCATGGGTATTTTCTGTGGACTGTATCGAACCAGTAACATCTGGGGAAACCTTATCACAACACTTGTGATTAATAAGAATACCACTGGAATTGGAGAGTTTCAACTGAACCATTCGAACATCTCCTGTGGGTCGCGATATTGTCTGAAAAATAACTCAAACGAAGACCTGTCTCAGGATCTGATAACAACGATAGACAACAACACAAAAATCATGCTGCTCAGTATCTACATGGGCTGCGGGGTGATGGGGATAGTCATACTTATCTCTCTGTTCGACCAGCACAAGCGGAAACGGAAAAACCACCATTACAATGACGACGAACTGACGTCATCAGAAATATTTTTATCCACTTTAAAGATGTTTAAGGATTCCAAATGTCAACTTCTGATCCTTATTGTGGTGTTCGTGGGGCTTGAACAGGGGTTCATGTTCAGCGATTTCACTCAGGTCTAGTATCAGAGCAATTTAATAAGCATACCAGCACAGTAATCATCATGACAATAATGATCAAATTCTGTGGAATCATTTTACATATAGTTAGGTGGTGGGGCACGTTTTGGGGCTGTTAAAGTAAAAGTTAATGGTTTGCAATGGTGGTGACGTTATTTGGTGGACAATCGTCTCGGTAAAAGTAATAAGGTCCGTCTTTATAAAAGCTCAATATGCCAAGTTTCTGGGGATATAAACCGTAAGTGGTAGCCATAAAATAGACGAACATATACCAGTAGCAATTACGATCAATGTTGATTCAACAGTATGTCGTGAGGTGTTCGTCCCTGATTTATTTCTCATTGTATTTTCTTATAGTCTTAACATCAATAATATATGTGTTTTAACAGTGATACACGTGTACTTGATATTTTGATTCTAATACCATACGCATCCAAACATTAAAACTGTATATAAACATAAAACCAAAATGTAAAAAAAAAACAACAATTTGTAATACAATATGTAAGTACATGTATAAGATTACAAATAAGCATTAAAGTTGGATGAATAATGTGATCCATAGTGATAGCGCAGTGTGTTACCCACCATAAAGTATTAATAAAGGTATAATGAATATTGCTGAACAAAATGACGTAGACAGAAATGACTTCTTAACGCACCCTTAATGGAATATCTCGGGGGGGGGGGATAAGAAAAAGACTGATTCAGGAAACTACTTGGCATCTACTTCCTATATATAGCTGTTCGTTCCTGTAATATTCTTTGTGACTTTATAATATCCTGTTAGTACTAGCGTATGATGGACATCAGCTAGATAAAGGTTTTTTACGGCATTGCAGTATAAATGAAATCAACAAGATCAATTTCGTGTTTTTGCATACTTTAAGACAGGTTAAGCATGCACATTTCAAATTGCCTTTATACAATGTCATGTATATATATTCGGTTGTATATCTATATTGATTTATCATTCTGTGTTTTACATAGTTTTAAAGGACATCATTGCAACCATATATATGTAGCTCATGAATATAGACTTTAGGCAGTCTCAAAGAATCAAGTCGTTGTAAAACATGACTGTATTTGTAAAATTCATAAGATTACCTTTTTGGTCGGCATATGCATACCATTGTTAACTTCAAATATCACATTATTTACACCCTAATTTTAAGTTTTGGATTTTTAGATACGATGTTAAAAATACTCATATTAGCATCCACCTTAGCGAATCTAAACTATTGCTAAGCGACTTATTTTGTTTGTTTTCACACGATTCACTCAAAAGCAACTGTGTTTTGGTATCCATGAAAGAAAACAGCTTCCACTTATGGCCCTATGGTC
This sequence comes from Magallana ariakensis, assembly GCA_020458035.1. NCBI lineage: Eukaryota > Metazoa > Mollusca > Bivalvia > Ostreida > Ostreidae > Magallana > Magallana ariakensis. The sequence continues at coordinate 9,945,875 of CM035814.1, forward strand.
GTACATTATTCATTAATTTCCTATGAAGTCCCCGGTAATATTTTGATTAAAATGTTCTACATGGAAGAAATGTCTGCATGCGTGCCCGGGAAATGTTAAATGGTACAGTGTACATCAGTTGTGGGAGGCTAATTATTAGACAGGGAATGGTATTTTTGCATGCAATAATCTACGGCTGACTTCAAATAAGCAGACTCCATAAACATCACTCTGTAGCTATAGACGCTTCATACTCTGAAGGTACAAATGAACTTTTTGCTGGTATAATTATTACATGTATTTAGGGACGTCAATGCACACCGCTTGCTACTTGTTAACGCAAAATGACGCCATACAAAACTATTGTATTTTTAGAAGTAGATTGCAAAAACCGTTCTCTTTGATTAATTCGACACCTACTCCCCCAGTGATGGCTTAACACAAAATGGTTGAAAACGTCAGAACCTAAAATCCGACACCGCCTTTGGGCTCCATGTAAAGCGGAAAAATATCGCTGAACTGCAGATATAGCATTAAATAATTGTTGTTGAGCGGTGGTTGTAAAGGGCATTTTTCCTGGGACGATAAAGCGTTAATCAAAACGGTCCAGTGATAATCTCCATAGCTAAACCATGCCGATTATGTTTCCAATAAAAATCATGTTATCGATTCAACAAGTTCTTTTTGCCCTAGTTCTTGACATAAAGGAGTCTTAATTGGTGCTTCACGCATATCTAAACACCGTAGCTGCACGAATGTAAAGCATAATTTTGTTTCTGAAAAGATATCAGGTCATGAAGGATTAGAAAATAAAGTCGAAGAGCCTAGATTGTGCAATAATGAAATCAATCAGGACATCATTGATTTTTCCGGCCCGAACGGAAGTTATCAAGTGCGAATCGATGTTCATTCTCAAAACAGATCCTCGTCGTGTTATTTGCACTGAGCTCAGAATGAAGGAACTAGCTGTTTTCTAGAGCCAATTATACAGCCAAATTCTCCTAACACGTTCTTACTTTGTTTCTGAAGTGTTCTTGACACCTGTAAGCTAACTAGTTCGAAATCCTCCTCATCGACGTGAAAAATGGAAAATATTCGCACCGTATTTAAGAAGAGGATTGGTTCCTCCCATACTGCATTATCTCTAACCGCAGAGAAAACCGTATTTTAACCACTGCTGTAAAAACTATCCATGGTTGTTGTAAAAGATGTTTCAGATAGACAGTTAAGAGAGAAAAAGTCGACTACACCGGGTTGGCCTTAATATCAGAGTCTCAAATGCTGTTATCTTTCAAAAACTGTTTGCATGTTTGAATCTATGAAGAGTTCAAGGAGATATTAATACTGTAGATTACAACATTGAGATGCAACAAGTCACAAGTACATTTCTTACAAGGCGTTGGTTCAATATCCTTTGTTTATAATAGCCTACTTCATGATTTAACGTCTGGAAAATAAATAAATGATGTTTCTTACTTGATTTTGTAGGCTTATATAGCTTGTACTTTGGGTGTGTCTCAGATAGGCCCGGTCATGATGTGTTTTGGGGCCGTGAGTTCCATCAGCTGTATTCTGATCGGGATCGTTGCCAGCCGCCACATCAAACGCTTCGCCTTCATCGTGGCTGGGGCCACGTTTAACGTCGGCCTTCTGATTGTACTGTGGCTGTGGAAACCCACCATGGACGACGTCCCTAACTTCTTTGTCGTAGCGGGCTGTCTGGGTCTCTGTGACGCCATATGGCAAACACAGACGTACAGTAGGTTTATACAACGCGTCTCTTGTTTGTTGACATATTAAGAAGCATAATGACACGACTTCTTAAAAACATCATTTGAATTTTGTTACATCCGACCTCATTTTTTGTTTCTGCATTTGCATTATAAATTGTGAATGCAGTACCAAGAAAACGAGGTCAGAGTTTACACAATTAAAGATTTTTTTGAGTTAAAATGGCAGTACTGTAAACTTAGTTATTCTGGCGAGGTGAAAATTTGACAATATTTATAAAAAGAGAATAGATGAGTGTTGATTTTGACGATATTTCAGTTCTATGTGGAAGTAATATTGAATATAGAGTCAAGATTTATCTCTCTTAAAATTAAAACTTGAGACAGTCACAAACACTTAATAATTGTAATGTGCTCCCTTGCGTTTTGATTTCATTTAGCGAGATCTATCGCCTGAGGTGACTTAGAAGTGAAAAATGTTATCATTTTTGTAAGCCAAATATATTTAATTTTTTGACGGTTGTTTCTAGTACTACATTTTTTATCTCCAAATTCACAAGTTTGTGTTACTTAAAACACAATACATTCAGTATAATTATTGTAACAAAAAATAATGTCATTGTTGTTGACCAGATGATGAAACAATAGCAAGGGTCATCTATATTTGTGATATAAATGAAAAGAAGATTGACGAGTGGAAACTTTGAGGAGTAAAGAAAAATTGCCAATATAGTCAAAATATTCACGCAGTCAAAATTACCACGTTTACATTATCTTTTTTTTTTAAAGCTGAAAATGTACATTTAAACATTTCAGTCTTAAATTATATTAATAAATAAGAGGGACCTTGAATGTGTATAAGTGCATATTCTTGAGAAAAAAGACACAACTTCAGCTTTGCAATTCTCAGTGTATTAGTTCATTTCTATAATATTTCAATAACTTTTTATATCTCCCTTCGGATCAGTTCTAATGAGGAAATTTCTTTTGTATTGCAGCTCTCTTTGGGGTTCTTTTCATTGACAAACAGGAAGCTGCCTTTTCCTGTTACCGGATGCTGTACGCCACCGGATGTGCAATAGCTTTTGGATACAGCTATTTCTTGTGCGTTCAAACTAAGGTCATTGTGCTGGCCGGAGTGCTGCTACTCGCTTTGTTTCTGTATTGTGTAATAGAGATGAAGGTTCAACTGCAGAGTCAACATATCAGGGATATCGTTGCTCTTTAAGCTGTCGTCAGAGATATCGTAATCTAGATTGTATGATGTTGCTGTTTGATGTCATAAATCTGTATATATTAATTTATTTTTACATAAAATTATAACACAATTCAGTGAAAGGTGACGACCAACGTCAGGGCTTTAGTAGCAGCTCCATGTAGCATGTTATTTCAGAGCTCGTTTTGACTGTTTGACTGTTGTTTGACTGTCTGAGTTGAATTTTGTTGGGTATCGGAGCTCTACAAGTAGGTTTCTTACATGTCGGATATATGTGAATAGAGGTATTGGTATAATAGCTCTATGAACACCAAGATACTTTTTTGGAGACGAAACCTCAGTAAATTAAGTTTTGTGGTATGACTCTAGAAGTAGATTTAAGGGAAGTAAAAGTTTTGTGAATATATAAAGTTTTCTGATGTCATGGCATAATGAGTAGATTTGGGGGATGTTGGAGCTCTTTGAATAGATCTCTTATATTATGCCTCTATGAGCAGAATGAGAAGATTTAAGAGCTCTGTAAATAAAATTTCTCTATTATCATGGCCATGTGAAATATGAAACATGAACAAAGAAAGATCTATGAGCTCTGTGAAAAAATTTTTCTATTACCCTTCAGTAGATACCGGGGCTCTATCTGGTGATGGGGAAGGCCGATGACGCCGCTCCATGAGCTTACTTGTATGCTAGGAGTATCTCGTATCTTGTTTATAGTGTGGCTGTATTTGACTGGCTAGTAATGAAACTCTCTTTCTCAAAAGTATGAGTCTTTCTTTATTGTCAGTAGATTCTTTTTACAATTCATGTTTTGTGGTTATGTGAAAAATAACACATTAAAGCATTATACTTTAATATAATAACTTATGCTGTTCAAAGATGTTGAAGTCCACTGGCAGTAGAATTGTCATGGTTCTTTGAACAAAAATCTTCCGAAAAAACTGGCTTTGTGAGCAGGATCTCGCAAGTCGGATTTCCTTTGTCCGTCTTTAAGGAAGTCTTCGGTCGGTTCAACCTTTCAGGTTGAGCATGTCGAGCTATGATTTCTAGACTTCGAACTAATGCCGCTATAAAAACAAATTACATGTAAATCTTCTTAATTATGACAAGAGTAATCGGATATGAATGGATTTCAATCTGATATCTTTGAATCAAATAAGGGACCAAATCTTTGTACCATTTTGTAACCTGTAGATGGACTAATATAGTCATTTAATATATTGAATCTACAATTATTTTGGGCCATAGATTCCGACTGTTTTCAGGGATGCTTGTACATGTATTCATGTTGTACAGTTTCGGTGTCATTGTTCTTGAGAAGTTTGCAATCGTTGTCGAATTTCAACTATTTTGTATTGTTAAGGGGGATGTGCGGCCATCTTTTACATTTGAACATAAGAATGTAAACATTTCTTGAACTGGCTTGTTTCTGCCTGAAACTGACCAAAACTGTTGCCAAAAGATATAAAAGCAATAAATATGAGATTCTACATGTTGTTTGTATGCAAATTATGCATACAAGAACAGGACAATGCCTTTATAATAACTTAAAACAGTTGTCGAACTGCGCAGCTACAGACTTATTTTGATGATTTTAAAATCTGAAAAAATATGAAGGGGGTTCATTGGTGTTCTCTCTACAACCATTTGTTGAGAAAAAGGTTGAATTTTACACATAAATGTAGAAACTTTGCCTCAAAATAGGGTAGCCTATTTTTATCAGTCGGCATGGTATCTTTTTTTAGAACAAGAAAATTCCAGTCTATACTTAGAACTCCCGTGTCTATGGAGGCACATTGACGTTATATTTTCATCGATAAAAATAAATGTCAATTCAAAACAATCTGGACTGAATGTGACAGACATCTCTATACCAGTTCCAATTGTTTTGTTTTAGTTCTATGAGTATAAATTAAATTAAATTCTCTTTAAAAGTAGGATAGGGGTCCAAAATATTAATAGCCTTAAAGAAAAAATATACAAATATTTTTCAATAAAAATATAACTCTAATGTACCTCCATAGTAACAGACAAAAAGATCTCGTGCAAATTGATGGTTTTTGAGACTCATTTTAAGAATGTGGTACCCTCTTTTGAGACAAAGTTACAACTTAACTAAGAAAGCTTTGACCTTTTTCTCAACAAATGGTTGTAGAGTACACACTAATGACCTCCTTCCATATTTTTTCATATATTTAAATCTTGAATTTAAGTCTGTAGCTGCGCAGTTCAAAGTGATTTAAAAATGCATTGTTCTGCCCTTGTATGCGTAATTTGCTTACAAAACAACACGTTTAACGTCATATTTATTGCTTTTGTATCTTTTGACAGTTTTAGTAAGATTTGGACAAAAACAAGCCAGTTCAAGAAATGTTTACATTTTTATTCTGAAATGTAAAAGATGGCCGCACATCCCCCTTAATTCAAAGTCTGATTATAAGTTACTGATTTATTTATTTTTATTAAGAATAAACGATATATTAGTTCAATTATTTGTATTGTTAATTTAAAGTCTGAGTAAAAGTTACTGATTTATTTATTTTTATTCAGAATAAACGATATAATTAACAACAAGCGTTGTTTTAAGAATTGATTCGTTATTATGCATACACTGTGGGAAATATTTGTTCATAATCTTTGTAAGCAATAAATAAGCAATAAAATGTAGTTAATGTAGTAAAACGATGTCTAGAATCGGAGAATTGAAATTAATGAAAATTTGGCTCTTTTGATGTTTTACTGAACATACATGCATTTTATTTTAGATAAGACATGCAAAAGTGCACTATGTAATTGTTTTGGGAAGGGGTGTTTCATAATGTATTGTTTTATGCTTGTCTATTCTATTGAAGGCTTTTTTTTTAATCTGTTTGGATTTTTTCTTTGAATACAGATCTGTAATTGTCGCAAAGAACGAAAGCAAGTACATCTGACTCAAGTAACCCAGCAAATTGTATCTGCACTCAGATCAAGGTCGATGTTAAGAACCTTATATTACCTATAACAGAATCAAAAAGTGCTTATGCATGTATGTTCATTTAGAGTTTAACTTAAACTGATAAATTGGATGTCTATTGTTATAACTTACTCTTTTTAACTGAAACAAACGTTTAACGTTTGACAATTTTAGGGATCTCATATTTAAAAAAAAAAAATGCGTTTATCAAAATTACAAGTGCGAAATTGCTTCATTCCAAATTTTGTTCATTAGTTATAACAAGCATGATCGTCCACAGTCATCTTTTAATGCAACTGCTGCCCGACAATAAACAAACCGTACTACTGGCATTAAACGAATATTGAACTTCATACACGAAGTATCTATAAAATATACTTACACCGAAAAACCATTACGATTAATATTGATTCAAAACCAGTCCAGAAGTGTTCGTTTCTGATTCCCTTTTCATTGTTGTGTTTGTTCGATTTATAAACAGTTAACAAAACAAATGCATGAAATCGAATTAAAAAATGGCAAAATAATGTACATAACCATGAAAAATATGTAGTATAAATATTGTTATTGTGTTTTTATTGCGTCAGACGTTCTACACTGACTTTTTGGAAATTTTGTAAGAGGACATACATGTACATATAAATATTCAAAAAAAGTGAAACAAAGGTGTGCCTTTTTAAAAATATAGATATTAACTTAAAACATGCCACATGTTGTACATAAATAATCAAAACGTATACTTTATAAATAATGTACATGGGTAAACTGCTTAGGAACATTTACAGATGTTACAGATAGTAAGCGTAAGCAATCAGGTAGCGAGAATAAAACATCGAATGCAGGATCACACGTGATACGAGGAACTAATCAAATCTGCCAGGACCTTGAATATAAGTTTGCACAATTTAAATAAGATGTTCATTTTCATACCAATCGAGTCTCATAATCATTACATACTAAACATTTTCTTTAAATTACAGTACACCACTTCTTCAGATTGCAGTGTTGACACTTCGTCTTGGCTAGCATTTACTTCCTTAAGAAAGATGTATGACCTTCTTGTACAAATGTAAACTAAAATGTAAACATATCATAAACTGACTTATTTATACCAAAATTGACCTAAACTGTTATTACAAGATAAAAAAAGCAATAAATATGAGATTTTACATGTTGTTTTGCATGCAAATTGCGCACATACCTGCAAAATAATGCCCCTTTTAATCACTTAGGACTATTCTAGAACTGCCCAGCTCCATACTTATCTTGAAGATTTAAAAATCTGCAAAAATAAGAAAGGGGTTCATTGGCGTCCACTCTACAACCATTTGTTGAGAAAAGTTTGAATTAAAATGATTTAAAAGGGTATTGTTTAAGTTTGGGCAGAAGCAAGCCAGTTCAAGAAATATTTACATTTTGGTAATCAAATTTACAAGATGGCAGAAAAATCCCCTTAAAAGCCGTTACTGAAAAAAATATATGTAATTTAGCGAAAATATGAAGAGGGCTGGATGGTCGTGGACATTTTAGATATATATCCATTTGAAGAAGAGCTATGTATATAGTTTTATGAAAACATTCAAATCTTAAACTGAAATATAAGGATATTTTCTTTATTTGAGTCTAAATAAACGTTAAGAACCATAGAAACTATTTTTAAAAATCAAAAGTTGATCTGATGGGTAATTTGTTGACCATCCAGAAAATATTATTAATATAATATTAATATATTTAAAATTTCTCAGTTTGATAATCATTTCTTATTTCGATGAACGTTGTACTAATGTACACATACCTTTATATAATTCTGCAGGCTTTCCATAAGAAAGCTTTGAGATTTCTTGAAATGTACGGAATCTTATTCAAGACCCCGTCTTTGCAACGTTCTAGGTTATCGAGAAATAAGAATGTATTGTTTGTTACAGTCATACATCTGTGTCGAATTGAGAGGAAACGTTTTGTCAGTCATATGAGCTAAGACAACCCGACATACATGAACGATGTACACGAAGTCAATTAGCAAAGGGAGGTAAGAAGTATGCTAAATACTGCAGCTAAATAATGACTTATCCTCTCCCCGAGGATACTTCCACTTTCATGATCAGGTAAGAAGTATGCTAAATACTGCAGCTAAATAATGACTTATCCTCTCCCCGAGGATACTTCCACTTTCATGATCAGTAAAAAGTCATTTTTCATTATAAAGCTTAAATATCTTGCTCTGCATGAAATACTTCCATTTATATATATCCACACATTTTTATCAATAGAGAAACCAAATTCTGGCTATTTGCAGCTTGTTTTTTGCTTACATATTCTAACATATAGAATAATGACACAAAGAATCAGTGTGTGTAACTCATTTATTAACACATAAATGACTAGAAACAAATATACATAACATAATAATACCTGGAAATAAATTGGCTGGGCTAAAACATAATTTAAACTAAAAATACACATTGACTAGTTGAATCAAAAGGTCACATGACACCAAGTAGCCCTGCCAATTATAATGTTAAACATATAAAATCTTGTCAATACTAAAATACAACAAAAAGGTGGTGCATCAAAAGGGCATAAAGCAATGAAACATGCTAAGCTAAATTGTTAGATTTAGCATGAAAACATGACAATAACAATCCGTCAACCATCTCAAAAATCCATAAAACGAAATACAAATTCAAAGCAGAGCAACACGGACCTCCAAAATGATGGAGGTAGGATCAGGTGCCTAGGAGGAGTGAGCATCGTTCTCTGCTGACCGGTCACACCCGCCGTGTGCTCTTTGTCGTAATCGGGAAAAGACGGAAAAGCATGTTGTAAGTTGCTGTGCAAAAAAACAAAATTCAGTTTAATTCCGTAAAATTTAATTCATTTCGTTTTTTAAATTTTGCTTAACCATAACGTTACATTCTTATTGACAAGTATTCGTATGAATCGTTTAGTAGGTTTTAGTTATACGTACATGTACAACTATCACTGATACTGACGATCTTGAAACCTTGAAAACGAAGGAGAATTATCCCTCTTAGTCCTGTTTATAATATTTGCCGTCGATGGTCTATGAAAGCTATACCTTATGCAATATATAGACATGCAAACCTAAAATTCAGTTGTTTAAATCAGGAACTTAGCCTTTTAAGTTTAGTTCAATCTTTAAATAAATCATTAAATTCAATTCGCATGAGAAATTTTAGATTAAAATAAAATTTAAAGTATTATACACTGCTTTGATACATTATAATTGTAGAATTGCAGTTCTAAATAAGAAAGATGTTTACCCACACATTCCTATACTGATGTTTAACTCTTCCTGAGACCCATTATAAGTTTGGAGGAGGGGGTTATGGTTTAAAAAAAATTCAAAACTATATTCTTATATCAAACTTTGAATATGTCCTTGGGGTCCCAGTCTTTTCGTCAACATTTAGAATCTATACCATATCAGCTAGCCTCGAAATTGTACAGGGATCACAGCTTGAAAAATAAAGATTCAACACTGCAGCAAATTATTTCAACCTCACGTTATTTTTGCCTATTTCCTTGGTAAAGATTTCGCCTCAGTTTATTTTTGCCTAAAAATTGTAAAAAGGAATTTTTAAAGATTTATATAAGGATAGCCCAATATTTTCATTTGAGTTCATCACAAATTCTGGTAAAAGAAGTATAAGAATCAAGTTAAATAAATGTTCACTTGTAAGCTTGAAAAAATAATAATTGAGGAAAAGAATAATTAATGTAATATATCTTCACTTTAAGTTATTTCCACTCAATTTAAATTCATTTGTATCCGTCTATTCTTTTTATTTGTACCGGTAATTTAAGCAATGCAGCAAAACCCAGATATGTTAGCAGTACTTTTTACTTTTCAACCTGTAGATGAGCTATCTATACCTTACATGTAATTAACTGATGATAGCTAACTTCAAAATGCTCATTGTATGTTTAATGCATGTATCTTTCATTAATGGTATTTCTTCTTAACATAGTTAATAAGATATTATAGAATTGTACTTATAACCAATGAAGCGTGAGCCAAAGAATAGTTTGTTTTTAACTAGTTGGAATTTATCATAATGTAATTATTATTTTTCTCAAATAAACATACAATATCATCCATTTAAAGTGAAGAGCACAATTTGCAGCTGCATAAAGTAAAGATTATATTTTATCTCTTTTGAAAAGGAGGCATAACATTGAAAAACAAACAAAAGCGCTTATATATATTTCTATCTACTGTATACAGGGTTATTTTCGCCCGTGTTATTTTCGCCCTTCTTCATTTGCAGACGGTTTCGCCCTGTCTTGAATTCGCCCAGATATAGGTTTATTTAAAGAGAGATAATTGGATAAAGACATTGGAATTCGCCCAGTCTTAAATTCGCCCGCTGACAACGAGGGCGAAAGGGGCGAAAATAAAACGGGGGCGAATATTTCCCTGTATACAGTATAGAAGTTGATTTTTCCACAAATAATCGATTATGAATGTGTTAAATTAAAATGAATATTATTAGTTGGTTCTTTCTTTGTTTAAGTTTAGTTTTTTAACCGTATTCAGAAGTTCTTGAATACATCCGGTAAAACGAGTGAAATCGAAACTTCTTTTGTTTAACATCAGACAAAATTATAATATAACGCATATTTGTCAACATCTCACCGAGTTGAATGATCTTAATATTGCATTTATGGATTAGTTTTCACTTATGGTGTACTGTTTCAGTCTTATTAATTCTGCATTAACGGATTATCATATTTCAATTGGAACAGTTTTTTGTATAATTAAAATAATACTTGATACTCGTAGAGCCGAACGATTATGTTTTGATTTTTAAGGATGAAAAGCAATTTGTAAACGAGCATGGGGATCCAAGTTGCATTGACCTATCCTTGGTTAAATACAATATGTGTTTCATATTTGATACCAACCGAACTAATGTTAAATTAAAAAGTTTTACGAGTAAAGTTTTACCTGAAATGTAAGACAAATCATCTTCTGTATACGTAGACTGAAACTACACGTAGGTCGTAATACCTATCATCTCATGATTCATGCAATGAATGTAATTGAATTTAAAAAGTTATTCCTTTGCTACTTGCTGGCTGAACGTTACCACGGCAGTACGATATTAATGAGCTAAATAGCAATAAACTGATAAAATAAGACTGCTTCTGGTAAGAACGGTACTGAAATAAAAGTAAACGTTTAAAAATCATGTATGTCTCACCATTCTTCTGTATGAAAATTTTCATTTTTCGAAACAAATTGACCTTAAAAGTATCTGATACTGGTATCTAATACTTGTTTTCGGTTTATATTTAATTATGTGCCTAATATTTTAAGATTGCTTAAGTATGAAATATTCATAGTTCTTCAAAGCTTTTCACTTATCTAATCACTTATCTTATCTTATCACGATCTAAATTCTATACCCTTTAGTCCATTTGGGAATTATTTTTAAAATTATCATATCAATGTGGTTTTATTTTGAAGATATCATTAGAAAATTAAAAGACATTAAACGTTCTTTAACAGCATTGTATCCCATAACGTGCAAACCAAAATGGACACAAATAAGAAGTTTTATCTATTTTAGACAAACTCCCGCCAAAACTCCCCATAAGTAATCAAGGTGAAAATGAAGTTTTTTCAACGATTGTATTTCCTCAAGACTAATGCAGTCCAGATGGTGTTCAGATTGCACTCTTCTCACGTCATCCATACATTTAGTTTAAGGACAATATAAAAGGCCAGAAAATATTACGCCAAGTTGATGTTCTGTTCCTTTTACAATATAGGGAATTAAAAATGTAGGGCAAACTGTTAAAGTATATTTTTAATATATAACAGTTTTTAATTACACTGTATAAGATATCTTTGCTATGGTTTGCAATGTTTTTTAACTTTCAAAAATCAAGGCAAAGAAGAGGATTGCGAGATAAAAAAAGATAGCTTTGTACTAAAAACACCATGTTAAAAAAACTCCAAAATATTATACAATATGGATTAACTAATTACTAACAAGTCTCGATGGGCATTAGGATGAGCTGGTACAAAAATGGATTCAACAAATTATTTTTTGGAAACTCCATGAGGTCAAGGAATAGACTGCTTCTATTTTTTTTCTTCAAAACCCCGATGAATAATTTTTCAAATTACATTGTAACATTGAGTGATACATGTATAATCATCATAAAAGTAAATGTCAGAATTGCAATGAACCAAACATTGAAATATTGATATAATTGAAATATTTTTAAAAGATATAGTCAGAATTTTGATATATGTCAGCAAATTTTCGCTGTTATTTATCTGAATCCAGGATCGCAGGTCAAAAGCCAGTAACAAAATACACTGTACTGAGTCATACACACTCATACTTTTTCTTGATAAAGATGCGTCTACTTGTGAAAACTGTCGTAAAAACATGTCACGCTAAATAGAGGCATCTCATATTTTTACGAAATCAGCGCCATTAAATATTGTGATTGACTTCAATCCTATGCAATTCTATACTATGATGAAAAATGGCAATAGCAAACTGTCGACTATCTCAAAAATCCATAAACCGAAATACGAATTTAAAGCAGAGCAACACGGAACCCTAAAAAGATAGAGGTGAGATCAGGTGCCTAGGAGGATTAAGCATCCCCTGTTGACCGGTCGCACCCACCGTGTGTTATGGTAAATGAAAGTTTAACGGCATGCTATAAGATTTTAATTCTATGCCATTGGTCGTAAGATAAATCAATTTTTACTTTGCCCGTTGATTTACGAATTTGATATCCATACATTGCATAAAATGCTCGTAATAAAGGCTTGCATCATGTAATAGAATTATGGCATTATAAAACCAGTTACTGTTTGTTATTCGAATAATTGTAAACTGATTGGGAGCAAATGCAGTGAAAATAATTCAACTAAAATAAACCTTATATGTCCTTTGTGGATGAATGTCTCTCTTGAGCATCTAAACTGTGGACAGTAAAGGACTGCTATGCGATAATAAGTGCAGTGCGTAATGACATTCGAGAGTATCGCCAAAATAACCAGAATAAATTATTTAAACCCAACTGCTGGTAATGATGATCTCGAGGAACACATAATACACCGTGACAGTAAAACTACAAGTATGCGGTTTTGGTATGTCATCAAGTTAAAAGATGTCTTTTCTTTCAGCTTCATTGATTTTTTTCTTTTTTAACCAATCTATGTTGTTTCCAACGACCATTATCCTGAAATATTCTTTAAGTCCACTTTGGTACAAATAAACATTTTATATTAAATAAAATTTATTTTTAAAACATTACTGTATGTAAAAAAAAAATTTAAGGTCAAGGTTCACACTGATACTAGTGGATAACTAAAGTCAAAGTACTCCATCTCAAAAAAAGATGGAATAAGATCAAGTAAGATCATTCTTTGATTTTGTCAAGTAGTCACAACTTTAAGCTTATTCCTATGTAAAATATGGTATTATTATTCGTTATATGACTTTATTCAATAAATATAAAATATAATATATATATATATATATATATATATATATATATATATATATATATATATATATATATATAAAATAATATAAAATGTCAAAATGTCATTTTCACCTTAAAATCATCCAAAGTCTTTATAATAAATGTTTACTGTTACATAAGTTTTATGTTTGTCCTTAACGTTCGAACTAATACTTTGTTTAGTTGATCATAAATATAAGCTGGCCATCGAATGATATAGTTATCCGGTCGTTTGAAAAACCTTGAAATAAATTTTATAAAAACCCATCGGGGTTCAGATTTGAATGCATGCTGACTACATCTCTGCATAGTCATTAAGTCATTATAAAACGTTTAAGGGTTTTTGTTAGTGCCAATGATGTTGAGCCTACTATTATTGACCTGTAACTACCAAAAGTTTAGATTGCAATAAAGGAATGACAAAAGGATGGAATCGAAGTAATGTTCAGCTAACATGAACATTCGATACTGAATAGCCTCACAAACTTTAAACAATTAAACTAGGTAGTGAAAATTTTATGTTTACGAGACACGTATCTTTTAAATCAAGGATATGTAGATAGTCTCTTGAGCCATGCGCTCTTTCAAAAACTGATACTCATATATCTGTCCATTAAATTGCAAGAGAAGAGGTCAATAACTAAATATATCAGTTAACTAAATTTAAACATTACGAGTCTCTCTCTTCTATTCTAAATCAAGTGGTCTTTCAATTTTAATAAAAAATCCCAAATATGGACAATTTCGAACCAAGAATCATCCACAGTCGACTGGCCCCTCCCCTCCACTTAAAAAAAACCAACAACAACAACACTACTTACATGACTTACTTGAACATTCATTTTATTCATTTATTAGACATTCAAATCAGTCAGACTCAGTCGTTGTTTTTTTTCTTTGTCTCTTTGGATTTGGGTTTCTGGTTGTTCTGGGACATTTATTTTCACCCCATCAGCATAACTAATAAACTGACTCAATTTATCACCCAACTCTTTCTTACTTTGCATTGTTCTGAATTGATAATATTTGCATAGTCTGTCTAGTTCTGCTTTGGTGAATTTTTTCAGAATTTTTTTTTTATCAGCTATAATTTCAGACTGTAGTATTTTATGCAATGCTACTTTATTTTCTGTCATTTCTATGGTTTTGAAACTGAATTCTCCGTTTGCACGCTGCTGTGATCGCATTTTTATCTGGTTTCTTGTTGCTTCTGCTTTCTTGAATTTAAGCTCCTGTAAGCAGTCTCTTCTTAGCTGAGAAACACTCATCTTGAGTTACTTCTGAACTATATTTGCATATAGTTGTTTCATATGTTCTTCTAAACCTCTTTCATGTACATTTGACCCAGTATTCTGCAAATAAATTTTGCCACATTTTATAAAGATGTACTGTAACAGAGTTCAGCATCCTTTCACTCAGGTGTTTGCCAATAAATTTTTTTCCGTAGACATTTATATGGGCATTGTTTTAAAGGCTTCAACAATAATGTCAAACTCAATAAAGAATTTAAAGGCAGCATCAGTGATGTGTGTTAATCCTCTGCGGATATTTTGTCTTCTGCTTGTTTCACTAAGTGTTTCAATAAAGGCTTAGCTTTGTGTGATGTTGTTCTCAGAAACTGAAATTAAGTGGTCTATCAATTCCTTTTCATTTGTCATAGGCATTAGCTGATATTAAATCATTTTGTTTCGGGTTAAAAGCATATACCATGATTTTACGCACTTTTTGCTTTCTCACACTGGATAGGCACCAGCCTCCCAAATATCTTCCCTTTTCCCCATCAGATTCTGAAAACTGTTTTCATTGACTTTTCTGTGCATCCATTTCTGCTTTTTCTTTAAATGGTTTGGTATGTTCACTCAAAATTTCTTTTCTAAGATGTGTTGCTAAACGAAAGGCAATATTATAATGTTCATCAGAAAGAGTTGTGTTTGGAAATAGATATTCACACACAAGTTTCTTGTAGTTTTTTGATGTGGCCAGTTCTTAAAAGCCTTTGAAAAAAAAACATTCATTGTTTTATTGGTAACAACATTAACAGCCCCAATAGATGATGACCTGGTTATCTTCAATTTAATCCAAACATGATTCATTAAAAATTCAACACTTGCTGGGCGACTTGTGAGAAATTTCAATGCCTCGTTTTCTTTAATTTGAAAACCTGTTTGGGGATTTTGATGTGTAAGCGTCAAAACAGTGTCTTGAATGTTTAAATGAGCTGGAAGCGGTATATCAAATTCATCTTCCAAATTCAAGGGAGTTGAGACCATGTCCTGTTGATCTAAAGATTCCATCATCTCCACCATTAGTTCATCATCACCATCATCATCGACATCATCACCATGATCATCATCATCATCGTCATTTCTTTCTTTCTCTTTTACTTGAATTTTAAAGGGACCTGGACACGATTTCAGATGAAAATTTTATTTTTGATTGTTATGTATTAAATGGTTTACTTGTGTGTTTTGAATGATTAACCAAAATTGGAATGTTAGAAGTCGTGTTACAAGCGAGATACAGAGGAAAGAAGTCGTTGTTATGTAAACAAAGCTCGAGTCTTATATTTGTTTACAAATAATGTAAAGTAAAGAAATTACCATTTCTTTGACAAAATAACTTGTAGAAACAAGATAAACTTATTTAATGTGTTCATCAATAAGTTTATCAACAACAAAATGCAACATTAGATTGAAATTTTTACCAATTCAAGACATATGTAAACAATAACAGGACTCGAGCTTTGTTTACAAAACAAAGAATTTTAACCTCTGTAACTCGCTTGTAACTCAATATTTGACTTTCAAATTTTGACAGAGCATTAAAAACATCCATATTGACCATTCTAGACATTAAAAATGAAAAAATAAATTTTGAAAAAATTGAGCTCAAATCGTGTCCAAGTTCCTTTAAAACATGAATTTAAAGCAGAATTTAAAACATGAATTTAAAGCAGAATTTATTAAAAAACTTGTACGTGAAAAACTAATCACTCGCTGTGGCCTTCAACTCAACATTCAGGTATATCGACGACGTATTATCAATTAACAATTGTTATTTCCATACTTACGTCGACTCGATATATCCCAGTGAACTTGAAATAAAAGATACCACAGAGTCAGCGTCATCTGTTTCATATTTGGATATTTTACTGGAAATGGACATTGATGGTAACCTAACAACGAAACTTTATGATAAACGCGATGACTTCAATTTTTCTATAGTCAACTTTCCTTACTTATGTAGCAATATACCTTCATCACCTGCATATGGTGTTTTTGTCTCTCGGTTAATTCGATACGCAAGGGCATGCTCTTCGTATAAACAGTTTCTAAGACGAGGCAAGCTACTGACAAACACATTGATAAAACAGGACTATCAACGTTTAAAGTCATCTTTTCGTAAGTTCTATGGTCGATACAACGACCTTGTCAGCAAATACAATCTTCCACTGAGTCGCATGCTGACTGACGTTTTTCATACTAATTGCTAGTCCATAATTAATTACCTTATTGTCTACGGACATTTGCGGTTTTGATTTTCCCAATTACGACAAAGAGCACACGGCGAGTGTGACCGGTCAGCAGAGGATGCTCACTCCTCCTAGGCACTTGATCCTACCTCCAATTTAATGGAGGTCCGTGTTTGCTCAAGGTTTGTATTTTGACCATCACAAACAAACCAAATCATCAACGTTTCGTTTTTTCCCTATTATGACATTTTCCCGATTTTGACATTTACCTCGATTATGACATGCCCAATTGTGACAAGGAGCACACGGCGAGTGCGACCGGTCAGCAGAGGATGCTCACTCCTCCTAGGCACCTGATCCTACCTCTATCTTGGAGGTCCGTGTTGCTCTGCTTTGAATTTGTATTTCGTTTTATGGATTTTTGAGATGGTTGACGGTTTGTTATTGTCATTTTTTTCATTTCTACAACACGAAAGGTCATTTTCATACATTATATCTCTTCCTCGCTAAAAAATGTGATAATTTTCTCTGGAGGCCTGATAATAAGTTTGTTAGTGAAATTTATGATTCGAAGTCCTTTCTTGTTAACAGTTCTGCTGACAGCAACCACAAGTTGACCATATTTTAACATCCCTTTGAAATCTATCACTACTCTCTTCATAGTCATTCCTTGACATTTGTGAACAGATACAGCGAAGGAGAGTTTTAATGACAATTGTGTATTATTTATATACATGTCATAGAGAGTAGAGCGGATACGATGCCCCTGTGGATGAAGTGAAGCTTGGTGATTATCAGAGACACCCGGTAGCACTTGCGTAATTTTAACCTAATGTTATAGGCTCATGTAATATAATAACTGATATCTTTTTCGTTGAAACATGACAAAAACATCCCTTAAGGGCTATAGAGTTGGTACTATTTGGATTGAGTTGTGATTATGATGACATGCATGTTGACTGTATAAAAGGTTAGGATAAATCAAATATACTAAGATTTTTCAAGTCAATCCAAAGCTTGAAAACTGTTTATTACATACATATGCTTGTTTTCTTCAAAATTCTTTAGATAAAAATCCAAAGAAGGGAATAATAAGATCCTTCCATATTTATCCAGAGTGTCCTTCAACAAATAAGAGCAGGTTCATAAGTAAGCACAACAATTTGGTTTTGTCAAGAATTTGTGTAAGAGATGTAATTTATTAAATAAGAAATCCATTAATAAATATAAAGATTATAATAGCCGTATTAGTAATTACTTATATTACATATATTCAGATATTTATAAGATCAAACAAGAATGAAATCGTTTAGCAATACATCAATAATATTTGCAGAGAACCTTAAGTTTGCACCTGCAGATCTGCAGAGATTCTTTGGAAATGATTTTAACAGTGTGAAAACCAACAACATTCAGGAAACCTATAAAATTCATTGATACAGTGGTTAGTAATACTTCTTTGATTTTAGAGTTGTATGATAATTTGGATCAGTTTTTAACATTGAAGGTCATTTAATTGATTCAGACAACCGGCATCTTTGTAAGCTCACCTAAGCTAAAAGCTCAAGTGTTGATCACTATTGTCTGTCTTAATTCTCTCGCTGGACAGTCTTTGTCCGTATGTAAACTTTTGACATTTTCTCCTTCTTCTCCAGAACAATTGATCAAATTTTAGCCAAACTTGGCACAAAACATTATTGGGTGAAAGGGAATTCCAGTTTGTTAATTTAAAAATGAAAAGCCACACCTTCTTTTTGGAATGATAAAATGACAATAATAATCAAGTCTTCCAACAATCTGTTGGAATTCCCATGGGTACCAACTGTGTCCCTTTGTTAGCAGACCTATTTTTGTATTCTTACGAAGCAGAATTTATTCGAAAACTTGTACGTGAAAAAAATAAATCACTCGCTGTGGCCTTCAACTCAACATTCAGGTATATCAACGACATATTGTCAATTAACAATTGTTATTTCCATACTTACGTCGACTCGATATATCCCAGTGAACGTTTTTCATACTAATTGATAGACCATAATTAATCACCTAATTGTCTACGAATTTTTCGGGTTTTTTTTCCGATTACGACAAAGAGCACACGGCGGGTGTGACTGATCAGCAGAGGATGCTCTCCTCCATGGCACCTGATCATACCTCTATCTTTTTGGAGGTCCGTGTTGCTCTGCTTTGAATTGTATTTCGTTTTCTGAATTTATTTAGATGGTTGACGGTTTGTTATTGTCATTTTTTCATTCATAAAGTGAAAGCATTAAATAACAATAAGGACATGGATCAGAGTGATAAAGTAAGAATAGTAGTATTCGGATATGACATACAGAAATTTACGGTATCTTATCAAATCTGCGTTAACGAGCATTGATCATGTTATCAACTGCATGTCATCTATCAATGAATTTTGTTTATATCTGCCAATATTAATAATGCTCATTCAAAGTAGATATGCCATTCAGGAATAGGAAAATTTTATGTACACTGCATTATGTAAATGTTCTTGAAGATTGATGATGCAGCAAGCCTTTTCGAGAAGAGGACAAATAAGAAAGAACCAGGTACAGTTTCAGTCATATTTTGCCCTATATTAGAGTGATTTTTAAAAATATCACAGGAAATTGATATGTAACGTTTACTTACACATGAATACCAATAAATTAAAAATCTATAAATAGGTACCTGATTAGACGTTCACAAGGTTAATTGTGACGTCACAAACAGTGCATTTTCCCGTAATTTTCATAAAAATGAGCAGAAGACACCAGTTTCTTAATAGTTTTTTTAATAGAAAAATATGTCCGCAGCTGTCGCCCACGATGAAACTCACAAAATAATTTTATCATGTGATATCACATAAAATATATTAATTTCGTTGTGGGCGACGGCTGCGGACACATTTTCCTCTTCAAAAAAGTATGAGAAAATGTGCCATTTTTCATCATTTTTGACAAAATCTTAGAAATGTGCCTAAATGTTGAAGTCATTTTTATTTTTTGAAACAAGATAAAAGTATATAACTTGGTACTTTATATACACACATGTTCAAGATGGCATCTGTGTATTTTTATGAGATTTAAACAACTTTTAACAACTGTACCCTCTTCTTTGAAATTTGTTAAATAAAGAAGATTATCCTAAGAAGATTAGTGTCATTGTTTTCTGTTAGTTCTGTATGAACCAAATTGATTAGGACTTCAGTTTTCTTTTCAATAACAGATTGTATTCTCAAATTTAGATAAAAAGAGATCATAAAAGATTTCAAGATTATTAAATTAAGCTGCATAGTATTTTGTATGAAAATAGCATGATATTTGCATGATATTCGCATGAAACAACAATGAAACATTGGATATACATTTTCGCATGAATATCGTGCGATATTTCATTCGTATGGTATTCGCATGAAAATCATATCAAAATCGCAAAAAAAGTTTTTGCATGAAATTCATGCGTGTTACTTTTTCGTCTCTTTTTCATGCAAAGACTTCGCATGATATTCATGCACATTTCATATGAGATTCACGCGAGCCACTTTTGCCTGTGTACGTTTACAAAAACCCCTTTAGTCATAAGATTTAAAAAAAAAAGGTAATTTAACCTGTTATATTACCACTGATAATAAGAGCAACGGGGTTAGAAGCAAAACAACAAAAAAATGTCGGTAAACGGGATAGATGCTTAAAATATTTGAAATTTCGCTCTTGTTAAGCTGTTTTAGGGAAAGGTTAAAAGATATAGCATAAGCGTTTAGAAATGTCAACTGTAAATGCAAAAATATTATAACAATTGCAATGATATAATATATTTTATCAATAAATTAACCGTGATTTGCCTTTTATAGTCGTTACCAGTATTTACTTATCAAAATATCTTTATTGCATTTAAAATAAAACGTAATACAGCCAAGTATTCATTATCTAAATACATGTATGGCACTGTCGTCGATACATACCGTTTGTCTTCTCCATGCTTAAAACACTGGTATGATGTCATTCCTTTGTTCAAGGAGTTTACAATTTTACCTGTGACAGTCCGATATTAGAGAGCTTCATAATATCACACCGCTACCAGTGGTTACAGTACTGATATCCTTCAAAATCGGACTGTCTCAGGTAAATCAACAATCAAATTTAATGGCAGTGTTTTAAGTACAATATATGCCTCAAACAGTTCCGTATGAAAACATATCTGACAGTTCTCGGCCCTAACGGGCCTCGAAACTGTGATGTTTTTTCATACAGAACACTTTTCGGCATATATCCATTACATATATTGTACATTTGATTTCATGGCAAAGCCATTTAAGTCCTATATACGCAGAAGTTTTAAGTAGATACAGAAAATCATGAGACATAACATTGTTTTCATTATTAAGAACTTCTTAAATCAATTTAATGAAAACAGCTGAGTTAAAATGATCAGACGCATTATTGTTCAAATATAAAATTCTTGTAACGATATTTGTAGGTAATTCGACATTGTTTAACAACACAGTAACTCAAAAACCAAAGTGCTTGCAAAATTACGGCGAAGTTACTGAATAATTAAAAAATCGACTTTTTTATCGTTTGCATTTACACATTCTGTAGTGCTCGTAGTTTAATTCAGTGACGACAAAATCTCCCAGTGGAATACTAAACATTAAGTCACACATCCACTTTTCAGCAGGAAACTCTGCCTTCAGGAAATATCATACTTAATTAATATTACCACTTTTGTTGGATAGATAAAACCCCACTTTACAAAGAAGCAAAAGCTTAAAAATTAAAATTACGAGTTAAAACAAGAAAGTTGTGAACTCCATTGATTAAAGTTAAACGACAGTGGAATGGATTTAAGGAAGCCGTTTTTTGTTGTTGTTTGAATGTGTTTTTTGTTTAAATCTATAACCACCAATCAGAACAGAGACAGGTTCTTCCGCAGTAAACACAAACCTGCAATGCTTTACTCAATTCACAGAATGTAATTCCATATGCGATTCTATGTAATAAATTATTCAGAAATTGGCATCTATTTGGTATATGAATATGTTCCTCCGAACAGTTGCAGTGTTCACATGAACAACGTATATATTTAACATTGAGCACCAGTTCTGCTTCGGAAAACGTTTCGTTTTAAATTTATAATCGTTGAGGTCAGGATTTAGTAAATGAAAGATGCCTACAGGTTTATAAAATTTTAGATATTTTTAATGATGCTTTCTATAAAAAGCATGGCTTGATAAGGTGTATCAGGGCTCAGGGCTTAATCTTTTAAAAACAGAAAAATCATTTTTTAGTCTGTCATTTTCATTGAAATAAGAAGAAAACAAGAAACGAATCTCTGTGTTTTGTGAAAAATTGACAAATGAAATATATATAGAATGCCTTGATATAACAAATCAATTATGAAGTCAAAATGGATTTAGCACGGAAAACCAATTTGAAATCATGAACTTTTGACAAAAAACTATTCTAATATCAGTTACTTTTAAATATAAGAGGATTTATAGAAATAAATCATTTTCTTGACATTCCATTGGAAATCCTATACAAGTAAGTCAGATGGCTGCATCTATACTACTATATTAAAATTATAGACTCGAATTTTTGGGCTTTAATAACGAGAAATCGGAAGGGTACTGTCTTTCTTTATATATATTTTAAACATCATTGGTACTTGACGATTACCAATTTGTTTTATTTTTTCTTAATCAAGCTTCGCTAATTAATAATCATCGAAAATTCATTTAAAAAATCCGGAAATCATCTGGATTTTTTGGATTTTACAATCTTGCGCATGCGCATTACATTCACGCTAAATCACGGTAGGTTCTTTAGTTTATGTTTCCACAATATCACATTTGCATGGATAAACTCAGGAACGATAATACAAATACGTGTAAATTTTTCATTGAAAATTTGCTATATATTCTGTTCATCAAAGAAAATACGGGAGATAACTCTAACTCAGTGCATTTCAGATGAAAAATACCGAGAGTTCCGAATATCAACATGGTGTGTAAATTTGAAGCGAGTAAAAAACGTTAGTGAAAAAGTGTTGAATTCTTCATTAATATGAATTAAATTTTAGATGAAAGGTATTTACAGTCTCAAACTGGTTTGTTATGAATAATTTGACAGTTATTTTCAGTGCAGCTTCATTAATTTCTCCAAAATCGTTTCTGAGCGATTCTGCAATTTTTTGCTACTTTACGGGTACATATGGGAGGCATTTTAACTGTGGTGAAGGCCTGTCCCGAGACACAGTTAGATTATCTAACTAAGCAGGGTGTAGTGAAATTAATAGCATTATTGTAGGCTTAAAGCTTGGTTATGTAAATGTCAACAATGCGGTGTGTCGATGTATCTATTTCGTAAATGTCCGATATCATATGCAATGTCAACCCATGCACGCACGGGTCAAAGTCTAGTGTATATAAACAATTTGAAACCATTTTAAAGAAGAGGCCAAGAACATATATGCTCTTTTTAAATAAACTGAAGGCAATCTGAATATACATGTTTTTCAATAGTCAAAAAACGGAAAAAAAAGATTTGTTGCTGGTTTTCTTCATATTTTATTAAAAACACAATTTTTCTCAATGTTTATCTAAGATTAAGCCCCGGTACACCTTATAAGATAAAGATAATGATATGAAGCATCATTAAAAGAATTCAGATCTCAAATTTCAGAAATCTGTAGGCTCCTTTCATTTACTCTATCTTAATCCTAAAAATAAACGACTCGATACGAATCATATAATATATACATGTATTCATTTAGGTTGTTTTAAGTGAACGGGAACATTCATGACAATATATCTAAAACACACAGTGATTTCTTTTACACTAAAAAAACCCATGTAAAGCTTACAGCAGAAAGAGAAAATCACCTCGCCGAGTACATGGGAGGAAAACGACGAGATGTAACATCTCTTTTAACCACCTTTTGCTTCAGATGACCTTTAGATATGGAGTAATTCAAAGTCTCAGATTCTTTTTTAAGCTTAATGATGGTTATTGTAGGTGAAATTTCGGTATTTTTTTATTTGGATGTAGTCAAACCTAATAAATACTTTACACTGATTGGGGTAGTTCTAATGGGATCGTTAAAAAGTTAATCTAGCAAGATGAACTATAAAGTCAATATTGGCGGAATTAATGGCTAGCAGAATACAAAGTACCGAAATTGCTTTAATCAAGTGATGAAATTTCTTCCCGGGAGAGCCACAAATTTAAACCAGTCTTGCATTAGATTAGCATAGGAAAAAACAATCATTTTTAAAAGTGAGAGTTCTTCTTCAGTGGCTTTCATTAATTATGGATACATCCAAATTGCATTACAGATCTTATTGTGTTCCTGCTATTTGTAGAAAAAGTTAAGTAATCTATATTAGATATGAAAAGTCAATAATTTAAATAACTTAAACAACATGAAACATTAATCAATATACAAACTACAAAGATAATAAGCACTAGAACGAATTACTATGTAATAAAGTAATGCTACCTGCAGATGATTCTTAAAAGGAATGTTAAAATCAATCTAAAATCTGTTTTGAGAACAATCATTAGGTGGAGATATTAGTCTTTTTAGCACATTTGTATATTTAATAAAAACGTCAGACTTTTTAAAAAAATAATATTCCTAGATCAAAGAAAGATGAGTTCAAATATAGTTCAGCTATTATCATCAAACAGATTTATGTAGATAATAAACACTACCAACCAATGGCAAATTGGAAATATTTCTTGTCTGTATATGAATGTAAATCGCTTACATATAAAAATGGACTGCTACAAAACAAAACAGTAGCTGAATATATATGGCAGTTGGTAGGCGCAGAAGTAGTATCAAGAGTTTCAGTGAATTAACCAACTCGTAAAAGTCCAACATAAACATTAATGATGAATTAAGCTACAGTGTATTTTAGTGCGTGTTGGTTCAAAATGGCATGTTTATATCTACGTTACAAAAGGCGTGATACAAAAGGAGGGGTTTTAGACGGCTACATCTATATTATAATGTAACTGTATACGCAACACGAAATTGGACAACCATATGCATGTTAGTATTCCCCTGAAAACAATCATCATGGACCTGTTTACTTTGTTTCAAACATGTATTTGGTTTAGTATTGGTCAAGTTATAATGTAATTGCTATATCTTTGAATTTCTCTGAGAAAAAAAATGAAGCACCGATATCGGGACTTTTGTGAAATTTGTAAGATTTTTGTATAGAAGAAATATTTGGAGTTTGCGTGTGTATTTTTCTGGAGGATAGAGAAAAACAAACTCTCTCTCTCTCTCTCTCTCTCTCTCTCTCTCTCTCTCTCTCTCTCTCTCTCTTTCTCTCTCTCTCTCAGTATTACAAAATAAAAATAAAAAAAAAATAAAAAATTATCAAAATCTTTAGAAATACTACTGTTTAAAATTCAGTCTAAACAACTAAATAATTTTATTTTACATTTCCTTTATTAATTACGTTCTATATTGATTATATATGATGAGTTTGATAATAACTGGTTTCCTCTCATGATATTTCCATTATTTTTCTTATCGAATGTACATCCCTTAGTATAACTGAACTCGTAACACAATTGATGTTTCATTTTAATTCATTTTTGTTTTAGGACTGAGATATATCTTGTTACAACTTCCATATATTTGTTATTTGTGTGGGGTTCTTTTCTCCAAAAATCTATGATTGAAAGCAAGATTGTTCGGAACAAGAACGTATTAACTTTATTAAACTCTAGGTATATTAGGTTTCTCGTTTTAAACCTGTAGGGTGTCAATCAGACATTTTTATATAATTCATGTGAGATATTTATGTTTCCAAGCAAGTTGACATTAGAACATATCACATTAACATTTGAGCAAAAACAAAAGCTCGGTCAGCTGACACAAGGCGAGTAATTGATCTTTAAAAACTCTCTATTGCGTAGAATCAAAGCGACCATAATTTATTATTTTCTGGAGTTGTTACATTTGTTTTTTATGATATTCGCATGTTAAGTTCCTCTAAACATATTCAAACAATTCTTTAGTTTGTTTTTATCTTATAGTAAAAATGTAGAATTACAACCCAATGTAATCACTACTCTACAATTTTTAAAAAATATTCATAGGTAAAGAAGTCAAAAAGTAGCATGAAAAACCAATGGTCAATCTCAAAAAGACTGTAGAACTCGTTCTGTTTCTGTCATTATCCATAAATGCATGCCCTGGTTGCTTCGTACTTTTTTGAGGGAATTACAAAATCTACGATATGATATTCGTGTCCATATAACAACAACTAAAATGTTTTGATTTTTCAATAATAGGTGTTGAAAATTATATTTTTATGAAAGGGAGCCCAGTGATGTAGGCAACATTTTAACAGGCAGCTTATTACTGTTTGGGTTTTTTTTGTGCTAGAGTTATTTGCTCTTTGAATAATCGATTTATGTTCATTTGTCAGATTTCTCCAATTATGACCGAGGAGTTTGACAATCATTTTTATACAAGAACATCATTCAATATTTTGAAACTGAATGTTAATAGTTATTTTTGATTTAGAATATAGTGTTTCCTGTTTTCTGGGTTTAAGTAGAGGTTTTTATATGAGAAACTAAAATCAGTTATAGACCGGCATGTTTATTATTAGTAGCTATGTAAACATGGTCATCCTGTTTAAATTGGCGATGGTTGCGGCGGAGTGCGTGGTCATCTCTGCTGGTAATCTAGCCTTCTGAAGCAAATGTATGGCGCTGCCTGCTTGCGTTAGGTTTGCGTTGTTGGCGCAAGTATGCGGTCATTCTTGCTTGCGTTAAAGTTCGTACCTGTTGCGTTGCGCAGGTGTGCGGTTATCCCTGCCTGCGTAACATAGAGTCCCTATACAGGTGCAGGGGGAGTGGTTACATGTTGGTGAACCCATTAAGGATTTTTGTTATAATCCAACTGTGTTGCCTTTAAAAGAATGAAATTGTAAATATCATCAATACCAAAACTATTATTATACATATAATGTCAAACGAATTAAAATCTGTTTAAAGAAATAGAACAATACAGCTTTACTAAGATTTAATTTGAGATTATGTTGAATCTTACATAATTATTACCCCATACATATGAACCCGATATCTTGATTTCTATTTAGTTGAGAAATAGGGAAAAAAAGGTGAGTAACGTTGACATCTCGTATTTCCCCTTCCATTGTTGGGATTGATTTTTTGACATCAAGGGACTGCTATTGGATACCCTGTGTTTGCAGGCTATACCGAAGACTCTTGTTTAGAATGACAAACACTAGTAAGGATGGGTAGATCAACAGATTATCTATGAGATCTGGAAAATAGGAAGATATCGTTTATTTATGAGAATGCCAATGACACACTACAATGATATTCCATTCATTTATTTTATAGATTTCTTTTGATAATCCTACATAAAAATTTCGAAACTAAATGTTAATATTTTTAAAAAGAAAACATAGTCTATACATTAAAAATTTAACAGAAAATATACACCTAAAGCGCGTACAATATTTATTGTCGCCTTCATATAATGACGCGTTATTGCATATATCAAACTCCTTTAATATTTTACTTTTTTCTGAAAACGGCTACATGTATTAATAATTTACAGGCAACTTTTGATGGCTCGAACTTCGATCGCTCGAAGTTCTTGATCGCTCGAAGTGAGTCTCCGGTCTCGAAGTTTTTCCCTATATAAATAAGCAAATTTACTCTCTTAATCCCGAAACCCTTGATCCCTCGAAGTCAAACTGCAGTCCCGTTATTCATAATCTATTGTTTTTTAACTCTTAAAAGTACATCGCGTAATATTTGTCTTCTTAAAATCTGTGGCATATTTTCAACTCATCATATGCAAAAAAAATAATACTTTAAAATATTACTAATTTTCAAGTACACGTATATGCATGATTTGCGTAATACATTGCTATGTTTGGGGCTCTTGTACAATATTAACAAAATACATGTAGCAATAGTTTTCTAGAAGTTTTTGTAAAAAACAATTCAAAGAAAATTATGAATTTTTTTCTAATAATATCTGTATCTAAATTTTAACAATAATTAAACAGCGCTTTTTTTCTTCTTCTCGGTTTAATCCCTGATACCGAACACACACCTGTTACGGTGTCTTACACCATCGCGGTAAAATCGTGGCCCCTCGATCACCGCGATGACAATACCACGACGGTGTATCGCGGAAAGGATTAAAACACCATCACGGTGTCGCGGGAAAATACGGGATCCGCGTTGGCCGTAGTGTAAGAAGGGAAAAGTTCTCTAAATTAATCTATCCATGAAATCGCCACTAATGTGGGATATGATTGGTTCAAACTCTAAATGAGGCACAAATAAAAGGCCATAAAAACAACAAACATATTGACACTTCTACAGTGAGACAATGCGTCATATTATACTGTAAACTACCTATTACGCCCTGGTCGCTGCTCTAAATAAAAAGTCAAGTATCATTTCATTTCATTAATTTCTCAAGAAAATGTGTGAAGTTGGATCATTATAAGTAAACCGAGAATCTTTATCAGCTTTGGCGTCTACTTGAGTAAAAAAACCACCCTAACAATGTTAAAAATGAACTCATTAATAACGACACCACTAACAGCACTAATAAAAATAGATAAAGGGAAAGTTTAAACGTAAGTCATATTTTTTAATCATCCAACTTATATCATTTCAACAGTAACCAAGTAACCAAACCTTATATGATATCAAAATGATTGGTTTGAATCACATGTATATGTGCAGATTTTCGTTCTGTTTACATATTCACAACATCAATTCTCTTTAAAACATAAGAAAATCACAAAATACCATCCATGTTACCCTTATGCCAACAAAAGTTTAACAATGTTTAGTTAAATGTAATGTACTATTGTAAAAATTGAAAACGTGAAAATACATGCATAATTAATTTCATTTCCATGAAAAGAGGGGGAAATACATTATAAATATAAAAACCAATTTGAAAGTAGAGAATACTATTTGACAGAAATTCTATCGACGGGGTGTCGATAGGGAGCGGATGACATTGCTATGACGTTTTAAATTTGTATCCAATCGCGTTCTGAAAACCACCGACCCTTGCAACACTCACGCCTTAATCGTACCTATATCATACCGGATAGGAACTTGATTCTCCATTCTAAAGAAGAATCCAGGTGGCAAGACAGAACCGTCGTTTGTGTGCAAGTTAAGACGCTGGCGACAATGGTTAAGACGGTTTCTATGGTGCGGACAGTTTTACTTTGCCTGGCTGTATGTGATGTTAGTTGGACAAGATATCTAGCTTTAGATGACGACACAGAGGACAGCTATATACCGGAAACAGAGGTAAGTCTTGTCACAGTTTGTTTATTTTTGACATGTACCACTAGGACGACAAGACCAGTGTTTGTTATGAATTTGTTAATTCGTTAAGTACTGTCGTATTGTTGAATGTTTAACCTTTTTTTGGTATATTAAGAAAACTTTAAGTTAAGTAATCTCAGACTGCATATAAATTTGTGGTATATTTTTGTGTTTTCACGTCAGAAAAGTGATTCCAATTTGATGGACGCAAATATCGTTGTACCAAATGTTATTTTTAACCGTGAAACCGTGATGAATATGAGACAGTACAAATTCAGTCGTGATGCTGGTATCTTACATAAGCACAACTCATAAACTATTTACCACATTTGAAAATGCTATTGCTTTTGCAAACTAAATCCTACTTCAGCCAAATCTGCCTTAAGACAGAACGTTACTTTGAAGGCTTAGAAATGCGTAATGAAAAGTACAAATCTTCCACATAAAGGTCGTTTTCAATTGACAAGTGGTGATAACGAACAGTGTTTAGATAAATTCAAAAGTCCAAAGGAAATTTACAAAACAGGAGCAGAGCGAATACGAACCTTTTTAAAAAATAGAGGTAGGATCAGGTGCCATGGAGGAGTGGGCATCCTCTGCTGACCAGTCACACCCGCCGTGTGCTCTTTGTCACAATCGGGAAAAACGGAAAAGTCCATACACAATTACATATAGGTAATTAATTATGGTCTAACAATTAGTATGAAAAACGTAAGTCAGCATGCGACCCAGTGGAAGATTGTATTCGCTGACATGGTCGTTGTATCGACCATAGAACGTACGATTTGATTTCAACAGGTAGTTATTTAAAAATAATCTAAATAAGACCGTTATAAAGAGTGTGAAATCAAATTCATTTAATTGGAATGCGAAATGATTTAAGGATGATTAAGTGATTAAATAGTTTATGTAAGAATAACATTGCCTGTCAGTATTTTATATGAGTATAGTAGTAGACTAACACATTAATATCATGTTATCAAATCCAATATCTCTTCAATCTAATCAATTTATAAACACAGAGAGCGAATATCTTTTTTTAATCATTTTCTTAGAATTTATTTCATAACCATTTTCATGGTTCTGAGATAGGGAGAAGGTACTATATAATCAGCAACGCATCACTGTTCATAATCAGAATAGGGTTGGGTGCTAGGATGCTACAATTCATTATAAAGTTGTAATATACTACAAACTTCTCTTTCATGATTTTGATTTTGGAAATTAGAATTATTCATTGGAATTTAACTATGACTCTACAATGTTTTCATTCACTAAATATTAAGAAAGTAACTATGATACCAATTCAATGAAAATATTTCTATCTTCTTTTGAAAGGAAAATTTAGTGATAGATAATATTTTACGTAAAATAAAAACCTGTTACATATATAAACTTTAAACAGTGTTCTGTTCCAAAATAATTTGTAATGTAATAAAAACAAAAATATATATACTTAATGATGCACATTCCTTTGAAAGAATCAGATTCTGCGACAGAATAGAAAGATTTGAGCCACATAATCGAAAAACACTTAATCTTTATCAGATCAATTTGATAAACGATAAATAATATATCATGCAAGCTTGTCATAAGGTAAAAAACAACTGCCGTCCTTTCTAACGTATTCTATTTCTGAAGGAAAAAAACCTGCAATATAACTTCAATGCAGCTTTATTGATTACACGAAGCTTTACAGATAAAATATGCATGCCTTATAGAAAGTTTATATTGTCCTTGTTCAAAAGTGAAACTATTTGTACCTAAAGCGATATTCATCATTTATTAAGTTCGCCATTTCCTGACGACGAACACCTCTTCGTTACGAATGTAACTCTGGTTTTATAAACAAAATACTCTCGTCTCGGGTTTCATGTAGATAAATTTGTATGAAAAAGACAGTCCCTGTGAGGTGTTCTCGTTTCTATCTAAATGGTTCGGCGTTGAAATACGCAATCGGGAGTTATTCTGTTTACGTATTGTGCAAAACAGAATTTTTTTTTCTAACATGCACTATATAATTTACCGGATTATCTTCGAAGATATCAGAAATGCCGATGCTCGTAATTTGATTCTTTGAATAAAAATTGTTTTATTTATTTAAAACAACCTGCAACTTAGTTTTTCCAGTTGAAAGAAATTATATCGTTTGATAACAATAAAAATATTGTTCACATAATGTAAGCCTGATGAAACATGATTAAAGTCATTTAATTGAAGAAAATATGCTTGTAAATGTATCATTTCAGACGTATAAAAGATAAACAGGACATCGTAAGACTATCTAATATATATACACGGTACAAGGAATGAATTCTGTTCTCGGTTTTAATAGCAAAAAAACAGATTTTAAAATTTATTTAGTGACGGTTCAGATACATATATAAAATTAAACTAAAAAAGGGGTTTACACAAAACGGTTTAAATCAATGAATTTAAAAATTAAAATCTATATGCTAGTTACAGATAAATATGCACTTAACATCGTGAACAATAAACGTTACAAACGTTTCAAAATGGTTCTAACCTATCTTACTTCAAGCACAAAAACAAATTTTGAGTATTGTGAAATCGGATTGATAAAACGAAAGGGATTTTCCTAACTCGCAATGTAAATGTCCTCTTTTTATTTTAATCTAATCATATCGCTGGTAAACGGATTTTCTTTATTTTAATCTAATTCTATCGCTGGTTAACGAATTTTCTTGATGAAATTATTTGGATATGGGTTTTATACCACTATTCAATATTTGTGCTTCAAATGAAGATAAACTTTCAAATCTTCGGAATATGACCATCTCCGTTTATCTAACGATCGATTTGGAATGACAGTAAGAATTCCCAAGCCATTTTATCCTCATTTTGTGACATAATGGAAACAAGTATCAGCAGTCAATGGTAGATTTCCTCTTCCAAGAGATTTTAGCTCGTTTGATCTTTTATTCATGAAAATCACTTTATTCCTAAACGATAACTAACTATGGATTGTCAAACAAATGCTTTTAGTTAAACCAAATAAGAATAGATAAACGGTCAGATAAATGCAAACTATAGTCAAAATGGATTTGAAAAAAAAAAAAAAACAAGCCTACATTACTTAATTAAAACCAAATGAAAACCTGACAACCGAGAAATTAGACACTAAATAAAGTTGCAGTTCAACATGGTTATGATGGTAATGGTGAAATGACAACGCAAGTTTGTCAAATGTGTTCAATGTCCATGTATACCTATATGTCTTGTGATAGACAGAGACAGGTGCGTGTTCTGTTTTCGTGTGTTTTCTGTGTCTGTTCCCTGTGCTGTTCTCTTAGAAGTATACGTCATCCACATACACTACGTCACAATCAACACGTACCCTAGAACTTATTACGTAGAACCCATCATGAAGGATTTCTTCGGTAAGATACTATCTATATAATTTTACTCCATATATTTTTATATCACTGTTCAAAGTTTGTATACATATAAAAAAAATTATATTTTCCATTACTATGATTAAAATTTGTTTTGTTTTATTCAATCATTTTCATTTACTAAAATCATTTAATATTACTTTAAAAAATCACACTATTAATCTCTAAACAAGACATGATATTGAAATATTATCGCACATTTTGTTACTAGTATCCAAAAGTATAGAAATGATCAGATCGCATATCAGTGAAATAAATCCATTTTGAAAAAAAAGATATTACCAAAGGACTCATTAAAGTAGTGATACTCTTTTAGTGTAATAATTGCTATTGAAATAATCATTTTCTCAGATTTTCATAGCTACATTTGTGTAATCTGGCAATGACATAAATATCAAATTCCATAGAACATTTAGATTACTGTTTTGCTTCCAACGTTCGGCAGCTATTGTAAGCAGGAAAACGCAAAGATGTAAAATATTTTTTCTAGTATATTATATACATGTACAGTAAACATATAAAACTGAATGTGCACTCTATCACTTTTCATAAATATATCTTCACATTTCATGAAAATATCTGCAAAAAGTAGTACGTACTTTATTGAATAATATTAGAAGTGTAGTGAATTGTAAAAACAAATATTTAACGAAACATCTATATTTCGTTCTGAAAAATACACGTTGTGTTTAGTCTAGTTTGTTGTGTTAAAGTTAAATGTTTGTTTTGTCATATGTGTTCCTAAACATGTGCTTGTTACTGTGCTACCACGTTTCATGGTGTAAACAAGGGTAAATGTTGTTGCCTCATAAAGGCATATGTTAACAATATCAAAATGAACAGCTTATCATATGATCGACATCACTGCAAGCTAAATCAGAAAAAAGAGATTGACTTGTGCATATACTTGTTCATGTTTTTTAAGGATAGTATAAACATTAAAAGCAAAAAAACCCAATCTTTATAAATCTTTATGATAATTTATACAACGACAATATAATATGCTTATTGGTAAACGTAAATATTATTAATATCAACTGTTTCTTTTTAATTTAATTGCATACGGGTTTACATGTAATTATAGAAATTAACTGTTACATTAATACATTTCCGATGACTAGTTCTTATAAAAAATCAATAAAGCATTATTTTGTTTGTTTATTGTAGGTACCAATCAAGGACAAACTACCGTTAGCGGCTGAAAATTTACTCTTGCTGAGACTCCTCAAAAGTTACAAAAAAAATTCTAAAGACGATGCTGACCCTGAGTCACCTGAAAAACGCCAAAGGCGTTGCTACTGGTCACCTGTAGCCTGCTATGGATAAATCTTATCTGTACTTTTATCATTTCTTTATATAAAGATATATACCGAATGTTAAAACTATTACAAATATATGCTTAAGCATAAATATATACCTAAAATACAATCAAGGATTGTAGTGTTTTAACCCAAAAATTAATAACTACTGTGTGTATATATTTACGTGAATTAAATGTGAGGAGTTTGTTTTGCGTGAACTTTAGTTATTACACAAACTGAAAAACTATAACAGGTGTACAATTATTTTTTACCTGATACAGAGTTGCCAATGACGTATATTATGGTTGGCATCAGTATCGTAAAATATACTGTCTTGATAATACTTCAAATTTTACGAATGACTCCATAAATAAATATGAAGTGTTAAGCGTGCAGACTCGAACCTATCGTTCTTAATTACTCTTCGGCGTTTTACATCACCCGTTTATCTGTGTTGTTATCTACATGACTATTCATCATTGTTTGTTTGCGTCCATTGTATCTTTGATTGACGCGTGATAATTAAACTTATTTTTTGTTTGAAATAAAAAATGCACCATAATGTTAAAAAAGAAGTCAATGCTTTATTTTCCTCACGAATTCCAGGGTTAGAGGAAATAAATATATCTTTTCAACTCTGGTTGACCATGTTTAACTCATTTAAGATCCACGTGGTTTTGTATTGAAAGTGCAAGTGCCTTATATGTATGTTTCCCAAATGATTGTATATATATATATATATATATATATATATATATATATATATATATATATATATATATATATATATAAGTGCTTAACTACGCAACTACCCATATAATGAAAACATTAGTTCCATCAATTCTATTTCGAAAGTGAGGCTATGGGCAAAAATCGCACAAGAAAGCATTTAGTTTCAAATGTGTTAAAAGTCTATTCTACTTTAAAGTGTTTTCAGATTGTATTCTACATATTCCCATGCATAACTTTGAAATCCTCATATCTTAACAAATATGAATAAATTATAGTAAATTAAGAAGCTACATGGTATAAACTGAAAAGTCTTTAGCAGATACTGTAGTTCGTGATAGGAAGGTTTTTTTTTCGACTTCATCCTTTTTCATTTTTCAACTTGACTGCCTTTAAAGGTTTGTGACTTTTAACTAAGCAATTTGAATTCCCCTTGCATAGAATGACTTTCACGTCAAATAAAGGTTGTTCTATTAGAGGGGTTTATCTGTTTATTGTCTATAGCATTGCCAACTCTCTGGGACAGTGTTTGGAAAATGTAACCTTGTGTTTGGTTTTATTCATTGAATTTATTCCACGTGGCGTTATAAGAATCCCACAAAGCTTTTCAAAAGGTTTAAAATATTAACAGGTAAGTAACATAATTTTTTTGTAATAAATGGAAGTTACGCCGACAAACAAAAATGTGAAAAAATAGTTTGCGAGATGAATTCATGGATGTTTTGAAAATTTTGATATATTTTGTCATATATTATTCATAAAGGTGAAGAAATTGACTGATTTAATCGGCTTATTAAAAGATTTCTTATATGAGTGCACTTGATCTGTATTTCTTAAATAGAAAAAACATTGTATTTATTTAAAGTTTATTCAATTAGTTGATATTCCGTCAATCTCTTGTGTTTGTTTGTACTTTAAATTTAAATATATTTAATATTTTTAGCTTCATTTATGGTTTAGTCCATATCATGATAATATTTCCCCTCATCTTGCTTTTTTTCTATAACAATTAGAATAAAAGACATAGATTATCTGCGTCGTATTCAGATAGTGGCAACAATTTCAAGATAACTGCAAACAACTTCAAGTGGTTGTTTGATCCAAAATTCATTTAAATAAACCTACATGTAAGAGTGTTATAATAAACGTTTATTGTTTTGTATTAAGAAATAAACACAATCTTGTTAAGTTAAGGATATTAACTTGATTGGTCACGTGATAAAATCTTGTAAATCCTTTAGGGCTTCTTAGAAGATTGGATATGAACTTGGATGGTCATCACGTGATCAACTAATATGAATTCTTAAGAGATTCTATCACGTACATGTACCAACAAAGTTTATATATTTTTGAACTGTTTAACATTGTTGTTTATTTCTTATATTTACGTTTGAGAAAGGCAAAACGTTCAGAATTGTTAACATAACCGGGTTTTTCTTTACAATAATGCAACCATCAAGCGATAAGTGCGTGCTGTAATCAGTGTGACTTCGTTAAAAAGTTCATACAGAACAAAATGTTTTGGTTCTATTTTTGTAAATATAAGGCTTTGAGCAGAAAAGTCAATACCTTGTTATTCAAAATAGAACCAATATAATTGAGGGAGATACACTTCCCCTTACATTAAGAATAAATTTGTTTATTTTCTATGATTAGAAAAAGGCTTTACGGGTATATAAAGATTCATTTAAACATATATTCAAGCATATGTTCGTTTTTTAATATAAGACTACTCTTTGAAAAAATTAGAAGGTACAATGTTCCATTCATCTTTTTTCGTCTTTCCTTAAGATTAGGGTTGGGCATGATTGCATTACAATGCGTCACAAAGTATGCTATTTAAGATTTTCAAACCTTTAAATTATTATATTATTTTCTGTCATTTCAAACGAAATCCGGAAGATTTGATATATACCATTTAATGTGTTTAAGAAGAATTACATTTAATCTTTGTCATATTTAAAAAATTTTGTAATCGAAAACCGTCTGCTTGGTTAGATAGAACTAAAATACATTTTTAATCGATCTGTATATATAAATTTCTGTGTGAGTGAAAAACAATAGATAATGGAAAGTAACTAAATATTTAAAAATGTGTAGCTAAAAATTTAACCGCATTGATGTTGATTTGTATAACACTCATTAAAACAATCCAAGTTGTCTTTGTTAGTTTATCTTGCCGATCTCTAGCATAAAAATGACAATATTATCCTTATACTAGGATTAATTTGAAGAAAAAAATATTCGATTTTTTAGCAATTTAACAAAGAACTAAAGGCAGACGCAAGATAACAATCTTTAATTTTATTTACTTCAATATAAACTTATGATACCCTTCTAATTAATTTTTTCAAAAGCCCATTTTGGACATTTGATATACCGAATACATTTCATCTAACGAATTATCGAACTAGTCTTACGAAGGATCAAACTTGGCCCTACCGCAAACATTTATAAAATTTGAGAACTAATATATTTTATAAATTAGAAATATTTTATCATTTCGTTATATCAAATTTAATTTATTTAATTTCTTATTATGAATTGAATCTGTTCAATAAACTACATGTACATTTGTTGAATTATTCAAAAGGAATTTGAGGAGGCTGAGTGATCAACAAACTACCCATTAAATCTACCTTAAAATACTAGATATGCTTTCTTAAAGAGGCATAGTCACGATTTTAGTCAAAATCTATTTTTCCGTTTTTAATGTTGACAATGCTGCAGTAAGGCAGTTCTAATAGTCAACCAAAATTTTGTGAGTCAGTGGTCGAGTTATAAGCGACATACAAAGCTCACAAATCTTCGTTATGTAACCAAAGCTTAGGTCATATTTTTGTTTACATTGTTGACAAGAATATCCCAGGTTTACACCTACAACGAATGCAACAAACGCTCGAAACTGTTTATTTATGTTCAAAACAAATTAGCAGATAGAATTATCAGTTTGAAAAAGAACTTTTGACCATATATTGAAACAATGTCAACAAAAACATGACACGAGCCTTGTTTACATTACAAAGAATTGTGAGCTTACATCTTTCTTATTATTCTACGACTGACACTCAAATTTTGTCTGATCATTAGAAATGCATTTCTAAAGCATTGTACACAATTGAAAAATGAAACTTTACCAAAATCGTGACCATGCTCTTTTAAAGGGGCATGTTTACGATTTTGGCCAATTTTTTTCCCGACTTTAATGTTAACGATGCTTCAGAAAAGCATTTTTAATAGGCAACTAATATTTAAGTGTCATTCGCTGAGTTATAAGCGAGTTACAGTGCTCACAATTCTTTGCTATGTAAACAAAACTTTTGTTTAAATTTTGAATTTTGAAGTGAAAATTCCAGTTTTAGACCTAAAATGAATGTGTAACACGTTAGAAACTGATTATCTATGCCGAAATTGAATAAATAGGTAGACAAATCAGCTTTAAAAAAGATTTAAACTGTTATAGTGAACCTATGTAAACAAAAACAGAGCACGAGCTTTGTTTACATGACAAGGAATTGTAAGCCCTGTATCTTGCTTATAACCCTACGAATGACACTCGAATTTCATTTCATTATAAGAAATGCATTCCTAAAGCATTGTAAATAATAAAACAGAAGAATAGAATTTTACCAAAATCGTGACCATGCTCCTTTAAGCTATAAACTGTAATTTATTAAAGAAAGGTTCCATAAATTTTAGCTTTTCAATGTGAGTATATTCATAAATCTTTAAACAGATCTCATCTTAATAACACCAACAGAGTATCAAAGTATCAACTACCAGGGCTCTTAATTTCTTTTAACATTTAGTGAACTGACTTTAACAGATTCTAAAATTGAAAGTCAAATAATATAAGTTATAAGCAAGTGTGTTTAAATAGTTTTCTAATGCTGTTTTAATGCATAAGGATAAACCATTTTTATCAATGTATACAAATGGAAAAGATAACGACATTTTCATACATTTTTCTTACCGAGTTTAGTTGTTCGACTTCCTTGATATTTGATTGATATTCATTGTGTTGACTTACAATTTTATGCCAATATTGACATTCTTGATATTTTTCTAGTGCAAGCCTTAAGTAATAAAATCATTGGTGTTTTAATTTTACTTTCTTAATTGCATAGAAAGTAAGTTTTTAATTGCATGCATGCATGCTATTATAACAAAGTTATTATCTGAATATAAATGTATTTTTAAATAACATGGATCAAGAAGCAAAACAATTATTATAATAAACATAACAAAACTACAATGTTGTCGCATTTGATATGTTTTTGCTGTGTTATTGAAAATGTAAAATCATTTTTTACAATGAATGAAACAACAGGTTTTATTGCGGTAACTGCATGATAGCTCAACAGTTAATCGTTGTAAAACAATATTAAAAGTACCATTACTTTTCCTTTATCAGTGAAGTTAATCTAAATTAAGATCATATTTTTTCAATGAAACTAAGAATTATATTATTTTGTTTATAATTTACAGAAAACTGTAATTTTTCAACAGGTTGGCGTGGATTTGAATTAGCGGTTTTTAAGTAACTATACTTTTACATATATGCATGGCATTTAGCGATGTACTTGTGTAAGCGAAAGCTGCCTAAATCGCTAAAAAGAATACACAGCCAAACGCAATATTTTTACAGTACCAATGGAAAACATCCATTTAATACATGTAGCTTAAAAAGATAAGAGGCTTAAGCATCGAAAATCTTTATCTTTAATTAAGATACATTTAATTACGGATTAATTGGATTACTTTAATCTTTGATAAGAAATGTTTTACTTTATGGGTATTTTTTTTAATGCAGGTTATGTTCAGTGAAAATGTGAAGGAACTACCTATTGTTTTAGCTGAACCGATTGTAGACAGCCAACTGCAAAACAGACAGTTTGTTCTATTAGGAGACGAAATTCACCGAACACCTTTCCACAGGGTCTCATTTCCATTAAAGCATCTACAGGTCGCAAGAAAAAGATCTGGTCAAATCATTAAGCGGAAAGCTTTACGGTGCTACATGAACATTATTTCTTGTTATACCGACTAGTAAATTCATAACATGTACTTGTCATGCTCTATAATCATATAACGCTTTTGTTTGGAATAAAAACTTGCTCAAAACAAACGGTTTGTTTTCTGGCTCATTTATTTAAAATTCAGGAAATGCGTATCAATTTCGATAACACTCAATTTTGTTATATATTTCACTTGGGAAAAATTGGCATTGAATGACTGATTACAGATTATGATAGATGACACTGGTGCATGAATATACTAGTATTGTAGTTTTGCGGAAAAAAATATTAAGTATTCAGTCATCTGACTGTACTGCATTTTACAAATTTTCAGTTCTCATCTGCTTATCGTTATTGATATTCATGTACAGTATACACGCTATCTTTTCCTTTCGAACGCATGCAAAAATTTGCAAAAGGTAGGGAAAATTTTCGACCCTACGGTAAGTTTTTATCAAGGCCTGGTAAATTATTTGAAAGATGTTGCATTTGGTAACTTCACGAGCATGATAGGTTAAGAAATAAAAGGGGAAATCATTAGTTCCTAAACACTCCAAAATTTTAAAAAGCAAAACACGCTTGACCAAATCAACAGTCGATGAAGTGCACCCGTTCTGGTGTATTCATGTACCTTTGAATGTTTATAGATTTTGTTGACGTCATTATAAAGGAAACAAAACGTTAGATGATCTTTGAGTTTCTCAGATGACCCACACTAACTCTCGTGAAGTCGGTCGAGAGAAAAAAACTATGTTTCCAAGAAATACGATGACAAGTAGTATTGAAGACAATGTATAAAGAAAATTTTTATTAAAAAAAACAAATTTAGAAAAATATAGTATAAAATGAAAAAATGACAATAACAGACCGCCAACCATCTCATAAAACACATACGCTGTCATGTATATAATATCAAATGAAAATATTTAACACAGTGAAATGTAACAACGATTTGTCGGAAAAACCCAGACAATAATGTTTGCATTCTCATATATCTTTTTTTTTATTTATACACTTTTGTTCCAATAACTGTTAAAATTTCACACAATCATCACGCATTCTTTCAGTTTTAACACTCAACCCCATTAAAAATCAATGCAAAAAAATACTGGTGAAAATAACATATTTAAAAACATAAATACAGTATGAGTACAATCGCATAGATTTGTATAGGTAAAAATATATTTTGTTCAAATACATCAGATCTTGTAAATACGTGTAGTTATATACATGTAAATAAATAAGCAACAGTAAATGTATATTACAAGGCATAGTTATATCAAAGAATGTTTGACAAATTTGGGTAGTCAGTAGTTAATTTTAAACGACAAACATAGCCCACATTTCTTTATGCTAACAGGGCTTGTGTAATCATATTGTTTTGATATGTTAAATGATTCAAATGAATTGAAAGTTCAATATCTTAAACTTTATTTCATGTAGTTAAAAGGAGAAACCGTTGTATTAAACTTGCAAACAACGCAGTGTTGAGAGCTAATATAGCGCAGTGAGATGATGACCATTTATGAAATAGTTTATGATGCATTTAAAGATAAAACAGATATGGCATGTGATACATCACAGTAAAAGGTGTTTAACCATAATTGTCATTGATATATTTCTAACGATTTGAAAATCCTTTCAAAGATTAAAAAAGTTTTAAAATAACTCCCAACAGAAATTTAAACTCTAGTAGAACAAAAGTCCCATGGGCTTGAAAACTACTAATCCAAATGAATTATCACTTGTAAATACCATCTTCTTTATTTCGAAATGAAATACCAAAACTATTTGAGAATCACTCACAATTTTTTTACACATCTTTTTAAAATTATTTTTTGCAATAGGAATTATTATTTTCTCCTTAGATGATTAGGTTTGACTAGCCAATGGGGACACACTACAACAAAAGTGTTAAATAAAATCTAGGCATGTGATACTAGTGTTACATTTAGTTTTTGTAAAGCTGAGCAATTTGACAAACGCAAGGAATTTACTTTGCCACAGGTATATTTATCCAGCAAAGATGATATGTAAGGGATTACCTATGTCAATGTAATTCCAAGACTTTGTTCAAATAAGACAGAATTTGTGAGAAAATTATGGCGCATTCAACTCGAGAATGATTAATTAGTATAAACTACTCAAATAAATCCACCACACTCTATGATTCACACAAACAAATGGTCTTTATGAAAAGATTCAGTGCATACATGTATCTTTTTGGATACATGTTGGTAAACTAAGGAGTTGGAATAACATTGTGTTCTCAATGTTATAACTGAACTCCCTACTATTTCAATGACCATATTCTGATTTTTCATTAATTTTGTGAATAACAATTTGCGATATGGTGGGTATTTCTGGCGTTTTTTCACTTTGTTTGGCCTGTGAATACCAAGGGAGCTCGTCACTGCTTCCTAAGAGTACATACACTACTCCCCCACAAATATATACAGCACTAAGGGAGATAAACATGTTCCCCCAACTGTCAGTTGTTCCCTTAAAAAGAATAACACAACAATGAAACCTGATTAACATATTGATGTGTTTACACATGTTTTACTCTGAATTGTCTTTCTTTAATAATTACCTCTTGTATGATTAGAGATCCCAACATTGGGGATGTGATCTGTCCCAATCCATTCAAAGTGAATGCAAGTCCTGATAAGGACGAAGCGTACCTAAAAGAGAACTCTTATTAATACATGTAGATATTGACTACCATCTATAGTCTATCCTAAGCTACCGTTTTGGTCACTTTTTATGATTTTCTTGATAAATATACATTTATTTTTTTTTAATATGAAATCAAAATCAAGCATTTTCTATTCAGGATTTCTGTTCTATTCATTCAGGGAAAACTTGATTAAAGTGATTTCTTACGAGGACTACCTTACATTATAAATCTTTAGTGAGGAAGTTCTCGTATAAATCTTAAGGTTGCACCTTTTTTTTTACAAGATCATCATTCTAATACGTCCATGTAGTTTGCTAGGCAATATCCCCGTAGACTTTTTTCTACATGTTTTAAACCGATCAGGACGCAACAGAGGGGGTATACCCCAAAAAATGAACTTTTTTCTTTCTAGTTATTCCATATAGTTTGATGCAAGTTCTAATGATTATCGGATTATTTAGTTAAAATGGATGAAAATTGAAACACGAGGCATACGATATGTTGTTATCGTGTCATTCTTTAATATATGAATATACTGGGTAGGTGTTACTGCAAAATTTACAATATGTCAACAAGGTTTCGAATTTTAAATTTTGTAATTGCGCCAAACTCCAAATTTACATTATGAACATTTAAATACGTTGAAAAAAATGTTTGCAGCAGAATACTAGTAATTTGTTATGTTAGTCGTACGATTGGTACTGATAAGACCAAATAAGTTGCAAAAACGGTAATATGTCTTGTGTACGAGAAACAATACGTCACTGGTATGTTTGTAAATGACAAAACTGTCTTGAAAAACTAAATTTATCAATGTTTTAATTTTAGTGCATTTTGATAACATTTTAAATAAACATTTTTTTGCATAAAAGACACACCCATATACATGTAAATGAAAAATTATTAAACGAACGAATATAAGATAAATTGTTGTTTCATTCGATGTTTATCAGAATGTTTTAAATTTCACCTTGGAGCCAGTTCCAAAGCATTGGTGTATGATCCTGACATGGTTCCTCCTAGTGCAGCAGTAGCCAAAGTTATTAGCAGTATTGCCAGATCAGCTCGGTGTACATACTGGACAAAGTATATGGACAGAGCCGCTGTGAAAGAAGCTAAAATGATAGGAGAGACACTTGAATTTACTGTTTTCAATACTAAAATTTAAATTAGAGTAAAATTCGATACGAAAAATGTCACAAATCGGGGTTTTTTAAAAATTACAATTACTATATCTGTAAACTAAATCATTTAAGGAGGTTGGA
This sequence comes from Magallana ariakensis, assembly GCA_020458035.1. Classification (NCBI taxonomy): domain Eukaryota; kingdom Metazoa; phylum Mollusca; class Bivalvia; order Ostreida; family Ostreidae; genus Magallana; species Magallana ariakensis. Next base: position 9,989,529 of record CM035814.1, read on the forward strand.
TCCTGCGATCATAAGTCTCTAAGTTTTTTTCTGAAGTATTTTTTAAAAATCTACATACATAGCTAAACCAAAATTCAAAACAAAATTTTGGGGTCTATATGCTCCTTTCGGTGCTACAGTGTATTTAATCTGACCTTTCTGCACTGAAAGTGCAAATTGCACATAAATCGCTTTTTCCTCAATAATTTTTAATCGGAATAAACCATGGCATCAAATACAAATTTATATTATTTGAAATTAATAAAATTAAAATAATCATAAAGAAAAAGTTTGCAATTTCTTCACCTAATTGATATTTTGACCTTTTGCACTGATAAAACGCTGTTTGTATCCATTAAAGATTCAACATGCAATAAAATTATTTAAAAGTCTCAAACTTTTTCTTAAATTTTAAAGGTATATGTGGCGTATTTTTAGTGAATAGCAATAATAAGATCTAATTATTTGCTTCATTTCTTTACTTAAAGATAGGACTTTCACACAAATTACGCTTTATAAGTCAATCGCATAACAAAGATACAAGAAATCAAAAAAATATTTTTTATTTTTTACCGGCTCGGTAAAAAATACAAAAGATTTGAATAACCCCGCCTTAAATGGGTCACGTGACATCCATCTTGGTCTATCAACAAGAATGGCGACGACGAGAATGATAGGTATACCGTTAAGTTTGACAGATTTGGCAATGAAAGAAAAAAGAGACAGACTGACAAGGATAGGAAAAAAGGGAAGATTGTCATCGGAGACCATGTAGATTGATGGAACAGGAATTAAAGCCGAATTAAACTTAAGTTTCCATGATGAAGTTGTAGGGGTTTTGCTATTCAGGTTCGTGCTCCATGTGTCCCGTGTCTTTACTTTATAAGTTTTAAACCACAAGTGGCTTTTCGTTTAGAGGAATTTTTGAATAAAGAATAAATAAACACTCTCAGTACCTGCATCCCTCATGGAGAGGGGTATTTACTCCGTTTACCGTGTCGATGATGCTAAAAATCGTGCTTCGTCTTTATTACACTTAATAAACAATTTATATCGTTCTACATTGATGAATATCGGAATAATAATGCTTCGAGTATTGTCTGATATAAGAATTATTTAATTTAAGACATGAAAAACGTGATTCTAATTTGTAAACAAACACTTCTTCCATCGTGTTTTCAATGCTAGGTTTTCCCGCACTCATGCGCAGTGGCGTTGTCAATGGCGAAGTACATTAATATTCATCAGACTTGTAGCAAAGTTTAGAGACAAATAACTAAAGACAGAACATGTTTTATGGGCCTAGAGTTTGTGAAACGTCTAATTATAAGAAGTATGATGTATATTTTTACTCAAACTCATGTCAAAAATTTTACTCCAAATACGCCACATATACCTTTAATAGACTTGTCAAAAATATCTTACAAATTCAGAAAATAAAACCAAAAGTATGGGTCTGTCTATTATGTAAATTTTGAGATATAGCATGAAATAAGCTAATTTTAGGCAAAATTTGGAGTTCATTTTTTCTTGACTCTTATAAAATATTAGTTAAATGTGCCAATATATGTCGATAGAAATATTGAAATATTGTTAAAGTGTGTTTTTTGAAACAACACGAAGATAAACCAATGCATAAACTAGCTGGAAATTTGGTCTGCACTGAAAATAAGGAAGCTAAAATTACAGTACTCTAAAACAACTGAGTTATGAAAAATGTTCATTTTCTTCTAAAAAAAACTTCCACCACAAAATATAGTCCCTTACTTAACTCTGTAAATATGTAATTTTCCCTTAACTCTTTTATTCAAAATAGTTTATTTGGCATTGTAAAATAGAAATTTTAAAGTAGAATTAATATATGACACAGAATTTCTAGACTAGAGGTGACCCAAAATAGCTACCCAAAATCAGAGGATCGAACCTCTTTAAGGTGGCTCACTACACTTTCAAATAGTGTTCGGAAATAAGATTAGTCTGTCCAAAACTAGCGGGTTTTTTTACGATATTTGATTTGAAAAATGCGTATTTAATGTCAAGTACTTACAACAACACTGATTAATCTTCCTCATTTTGGTTACAGATATCCACTTCCGCTGCAGTATTTTGTCGGTTAATATACCAATTAGGATGATTGAAAGACCACGTCCGAGAAAGGGAAGTGATGACAAAATTCCATTCTGTTCAAATGATACATTCAATAATTTTATTATTAAAAACAATTCATATGTGAAGCTTTTTTCGTATTACTCTATTGTAAAATATATTTCACTCTATTTATAGTGTATTTAGCTCTATGTTGTATTATAAAGTTTGTTTTTCATCTCAAACAGGTTACGATGCGGAATCAAGCAATTGTAATCAAAAGATTATCTGTTAATATGTGTAATTTTTGTTAAAGGTCTGTGTTTCTGAAGTGTACCTCTCTTGTGTTAAGATGATACACATCGTCCATATATTTTGGTAGGTATGAAAACACTAGAGACATTCCGGAAGCAACAGAAACCATGGCAGCCATCATCGCCCACACCGGTCCCGACCTCAGAATCAAAAGCCATGGGGTCTTTACTGGATTATCCTTAGACTATAGAAAACAAAGCCAATCTTTTATTATGAAAAGTTTGCGAAGAGACATAAATCTGTGGTCACAAAAGGGCTTCACTTACCATATCGCTGACGTGGTCATGTCTTTCACCGCGTATGAAATTTCTCTCTTTATGACTAATAAAAGGATGCGTCTTTGGTGAATCCGTCACAAACAAGAGCCAAGTCGCAACCCATATCAACGTCACGCCACCTACACAGTGGATATATAATGGCTTCTTTCAAATCTTTGTTTACATCAATGTTATGTAATATTCATTATGTAACTATTCATTTATTATCAACTATACATTCTTTAGATATTCTCCAAAAACAAAGTAAAATAGGTACCGTATGTGTAGAAAATAAACGGCCATCCCTTGTCCACTGGAATAGTGCATAGATAGCCAGAACTGGCAAAGGCAACTAATATTCCCAAGTCAAGTCCTAATGTATTAGATTAATGGGTAAAAAATGGGTAAACTATATACTAAATGTATACGAGAGTGTATACTTCTTTAAATAAACTCAAACGACACGTTGATTTTTAACACTTGCTTAATCTGTCATTTTGTCACCCTAGTTGGATGCTAAATGTTATTAGTGATCACGTGTCTTGACACAAGCCCCTTTTTATTTGTAGACCTCGTCCAAAGACAATTACAATTGTGACAATGAGACTTATAATGAAAATTTTGTTGGAGTATCTCCAATGCAAACTTTGGAACGAGGTTCCTTCAAACTTTTGATAGCATAATGCATTCAATGCACAAGTTTACATTTGCTTTCTTGGTTAATGCCAGAAACTTGATAGTTAACCTCTTTTGGTCTTCAGGAATGCAACTTTTTTTAACTAAAAAATAGACTCAACTTTCCGTGGACATACTTGACCGATATAAAGAATTTACGACGATGGTAAATTGATTTTACATCCCCACTGGAGAAAGGTTTGATGTTTAAATGTCCGTCAATCGATTTGTAAAAATTGTCTGAAAGTCAAGTCGATCCTTGGTCGATTTTCGATCGTCCATCGGTGCCTTTGGTCAAATTTTAGAAAAACCCAAAATCTAAAAGTCGACCAACCGACAGACAAATATCGTAACAAACACTTCGTTTACCTTATAACATCTGAATAGATCAAAATTCGGTTTCTTAGAAAATCGAATTTCAAGGAACCGAAGAAAAAAAAACTCGGGTTTCAACCGTAAAATATTACTAGTGAATTAAAAAAATAATTTTACAATTTCTTTACAAAATAAGAAATTGTCAAAACACATAACATTTATAATTGGTATAATTTAATATCAATTATACACCAGTCTCATTTTTTTAAAAAAAAACTACCAACGGTTTTTTAGAAAAAAATGGGATTTTGCTTGTTATGTCTGTCGTCGGTCGGTCAACGTTTAGATATTAGGTTTTTCTAAAATTCGGCCGACAGGCACCGATGGAAGACCGAAAATGGACCGATGGTTGACTGGTCTGTCAGACGATTTTCTAAATCAACTGACAAACAACTGAACGTAAATGGATTACTTTAAACAACTACTGTTACTCCAGTGTGGATGTTAAATTCTTTTTTGCTACAGTTGTTTATTCTTTATTATATCAGTGTTCGTTATATACGACAATTCCCAATATCAGGATTTTAAGTACATAAAATAAAAATCGTTGAAGTAGTAAATTTGCCATATTTGTGTTCGTTATCATAAATTTAGTTTTATCTTCAAAGAAACTGTCGGTTTACCTGAGAGTGTGAAGGCAAGGAGTTCACTTCGTTCTGAGGTCGGGGCCCACTCGTCCCACAGCTGGGAGTACATCGGTAAGCACCCAGACTGTAAAACAAGCAGGCATCTAAGTACAAGAGAGGACCAAATACGACCATCATAGCGGTATTTCAAACACTTGCTTAAAGGGGCATGGTCACGATTTTGATCAAATTCTATTTTTCTGTTTTTATCATTTACAATGCTTTATGAATGCATTTTTAATCATCAACTGAAATTTGAGAGTCAGTCGTTGAGTTATAAGCAAGATACAGGGCTCACAATGCTTTGTCATGTAAACAAGGCTCGTGCCCTGTTATTGTTTACATAGGTTCAATATACCAGTAAAAAATCTTTTCCAAGCTGATTTGTCTATCATCTTATTAATTTGAAGCATTAATGAACAGTTCTTAACGTTCAACACATTCATTTTAGGTCTAAAACTGGATTTTTCACTTCAACATTCAAAATGTAAACAAAAGCTTTGTTTACATTACAAAGAATTGTAAGCTCTGTAACTCGCTTATAACTCAACAAATGACACTCAAACTTTGGTTGCCTAATAAAAATGCCTTACTGAAGCATTGTAAACATTAAAATCGAAAAAATAATTTTTGACCAAAATCGTGACCATGCCCCTTTAAAACTAAGTAAAGTTCTTTTATCAAATCTCTCCTGCTTTTAATTTTGTGATTGTATATGAATATTATCCATCGAGTTGTTAGCTTTCTATCCCTAAAACTTTGGTGTTGGAATAGAAAACTCACAACAATAAAAATTATATACTATTAAATATATGATATTTTTCCCAAAGTTTAACCACTTTTGTATCCAAATTAACCTTTTTCGACGCAAACGATCCTAACATCATTTTAACAATTAGAATGCATTGTGATGTCATCAGTGTGTAATATTAGAAATATAATATGAACACTATAGCGATATCTATCGTACATTGTTTTAAAAAAAATATGTGATAAACCGAGTTTCTTTTTAATATAACAAATCGTTCTCAATGTTAACTTTGATGTACATGTAAACGTGTTTAACTGTGTAATGTAACCATGAATTCTTTTTTCTTCATACCCCTAGGAATCCTTGTATAGCCCGAACAGCAATGGTCAGACTGGAGCTCTTTCGCGCCAATGCAGGGGTCGCCATCAGTAAAACCGATGATAACATCATGTAAAGCGCCATTGGGCGTTTGACCCCAAACCGCTGTGTCACCAGGCCGGATATAAACGGGGCTACAAGTTGTCCATAGAAATAGGATGACAGCACTAGGCTCTGAGTTGTACGGTCCCAGCAAACATTGTCATACATCTGTAAAAAAAAAAGGATATACGGTGTTTATATAATGGCAAAAGTACGAAAGCCCATTTTAAGCTCATTTTCGTAGGTAAAATTTTTTTTTTTCGCAAATAAACGCGAAACTTTCGCGAATAAACGCAAAACTTTTGTGAATAAACGCGTAACTTTCGCGAATAAATGCGAAACTTTCGCGATATAACGCGTAACTTTCGCGAATAAACGCGAAACTTTCGCGAATTAACGCGTGTCTTTCGCAAATAAACGCAAAACTTTAATATAAATATTGTCATCCATACAAGAACCCTAATGGAGAACAATGATTGAAAACGAACACATTTCAATTTAAATAGATACTTATTATTTATTATTTTTATATCATCCGTTTTCCGTTAATTTATCAAAACAAAATTATCTTTTTGTATACAAATAAATCTGATAAAACTTCATAAAACTGTTAGATGTTTAGATGTTAGATGTTCCAAGTAGATAAGGAAGTAGAGCGCCGACCTTGTGTTCAAACAGGCAATTATTAATTATATTTTTTTCTAAAATTAATATAAATTCAAACGTGGGAAATCTTAGTACTGATTTTCAATCGACATATGTGATTAAATTAAGAGGATGAATTTATGTTATCTAAATTTGAACAATAGCTTTAAAAAAATGTATAGATTAAACTTATTTCAAATTACAGCTTGACTTTCTGATATAAAGCCGTCAAACTAGAGTTAATTTATGTCGCGGCGATATAAAATACGAGGGTCAATCAAAAAAGACGAAGACAATGTGGCTGTCTACCATATTTGTTTCATTAAAGTCAAAACTAACGGATTAATTTATGCAACAGTACTTATTTAATTGATATACGAAGTTTCATTCCATTTGATGAAAATGTATTTTTGTTACCCAATTTTAAAACCAACATTTTTTGTCACCACGGCGCAGTGTAACGTTGAAAACATGGGGTCAAGATGATGCAAGCACAGTTAATAGAAATATCCAATCTTTATATCACCATGATTTTTTTGTGCGTTTCACCATACAATTTCAATCGGCACTATATCACTTGACATCTATTTTGTTCACAATTGTTCGAAAATCATAAGTTTGTTCCTCTAAGTTTTCTTATTTTTTACCGCATGTCTCTTCGTTTACAGTGAGACAATTTTTTTGATCAAATATTTACAGATATTCTATTCTCTTTCCTACCGATTGATGTTCAAAATACATTTACCACAACACCCACAAAATGTGTTAGAGTTAAACACATATGTGAAAATAATTTTTGACTTATTTTTTCCACCACTGAGCATTTTCACAGTTTTTATCGGCTTTTTACCGAGTTAGATCCATACTGTTTATACTTTTCGTTGCGCCGTGACGTCCGGCGACGTCAATGTTTTAGTCAATTTTAAAGAGGACTATATGTCTTTAGTTACTGATATCTGTTCAACAAATCTATATATCCCGTCATTATTTGGTACATAGAATGCCACATCAAATTTAAATTTTAGTTTTCAATTTTAGTTGGTTTCAAGCCCAATTTATTGAGATATTACTTTCAACACAACGTGGTTTATTGTTTACGGAATACAAAGTTTGACCTTGCGCCGTGACCTCATTTTTGCAGGATTAGATTCTAAATAATTCTTAGAAATGAAAGAATATATAAACTTTTCATATTTCAAATTGTTAGAAACAGTTACTAAATTTAGTAATGATATGACGTTAAATAACATAGCTATGGCAAAGGTCTTCGTATTTTTTGATTGACCCTCGTATATAACGTTTTGAACAATGATATCCTTTCAGTTTTACAATGATATTTAATAAAACTTTTATTTTTTAATTAAAATTGTTATAATACAAATGTTGATGCCTCATTTTCTATAGTCAGATGACGTTTATTCGCGAAAGTTACGCGATTATTCGCATAAGTTTTGCGTTAATTCGCGAAAGTTACGCGTTTATTCGCGAAAGTTACGCGTTTATTGCGAAAGTTTTGCGTTTATTCGCGAAAGTTTCGCGTTTATTCGCGAAAGTTACGCGTTTATTCGCGAAAGTTTTGCGTTTATTCGCGAAAAAAATTTTTTTTTTACCTACGAAAATGAGCTCAATGGGCTATCGTACAAAAGCATTTGGTATTTATTTGTAATAATTTGGATCCTAGACTGACTCGCCATTTGACATGTAAAGATAGATAGTAAAAAACATATATACATCCTGATAAGAAATAATTAAGTGTAAGAAATTCATAAAGATTACGTGCAATGTATAATTATATATGTGATAAAAAATAAACTCGTTCTTTCAAAGAAGATAAATTTTATTTGCTCTGTCTAATTGTAAAATTAATTTATTCAAGTTTGATTTAATAACATTCACTATAGATATTTATATTTAGTATTTTATCCTAACACGGTAGCGACATTGGTTAATTATAATTATTTTTTTTTTAAAGTCAGCTTTTGATCTGTTAGTAATGAGTTCGAAAATGGCAGAGTTTGAAGAAGATGTTTATGGTAAAAATATTTTTTTTTCAAATTCGTTTAAACGATGATTATAGTTCGAAAATGTGGGACTCGTGACACTGAAATATATATGTGTCTCATGCCATCATAAAATACATGTCTATATGATAAAACTAATTTTTTATTTAGTATGTAATCGGGCGAAAATGGATAAAAAAAATAATTGATTCAAAATTGAACGTGCGGAGGGATATTTATAAAAACCCAATATGTATCACATTTATGGTATTTTAATAATTAAACACGTCTTATAGCATTCCTTATAGGATTGATAATTATTGTCAAAAATAGGAAAAAAGGGCAAACAATTGAAAAAACGTCATACTTCTAAAAGAATGAGACTTAAGAAATTAAAAAAAAAAACCTCAGTTTCCTACTTACGCAATTTTAAGATCATTTTCATAAAGTATCGTATTTTATTTTTATAATGCATCATAGTTAAAACATATAAGCTTAATTTCTGTGGTAGAATAAATTTTCTGACTTTGCACGGGTTTTATTTTAACCTTCTAATCATATCGTCATTTCGTTTCTTTATTTTTTTTTTTTTTAATATTATTCTGAAATGTCAATCATCACTTACCGCGTCTGGATTTATCTCTTCCCTATCATTGTGAGAGTGCGGAAGACTTGTGTTTTCATTTTGTCCTTTGCACATACACACTAAGGCAAAGCTGATACAGTTCCTGTGCATTATTTGGGTGATCATTCCAAAGAGCGCTATGTAGGCCACTCGCCATCTCCAAGACAACAGTTTCTGTAGGACGCTTTCCACATACTCCTCCTCTTGTTTCACCTCCCCCAAATTTCTCTTCTCTCCACATTTGCAGAATTTGGAGATAAACCGATTAAAAAACTCCCCTGCTTAAATTTCCATGAATTAGAAACATAAACAAATTATATATCTTTTTATAGTAGAATCCCATTATTCAAAATGGTTGATTTTTAACAATTTCTTGAAAAAGGATAAAAGACAATCATATTACATTCCAACTTCAGAAAATTTGAAATAAAATATTTACCCTTCGCAGCAAAAGTCATTTGCATCGCAATTTTTTTTTAAAAACTGGAAAAATATTAAGAAAACTAATCACTCTGTCTAAATAGCTTAGTTACACCTGACTGAAATAAGCTGTTTCTCTTGATAGTGCTTCTATTATAATAAATGTCACTGCATGCAGGTTATAAAACCTAGTTTGATAACTACCTCTTGACTAATGTATTTACCAAAAAAGGCGATCACGTGGTTTTTTTTATACACATAACCGATTTGCATATTGAAGTCCATGAAAATGAATTCAAATTAAGAATTGACACTGGTGACCTTGAATTTCCTTTCAAGGTAATGAGATGGGGGAGGAAAACTAATATATTTAGCATCAGATATTATCTCGTTTCACCTTCAAGATACTCACAAATGTAACATAAAAACGAGGTACAGTAAAGAATTTCAATAATTATCTGTAAGTAGTTATAATCATTATTTAAATGAAAAAAATGGTTTTACAGTTACACGTGGAAAGAACTTGTTTGTTATTGTGTCCTTTTGCTTTGTTTATGTAAAAGATTTATTTGTCGATTCCTGAGGAATATTGATAGCAGTCTATTATCGGTCTTTACCATTAAGGCTAATGTCTTTAAACGCTCTGCTTGGTTCCCTGTCAACAAATCCTCTGTGTCACGAGCTTGGTCACTAATTAGTGACCTTCGTTAAGGGACCTTGATGTTAATTGTTATTCTGTGAATGTTTTCGTAAAATATACATCAAGGATTTACTATGTTGTTTTTATATCTGACATGAAAGTTGTTTCTGATTGATATCATGGTAAAAATCTTTTCAGTTTTCTAGTTTATACGAACAAAGCTTACTTGTTTAAAAAGAAAATAACATATTGTAAATATTGATTTAATAAAGTTATAAAGTACTGAATTTTATCAGGAACACTGTGCCGAATAAATATGCCAGTGCAAAGGTGGCATTTTTGCACCCGTCTAAGGTGCATGTTTCGAAAAATTTAAATACTTCAAAGGATATACCATTGCTTAAAGAATTTTTAGCCACTTTTTTTAGCTCACCTGAGCTGAAAGCTCAAGTGAGCTATTCTGATCACATTTTGTCCGTCGTCCGTCTGTCCGTCTGTCCGTCCGTCCGTCCGTCTGTCTGTCCGTCCGTCTGTAAACTTTTTACATTTTGAACTTCTTCTCTAAAACCGCTTGGCCAATTTCAAGCAAATTTGGCACAAAGCATCCTTATGGGAAGTCAAATATAAATTGCAGAAATGAAAGACCGATCTTCATTCAAAGCGAAGGAAACCTCGAAACTGTAGAAAAATAAAAATAATATTAAAGGAAAGGCGTGTTTCAATCAGTTTATAGCTTCGGGCTCGGTATTCTATACGAGTCTAGGTAAAATGGGTAGGCAAATCCGGGCCGGGACAAAATAAAGGCTGGGGCAAATCGAGATTTTTTAATTTACGTCGATAATAATTAACCAATGTCATTGAAATTTTTAGTATATGTTACAGACCGGTATAATTGTATTCGCTGTAAATATTGATAGACAACAATGCGTATTTTGGAATTTATTGACGATTGTTGATTTCCAAGTTGGTAAAATGGGTAGGCAGACCGGGGTCGCCATTTTACCTGTTTACGGGTTTGTCATGACAAAGTTTGTGGACTTAAAAACTTAATAATTCATCTTTAATTCCATACTTCTAAAACGAGACAGCCATGACGTATGATAAAACGGGTCGATCGGACAAAGATGAATTTGCTTGTTGTGCAACATTTCGCGTGAGAAGGGAAACTTTCAAACATGCAAAATACATTGGTGCCGATTTTGTGTACTATATTGACAATTCATTCTATCGGTAATTCAGTATGATCTTTTGCGTAATGGTTGACTAATGCAATGTGTTTTGTTGAGATGCTCAGCATTTTCTCGAGTTTATTCAGTTTAAATAGTTTAATCTCGCTGACGGAAATGTGTAGGTACATGTATACATATGATTCATTTTGAAAAATAAATTGTGCTCTATTTTTGTTATAGTGCATGTTTCTTTAATATGTTTAATTGTTTACAATTTCTATTTACTAACCATATTTGAGTGCTAAACTTCGAATCATAAGCAAGATACAGAGCTTTGCTCACAATTCGATGTTTGTACACAGATCTGAGGCCATTTTTTTTTTGCTTCCATTTTAAATGCTGAATAGGAAATACAAAGTTAAAAATATTAAGCTAAATGTAATAAATTCATGTGAACAAAAGTAAAATAGAGTGATGTGCATGTGATTACATTGATTTTTATAGTTCTTTAACATGTCACGTGACAACATTTTTCATTCAAGTGTATTCAACAATCAAGTGTGAGTAAGGTTATGAAAGTCACGCGAGTTTACGCCAGGTAAACAACAGTCGTTTTATTATAATGGGGAAAACAAATTTTAAAATATTTAAATGTTTTTAATTTGAGGAATTGAGCGCATTGAGGTACAATTTTCTTCTTCACATCAATAGGAATCTTTTTAATAAAATACAATAACTAGTAAGTAGTTGAGGAAGAAAATGTACCTATATGCTATCATATATTTTGAACGCTTTATAAAGTGTGGGAGAGGGGGAGGGTCAGAACGAAATATTTAGGGAAATGGAAATTTAAGTTAACAGTGTACTCCTACCAAATGTTTAGTTTTATATCTTGCGTAGGATTTTCTTATTCTCGGGTAAAAATAGTATTCCATAAAGGTACAATGTCAAAGATTACGTGTATGCAAAAAAAAGTGTAAAATTCGAATACTTTACAATATTTATTTCTCGTTATTCTACCGAGGGGCCAATGGCACACTTTCTTTTGAACGCCCATTTAAAGTCATTGTTGCTCAGGTGAGCGATGTGGCCCCATGGGCCTCTTGTTTTTATTTATCTCATATTTTATGTATCTCATCTACCATTTGAGATATTTACCGTTAAGAAATAAATTCATACAGGGAAAACAATTTTCCTTTAAGATAATTAGAATTTCCTACCGGAATAAAAGATTTACATTCAGAAATTTAAATTCCGATAAAATTTGACAAAACCCCTATTTTAAAATCTGATAGAAAATATATTAGGAAAATTACCTGTCTGAATTAGATTCATGTAGGATACTTTTCTCCTATAGGAAATATAATTCCTGGAGTTGTAGAAAATCATATAGGATTTTTAATATTTCCTGTAGGAATAGTATTTCTCCTAAGGGAATATTTATTTTTCTACGAGATATTAGTTTGTAAAGGTGAATATCTCATATGTCAGGTGAGACACACTAAAAACAAGTCGTTGTATATCTTATAGGCAATGGAAACTGCATCTTATATATGCAGGTGCAAAAAATGCACCCTTAGCACTGGCATACTTATCAAACACAGTGTTCAGTGTTATAATTTTCCCTTTCAAGTCTTCTTTTTTGTTTCGTTTTAAAATCTCTATTTCCACCTTTTTATTTTTATTTGAGATATTTTGTCATTCTTGAATTTTACCAAATGATGAAAATTATTTATAGATATTTTCACCACTAAATATGATTCCCTCTAGTTCTTACGGAAATTGGTTGTAATTCACTGTTCTATAGAATCTGACAGGATTGAAGTCTACATTATCCAGTTCTAACCAGTTTATCAATCGGTCGAAACAATCAGCAACCTAATAAAAATCACGGATTGCATGAAATAATCGTGATTATGTCAGACTCATATTCCCCTTAAGATGATTTGGCTATTTTATCTAACGTACTGATTTACATTAACAATAATTTAGTAAATTTTACTTTTTCTTTACTATCAATTCATTAATTTGTTAAAAGAAACTAAGATGTAAATATAAACAATAAAATACGTTCTTTGATGATTCATGCAGATTATGAAGGTAGCGATCATTGCAGCAAAAAAAAAATGTATTTTTTTTCTGCAATGTCGCTACCTTCAAATCCTGCATGAATCACCTAATAAATCATTTTATTGTTTAGATAACATGAGGACAAATATTCGTCTTCTGTAAAATGATAAATAATAGAATTGTTTTGATAATACATGGTTTTTGATCCATTTTTGCATCGCTAATCTTAGTGACAACACTTTCACTTCATATCAAAGGATAAAAGATATTATTTCTGAGATTTATGTAGTTTTTGGAAATCAAGTCTTACAACAGTCTGTTGGAATTCCCATGGGTACCAGTTGTGCCCCATTGTTAGCAGACCTATTTTTGTATTCTTTTGAAGCAGAATTTATTCAAAAACTTGTACGTGAAAAAAATAAATCACTCGCTGTGGCCTTCAACTCAACATTCAGGTATATCGACGACGTATTAACAATTAACAATTGTTATTTCAATATTTACGTCGACTCGATATATCCGAGTGAACTTGAAATAAAAGATACCAAAGAGTCTGCGTCATCTGTTTCATATTTGGATATTTTACTGGAAATTACTGGTAACCTAACAACAAAACTTTATGATAAACGTGATGACTTCAATTTTTCTATAGTCAACTTTTCTTATTTATGTAGTAATATATCTTCATCACCTGCATATGGTGTTTTTGTCTCTCAGTTAATTCGATACGTAAGGGCATGCTCTTCGTATAAACAGATTCTAAGGCGAGGCAAGCTACTGACAAACAAGTTGATAAAACAGGACTATATACAGTCTCGTTTGAAGTCATCTTTTCGTAAATTCTATGGTCGATACAACGACCTTGTCAGCAAATACAATCTTCCCACTTGGTCGCATGCTGACTGACGTTTTTCATACTAATTGTTAAACCATAATTAATCACCTAATTGTCTACGGACCGATTACGACAAAGAGCACACGGCGGGCGTGACTGGTCAGCAGAGGATGCTCACTCCTCCATGGCACCTGATCCTGCCTCTATCTTTTTGGAGGTCTGTGTTGCTCTGCTTTGAATTTGTATTAAGTTTTATGGATTTTTGAGATGGCTGACGGTTTGTTATTGTCATTTTTTCATTTAGAAACAAATTATATGGAAAAAGAGGTCTTAAAATTACATTGTTTGACATTTTTGAATAGGGTCTTGACACAGCGTAATTTACTTTTATGAAAGGTAGTGACTTGATAACACTAATTTAAGGAGGCAGGGCGGTCAACAAATTATTTATAGATCTGCCTTAAACTTTGACATATGATATTTTTGGCAATCAACTAAGATTTAGTAAAGAAAAACCCCAAATAATTTAGCTTTAAACGATCGTGTTCTAATATCTTTAAACAGAGCTCTTCTTCTGTAGGAGATTTAAATAGTCTACAAATGCCCACGGCCACTGAGCCCTCTTAAGAATAATCGAACAGGTTAAAAAATGTACTCTCATTGTTGTAAAGATAGATGTTGATGTTTATCCACAATCGATAATGTTAGATAACGCTTAAAAATATTTGGTTGCAACAAAAACGACGTCAACATGGGCTATTTTAAGTAAAGTTTCATTTCAGAGTGTCTTCCTATCGGAAGGCATAAATAAATGTATGTTATATCCTGCAGGAGGAAATAAGGTTGGTGAATGCAGTGTGTATTATTCATCTCTCATTGAAAATTTAATAAAAATCATTCCTAACAACAATTGCGTGTACTGAATAAGGTTTAGAAGGTTAACGTAAAAAAACTTGACAATGAATTTTTAGATCGGTATTAGACTTGTTTCATTAATTATAATTAAATATCGTCTAGGCAATGTGAAAATTTAGATCTTAAGATAACCATTATTGTCATTATTACCTGATTTGAATACGTACCTGAGCAGAAATATTTTAATTAAATATATAATTAGGTCACGAAATTATTTGGCATTGATCCGAAAAAAAAGCTCTATTTTGGTGTTTCGTGCGTAGCTGACATTTGCCAAAAAAATACACAACCCGAATTAAAGGATGTAATGTTATATTTTTTTCAGCAAAGATGGGTACCTTTAACACTTTGAACAAATAACCCTTATTACTATAACCATTATTACTTTGGCGATCATTTTATATTATTAATAATCTATCAAATTTTTTTTCTTATATTATAGTCTATTAAAAAGTGTTTTTCATCTTCGACATCCTTATGAGAGTGTATTTTCGAACTCATCCCTTCATTCAAATAACTTTAGGTTTTGTTTTTTCCGTATTCGATTTGAGCAGTTTATTCTCCATTTCTTCTACCGATATTTCACAAAATTTTGAATAACTATATTATATCCCGCTATATAATATCCCGCACAAGTGCGGGAATTAACGTTAACACTTTAAACATTTTAAAATATCAATGATACAATGCTTCATGTATATGGCCTCTATACTTTTTGTTGCAGCTGACTGAAAAAAACCTGCAAACTTTTTCATTTTACTTCAAAATAGGGAGTGGCTTTACAGTGCGCCGTTTCTCTTTTCTAAATTTTGTTCTGAGGTCTTTAACTGTTTAAGCTAAATTTCACTCTAACTTTTATCACTGTATCAAAAAAAAAAGTTCAGATAAAAGAATGTAACCTTTCCCGACCCGATTCAAATTTCTCGTTTATCCATACATTATCTATTCCTACAGTTGTTAACACGATTTGTTTATATTTCACAAATAATGTATATGGTTTACTACCAATCTGCAGTGGTATAAAAATGTTTGTAATTTTAAAACGCTATAAGTATAAACATATTTTTTTTGGCATATCTTAAACTTAGGTTGTCAGATCCAAGATAACTGCCCGATGATTAAATCGCCCATGATGTTGATTAATCAACCCGCGTTCTTGGTTACCCCGTTCTGGAAAGTTCTATTCATCAAAACTAAAACTGTGCATTCAAGAAACGAATTGACTCATCTTATTTATACACCCTTTGTCGTATCTTAGTTTCTGTGTATACCATAAATAGGTTCCCAGTAAATATACTAACTCTTTACGTAATCATTCAGTATTATTTAATTGCAAGGATATATATTGATGCAAATTCCCAAAGCGTGTCCACCACCTTACTCTCATTTTTGCTATTTTGGGCTGGTTTATCAAAAATGAAAGTAGGTTTTAAATTTATTTCTCATTATAGCTTACGGACATCAACACACATGAAATGAAATACTAAAGGTGTAAGCAATTACTCTGGTGCGGACTTTTCGTAGTTTATTGGCAAAATGTCTTAATTTATAAGTATTGATATTTTCGATTTTCTTCTTTCTCTATATATTCGATATTTCTAATCAATTCTAGCAATGAAGCTTTCACGTTTTTCTGACTGGGACATTCAATTCATTGCAGAGAAACAAAGTTCACAAAATTTCACAAACACAAAACATAGTTAACGATCAAGAAAGAATCAAATTTGCACTACACAGTAGATAAACGTCCTATATATATATATATATATATATATATATATATATATATATATATATATATATATATATATATATATATATATATATATATATATATATTACCCGCAACGTTATTTCTTTACAAGATAAGCGATAGGATAGGATTCACGCATGACAGGATAGGATTAACGCATGATAGAACAGTATACACGCACGACACGATAGGATTGATACAAGATATGAAAGGATAAACGATGTTCATGATAAACGTACATGTATAATCGCTAAACGATCTTAACGATTTACCTGGTGATGGTAGAATTTGAGAAAGAAAACGTATGTACGAATCAAGATCTACGCGGAATTTCTTTTTGTTATTAACAAATGCCGAGTTGTTAATCATTGCTGCGTCATTTATAGAATTATAAAAATGACCAGTTAAAAATTTATTAACAAATATTATGAGCATAAATGATCAATTATTGAGCTGTATTGTTATACTCTGTCCCGTGTTTTTGCTTCCACCACTTTTTGCTTGATATTTCGATAATCATAAATACCTTTGTGCTCAAACTACGTTCATCCACTAATATGAAAAATGTCCAGATTATCTGTTTTGGAACGCCCCCTCTACCGCTTCAGGTTTCAATACACATTCCAAAATAGAAAGTCTACGGGAATTTTGCATTGCATCAGCCATTATTAAGCCCGGATGATAACGTTAGAAAATTGTGCAAGGTGTCCCGAGTACTTCCGAAAAAAAAAGATGTAAACATTTCCCATTATAAATCTCCGTAAGAAATTTGTTTTTGTTCCTGTGAACTTTTATGAGTGAAAAGGGATAATTTGTCAATGAAGATATCTTGGATATTTTCCCTTTTATCGATTTCAACAGCATTTCTTTCACAGGTATGTGTATTTTAATTAAAAGTCATCAAAAAGCGATGGAAGCAATAACTTGGGACAGACTATAACATTGTTTTCATTGCCGAACAACCAAGCTAATCGCCGCGAACATTTCAGCCCGAGATCAAAACACACGGAAAATAGTGGGTTCAATTAAAAAACAACTCATGTTCTAAATGAATATAAAATCTAATATAAATACATTATTTCAGTTTAAAAATAATGCATTAAAAACAAAGTGTATTACTTACAAATAAAATAAATGTTTACGCAGATATACACTCCGCATACGATTTGTTAACATTGTTTTCATTAATGCACACCTTAGCCGATTGACGAGGACATTTAAGCCGGAGATCAAAATACACGAAAAATGGCAAGTTTAATTAGAATACAACTCCTTTTTCTAAATAAATAAATACTTTCGTCTCTGTTAAAAATGATTTTAACGCACGATAGAACAGTATACACGCACGATAGGATTGATACACGATACAATAGGATAGGATTGTAAAAAATAACATTGTGTGTGTGTGTGCGTGTGTGTGTGTGTGTGTGTGTGTGTGTGTGTGTGTATATATATATATATATATATATATATATATATATATATATATATATATATATATATATATATATATATATATATTAACGTCCGTAATCATACTTAATATTTAATTTAAGATTCCTTAAATATACTAAAGGCCTGATAATTTGATATTTTGACACATGCATTGTAAGTATTCATTATTTATGCACAAGATCATGAACCCAAAATATTGTGCATTGCATTTAAAAATCATTTATTGAATTCTGATGCTGTATATTTCAAATTCTTAATTTATAACCCCTAACCTCTATCTGGCATAATCTGACACAGTCTTCCGAGCTGCAATAAATTAAACCTGATATATATTCATCTTCCTTATTACATAAATTATTGC